>CM039512.1:2046507-2377339 GCA_022432975.1 Begonia masoniana | reverse complement strand
ATGTAAGGCAAACATGATGCATGGAGAAGTTACGCATACCATAACTCAAACAATTCACGAACGTACTATACATACTTTACTTCAACGAATCTAACTAACACGTAGCTAATAACTAACATCCTAGTCGACCCTACTCGTTAAACCCTCACAACCATAAAAATCTCATCAAAGCACGAAAACCTAGCATCGACACGATGTAGGCCTTAAGACCAGAAAACCTAGCATCCACTACCTACATCCTTATCAATGCAAGCACCGTCCGAAAGCTTGGGTTACTAAGGCTTTCATAACACTTCATTAGTATCACCCTAATTCATCAAATTCAAAACCAAACGAAAACCCCGAGCTAAGACAATTTTTTTCAAAACTCCAATTCACGTCATTCAGGCGATTTTGTCTAGCAATTCGTGCTCACATTACACAACTTCCATTCATGGATATCTCACATTTTTTTTTTTTTTTTTTTTTTTTTTTTGAAGCCTATATAACTTCCGCTTGGCCAACTCGTGAAGTTTGAAAACACAAAAAATAATTGAAATGAAAAAGCTACTACGGATACAAAGTCAACTGATTTTCTTTAGCAAGAGTGTTATAACTTCCACTTCCCATCATTTACGTTAACATTAGTCACCTTCTCTTTTTTATTTCTCTCTAATCTCTTTCTTTATGTTCTAGACAAACGAGCAGAAGAGTTTGTTGGAGATGTGTGCTCAACAACTGGTGGAAATAAAGTCTCTTAAGGCATTGGTAAGGTGTTAATTGCATTTGCTCTTCTAATATCAGATATGAAACTGTTCAGTGAGTAATCATGATGCGCCATTGCCCTCAACTGTCGCGTTGAGTTTATGTGCGTGTGCACGGGTGTTTTTGTGTGTACTTGTGTAGTTCTTTACTGAGGACAGCTGATTGTGCTCCATGTGCTTTTTTTTTTTCAAATACTCATTCTTTGTGGGGGAAGACAGTTTAGTTTTCCACACTAAACTATGCTTTAAAGGCTAGTCTCTATCAATTTCCTATTCTAGTCCACATTGCTAGCTATGCAACAGAATTTGTTATGCGAACACTATTTTATCATGTGATGTGTGTCGAACATCTGGGGAATTGTTAGTCTGATTTTCAGATTCAAAATAGAAAATTTTTTTCTAAAACTTTGATCCATCTATATTCAGGTCACCGTGTTGAGTTCTAAGTTTTTCTGATAATTTACAAGTGCCTTTGATTGAAGAAGATGCAAAAAATTGCAGATTGAGCAGCTCCAGAAGAATAAAGTGGAACTAGAATTATTCTTGGATATGTATGGACAAGAAAATAATGACGGCAGGTATTTTGATTGCTGCTAAGTATGCCATTTTTCTTGTTGTTAAGAAAGATTGGTGCCAGTGTTATTTAACTGTTCAAAATGCCACCTGATGGACGTATGCTTTTAGTTTTACCTTTTTAATCTTGCCTTAAGATGGAACTCATGTAAGTATTATGATTGAATGGGATCAGGCTGTGTATAATCATCAAATGATCAAAGAAGTGTTCCTCTAATGAGCTCTTCCTATGTGCTGTAACCTGCAGAAGCTTGGTGGAAATTAAGGAATCAGAGCACAGAGCTCACAATCAGGCAGAAGTTCTAAAAAGTGCCTTAGATGAGCATAGTCTTGAGTTAAGGGTGAAAGCTGCCAATGAAGCTGAGGCTGCTTGTCAACAAAGGCTTTTTGCTGCTGAAACTGAAATAGCTGAGTTAAGAGCTGACCTAGATGCTTCTGAAAGGTTTTTTCCCTACCTTTCTTTCTTTTTTCTAAATGGTTTGGTGTTATTTCATTTCTTTTCATAAACAATCTATCTTCAACAACAAAGATTTTATGAAATGATTATTCCATTTTCTTTTCACTTGGGTAGACGGGTTTGTCTCATAATATATATATATATATACATATATATATATATATTACATATATATATATATATTACATATATATATATATTACTATATATATATAATTATATATATTACATATATATATATATTACATATATATATATATTACATATATATATATATTACATATATATATATATTACATATATATATATATTACATATATATATATATTACATATATATATATATTACATATATATATATATTACATATATATATATATTACATATATATATATATTACATATATATATATATTACATATATATATATATTACATATATATATATATATTACATATATATATATATTACATATATATATATATTACATATATATATATATTACATATATATATATATTACATATATATATATATTACATATATATATATATTACATATATATATATATTACATATATATATATATATTACATATATATATATATTACATATATATATATATATATTACATATATATATATATTACATATATATATATATTACATATATATATATATTACATATATATATATATTACATATATATATATATTACATATATATACATACATATTACATACGTATATATTACATACATATATCAAGTGAAAAAGATGTATTAAAACTTTCGAAACAATAAGGGGAACCTATAGGAAGGCTATTCTATAGTATTATGGGGAACAAAAAAGCATTAGAACAATATGGGAATTCACAGGAACGGTACTTTTTAGTATTAAATTCTTTTTGAGGATTTTTTACTTGCTAACCAATGTGTGAATTTCGTAAATTTTCTTGGACACTGAATCTTAGAACTAATAAATTGACATGATACACGTGTATGTTTATGGTTTCACATTTACTAAAAAAAATCATGGCACTGTAATGAGCAGACGATTATGCAATTTATTTGCCATTTGTACTTCACATTTTGATTTGAGTTAAATAGGCTATCGTATATGTAGTATGTAAGATTGTGTTGGTCGGTTTTACTGTAAGATCACTATAGTGGCACTGCACTATACTTAAATATCTTGAGTGGCAGTTCATAGATATCTAGGTAGTAAGGACATAAACTGCAAATATTGTTGTTTTTTTATTGTCTTACCAAAACAAGTAATTTCTGTTTAGTGTGCACGCATAACTTCTCTCTTAAGATGTGTGATATTTTATTTATGGATTCTTGAATGTATTTTATCTCTTCAATTACAAGCTATGGTATTTGTGATAATTCCAGAAGTGAATTTAAGTCTTGTGCATGGGTTACTATTTTTATAATATACTTGGATATCTTTTTTTTCTTACTGGGTGGTTCAATCACCTATAATGGGTGTGTCACTTTACACGCAGGGGTGTATTGGAGCTAACCGAGGCCATTAGAATCAAAGATGCAGAAGCAGAGGCTTACATATCTGAAATTGAGGTGCCTTAATTTGCTTTATTAATCTTTGTTTCTTTCAATTTCCTTTGATGAGCATAATGACCTTCTTGCAGATCATCGGCCAAGCTTATGAAGATATGCAGACTCAGAACCAACATCTGATGCAACAAGTGACGGAGAGAGATGACTATAACATAAAGGTTTGTCTCTTTTCAAATAGTTAGTTCTTGCCTTAGCTTATTACATTAGATGGCATACAATGAAGCAATTGGATGCTCGCGCTGGTTATTTCTTACAAAACATGGGATATCATACAGCTCGTTTCAGAAAGTGTAAAGACAAAACAGGCTCAAAGTCTTCTACAGTCTGAGAAGCAGGCATTGGCAAAGCAACTTCAACAAGTTACTGCTTCCGTAGAATCTTTAAAAGCGAGAATTACCCAAAGTGAAGAAGAGGTATTGCTTTATTCACACTATGGTTTTTTCACAAATCTTGTCAGTTATTTACCATTAATTAATAACACAGATGAAAGCCTACCTGATCGAAGCTGTTAAATCTACTCAAGAAGATAAGTTACTTGCAGTCAATATGGAAACTGGAAAGTGGGAACTGGCTGATGCTGAAAAGGAGTTGAAGTGGCTTAAATCTGCTGTTACGTCCTCTGAGAAGGAATATGAGCAAATCCAACAGCAAATAGAAAACATTGAAATTGAATTGGAAAGTGAAAGGTCGTTCTCTTGTTATTTTATGCTATTGATTATCTATTTCTTATTTTGTGTCTGTGCTACATTGTGCTGTTATTATCATGTTAAATTTGATGAATTCTGAACTTAAAACACTAACTTTTTTTTCCTCTTGGTTTTATGTTAAGGACCATAAAAATTCTTGTTTTGGCATTGGGATCTTCGCAAGTGATAGTTTTAATGTGACCAGCATGCATGCATGGTTTATAAAATTATTTTCTATACAATTTTTATACATCTAGATACTATCAATTATTTTCTTTATGTTCAGAGTGCATCTTGCTTGAAATTGAACTATTATACTCCACTTTTCACTTATTTAGTTGATTTCTTAAACCAAAAAAGCTGTGGTCTATCTAGAAATCAAATCGTTTGTAATTATACTTCTTCAGATGTAGATAGATGAAGAAAGCTCTTTTTTGAGGAAAAGTTGATAGTTAGGGCCTTGTCCATTCCCAACTTTACTTAACATATGGGCATCCCATGGAGTGGGTATACTCGAAGGGGCCATTCAGAAAGAATAGATTTATAGCCACTAACAGATATTTTTTCTTATTTTTCTTTAGTTTGATATTTTTTGTGACCATAAACTGCATCTGCATCTGACCTTGAAGATTTGTGTAAACAGAAGCTTGCGAAAAAAGGTGGAGGACGAGCTCAGTGAGTTAAATCACAAGGTAGCAGAGATGACTGCAGAAACTGGAGAGGCTGCAATTCAGAAACTTCAAAATGAAATTAACAGTTGCAAATCCGTTCTGAAATGCAGTGTCTGTCGCGATCGGCCGAAGGAGGTGCGGTTCTAGCTTTCACACTAGTGGTTTGCATGTCCATATAGAAATATAGATATTGGATATAGAATGTTTTTTAGGGAGATGTTCTAAAAACTGTTTTTGAAGAAAAAACATCTATAATAATTCCTAGAAAGCTATGTTTAGAAACAGATGCGAAAAAACCATTTGGATATTTTGTTTCATGTTGATGGGATCCATAATTTTGTGCTTTTGCTTCTTTGGTTTTACAAATTATGACTCATAAATGTTATATGATTTATGTTTTACAGGTGGTAATTGTGAAGTGTTATCATCTATTCTGCAATCCATGCATTCAAAATAACCTGGAAAGACGGAATCGAAAATGTCCTGGATGTGGAACCGCATTCGGTCAAAACTGATGTTCGGTTTGTGAAAATATAGAGGCATACTGAAATAGCTTCTTGTATATGCTGTTATTTTTTTTGTTAAGAGTTAGTCTGACACCATTGATTGATTATAACTCGTGGTAGCTAATTCTCAGCTTAGTCGACTCAACTGTTAATAGAAACAGCTACAAATATGTAACAAAACCATACCTGAATTGAAAAGCTGAAGCTTGAGCAGTTGCAGAAAGTGTGGTTTTGTTAAAAGCTATTTATTTTTATTTTTATTTTTATTTTTGCTTTTAAAGTTGGTAAAGTTGATATATATTGGTATAGTAAATAAGAATAGTTTGGTTTATATAAAGAGTTATGTCACATTTATTTGTTATTTTTATTTTTTAATTTATATTTTCTGACGTAGTGAATATTGATTGGTATATAGGGGGTGGGGGTGTATGTGATGTGGTCAGGTCTGATCCGGTCTGCTTTCGTTTTGAGAAAAATTAGGACCGGACTAATAATATTCGGTTTTCAATTTTTGGTACCTATATATGTGGACATAGTATTTGTTTCGAAAATGGTTTTTGACGATGTTTTGTGAAGTTTGTGTTTTTGTTTAGTTTTGATGTTATTCTCCGCAAAATATTTTATTTCTTACAAAAGTAATTATTAATTAAATAATATTTTTAGATTTTTTTTTTTGGTTGAAATTACGATACACTCTATTTTTATTTTTTTGCATCAAATTTTGATTGCTTGATTTAATTAATTATTTATTTTAAATATTTATAATTTATTATAATAATTGTATCTTCTAAAAAAAAATAAATTAATGATTAATTCTTGCTTTTTAATTTATAGTTTAAATTAATACCTAATGCTGAATTTACAAATTAACAAAGAAGAATAAAATGTTTTATTTGTTTAATTAACCTGCATGATCTTGTAATCTAACTTTGTGTCTGGTCAAAGTTACAAATCGACGACGACGTTTTGAGACAATAGCTGCTGAGATGATGAGACCATGTGATCTACAAATTTCCAGTTCATTGTTATCGTTGTTAAGCCAAAGATCGGGCTTTGCAAATTCGAGATATGCTTCTTTCTCTTGTTCACTACTCCCTGCGGATCACCATCCCTATCCACTTACGTCAACTTCACCAGCTTCAGCTCCTTCACTTCGCTACCCAAATCTCTGTTTCCTGCTTTCGAAACTCACCCCGCAAGAACTCTTAAAAGCTTGCTGTATTGGAGCAAACGACGGTGCCGATATCAATTCCAACAAGTTTGGTACTGTAATACCCGCTCATGCTTCTTTGCTTGAGGCTCCGGTTTTGTGGGCGGGTAGGATTTGCATCTTTTATGCGCTACTGAAGGCTGGTTTGGCTGGATCTCAAGCTAGTCCACTTTTATCAGGTCTGCTTATATAATGACGATGTTTTCCTTCTTGGTCTCTTAGTAAATTTTGTGCGAAGGATTTAATATGGGTATTTACTGCTTGAATGTTTCTTTTCTCTCAGATTTAGGGGCAGGTGCGGGTGGTGATGGCGATGGCGAATCCACTGATTTGGGCTTCTCTAAGTGGTTGGAGAGCATACAAGGGAAACCAGGTTTCTGGGGTTCTTTGATCTTTATCGCCATTTATTTGCGTTAAACTAGTAGAAGACTTTCTTGAGCAGACAATGAGTGTTTCAAAGCTGCACATAATTGACCATAGTAATGGTGATTTAGGCATTGTAGAAGCAACAAATTTTAAGGAGCTGTGGAATTATTATTATTACAATACCAAGAAGTAATTAAAAAATTAGGAGTTCATATCATGAAATCCTGTTCAGTAACATAAAATCTTTTTTTTTTTAGCTTAGTCATATTCCACTTCTTTGAGTAGTTGTAATGGATTAACATGTTTATTTTTCTGAACGATCTCTTTTCCTCACTCGTATTTCCTTTCTCTTCATTATAGTTTGTTTCTGATGACAAACATGCATTTTCAGGCTTCAGCAGTTCAGCTACTGATGGCTGCTATATTTCTACGCTCTTGTTTAGAACTGTAAACTTACCTTTGTGCAAAAGAAACCGTCTCCATGGAGAGATATTTTAGAGTGTATTTGTGCAGAACTGTATTCGAAATGTTAAATTTATTATGAACTGCATCAAGTTTAGTGATTCTAGCAGTCAAATCTATTCCTTGATTGCTCTTCCAAAACATTAGTTCCTGAAAACATTTGACTTCTGAAGTTGAATCTTCTTCTGGTCTAGATATGTTTGTTTTCTTTTTTTTCATCTCAGTAAACAATGAGGGGCTGATAGTTTAACGATCAATTATTTGTTTCTTAAAAGAATGAAACATAGAAATTCTGTTCATTTCGTCGCTCGACTTACATAATTTATGATTGATTCATCAGTGGATGAGGCAGCTGACAGAAGGAAATTGGTCAGCAAATGGCATCCCACGACAAAGGGTACACTTCGAAGAAACTATAGAGTACCATCTAAATCCAAAGGGCGACACTTGCTGAAAGCCATTGCATCCCTCCTGGCGGAGGACGATAACTTCACCGATGCCACTTCCCACAAGGTAGGACTCATCTATAGTTCATGTATGATATGAGATTTCTATATAACTCGATGATATCGATCTTTCTTGGTGGTATTCAAAGGGTTGTCAAATCAGGAGAGAGAGCGCTCATGGGGAAAGCGTCTGCTGCAACAATGTGAGAGCTTTATTTGATGAGCTTCCTACTCCTCACCTAGTTGTCGAGATTACTCCATTTCCAGCTGGCCCTCTTGCCGAAAAGGATTACACCATGGCCGAGAAATTGGAGAGGGTGCTTAGATCCGGCCCCTCGGTCTGAATATTTTGGTGTTGAAGTTTCCAATTTGTATCGTATTATTACTGAATTTGTACATAAATTCAACTAAACAAACTTGTGTTTCTTCCTAATCAAGAATCTAAGTCCCAAGCGTCTCTTCAACTCAGCTTCTATAGATTTTTTTTTTTTTCTTAAGTAGTGTAAAAATTCTTAGAAGAGATGCTTCTGAGGCATTTGATGATTCTTCAAGTACAATTTTCCACTGTTAGATTGTTCAAGAAATCGAGGAACCCTAATGATCCGAACTGATCATTTTGATCCGGCTTGCATCAATTTTCTGATTTTCTATTCATACTAGAGTTTAACAACTTGTATTCACCATATCGATCTCGATCACTTCAAAATAGCCTCGGAATAAACATTAAATAGAATTGTCATTCATGTTCAAGCTTCAAAAATGCAGCTCTAGTTAAAAAGGCATCCAACAGCTGTATATATTTCAGTGAATACAGCATAAAGCAAGAGAATAAACTACCTAACAAGGAGTAAATCATCTTCAACCACTACTGGATTAGAAACCAGGTCCTTAGATGGATTAATAACTAATTTCAAGGGTTGCTAAAACTCATGCTAGTCACTAGGATGGATTGCCATCAGGCCGCTGCTTTGGCGGGACAGTCATCGTTGTGGGTGAAAAGGGGTCATAAATTTGCTGTCCGCCAGAAGTTGAGGGTGGCTTACCGGCAGAAAAGGGAAGATTGCCCATAAATTGTTGGCTCCGACCTAATGGGAGTTCTGGTCGAATACCTCTTGAAGGGTAGTTATGTTGAGGTTGCACACATTTGGCGGCATGGGAGGGAAGGCAACCATTGGATTGAGGTTTGGGGGTATTGGACCGAAGCTTGGCGAAACCATATGTGGGGATGGAGTTCTAGTTGGGCGAAAATTTAAGTCAGGGAAAACTTTGAAGTCTAGGTGACATAGATAAGCCAGAATGCAAGTTTGAAGGCATCGGACCTTGATGTTGGCCAACCAGGCCACCGGCTTGTGGATGAGGAAATACTTGATTAACAGGTCTAGGAGTTGAAGTGGGAGGAACACTAAACCGAAAAGATGGTACCTGAGGAGCCGGAGGTTGCAGAATATTATGAGCTGCTGGGACCTGCATGGCTTGAGCAGCGGTATGTTGCAGCCCCTGAGGTGGTTGAAAAGAGAAATCACCAGATCCTTGAGATGTTGCCATTGGGTGCTGCTTTGGAGCATTGATTGGCATACTACCAAGAGAAGTTTGCATTCCTGATTGCAAAGGTTGTGATGGAAATGAGGGCCGAGCTAGTGAAGATATAGGAGTAGATCCTCCACCGTGATTCAAAGGACGAGGGACGGTGGTTGGCATAATGGTGGGTTGCAATGGAGCTGGAAATGCACTAGGAAGCTCCAATCGAGGCATTGCATTCATATTTCCCGATAAATTTGAAGATAAGCCTCTTGGTTCAGGAGGCCTGTGGACCAAGTCCATTGGCAGAGTCATCAGTCTAATATTAGATAAAACATGAGAAGGGGTGCCTCCCAAGGCCCCTGGCCAACCAGGAGAAGCATCAGATGGAGTATGATGCCGTTCAAGAAGCAATCCTGCCGATACATTAAGCATAGGTTGAGGCCGTGATGGCACTGACAACTCAGTTGGTGGAGGCTGACTGCCAGGAAATGAAAAAGGAGCCGGAACAAGTGGTCGGACCAATGATGGTCGTTGAGCCACCATAGAAGGAAATCCGGATGTGCCAACAAGATCCACCATATGTGGTTGATGCGGCATTGGTGCGGGTGAATGAAATCTGGAAGGAAAAACAGGTGGGTTTTGGAAATTTGCATTAAATCCAACACCCTGAACAGGTGGATGCCCAAATAATGATGGCAAATTAGATGGTGCAGAGGGTGACGTATAAACTGGCATTTCAACAAAGGGTGCTGAATGATTTGGAGGGGATATAAAGCGAGGCGATTGCATCGGAATGTGAGAAGGACCAGGCTGTAACCATTGACCTGGGTATTGAAACTGACCTCGTACAGAACTCTGCCTACTCTCCGTCACTTGTTGCACTACTCCCTGATGCAATGCAGCCCCAGGTGCCAGTCCAGAGGTTCTTACATCTTCCCTTTGATTAAGAACAGAAGTACTATCCACAGAGCTTGTGGAAACAGCTGGTAAATTTTCCTGGCAAAAGCAAGCAGTTATTAACAAGATGAATTGAAGCAGTCTCCAACGAGACAACTGGATGGTGGAAGATGAAAAAATAATTTCAAGGTGTGGCTTAGAGTTATCATCAACAAGATGGTAAAATCCATGTCATCAGAAAGTTTTCTTTGACTTTACTCACTGATATTGAAGTCAGCAAGATTTCGACAACTGAAGCTGCGGCATCTATTTTATCAAACGTGTCTGCTGATATATGAACGTTAAGCTCTCCATACAAACTTTGGATTTCAATTCCATCAGTCGGTTTAATTTCTTCCTGCAAATTTCTTGAATCAGAAAATATTTCCAGTATAATTGTTTCGAGTTCTGAAGAAATTACCTTCACCGTCGTCCCTGCTTTTAGGCCACATATTTTTATTTTGGCTCCAGTCTCCTAATGTATTTAGATGGCATGTCAGAAAAGGAAAAACACAAAAAAAAAAAAAAAAAAGAAAAAAACTAGAGTGCAGAATCAAACATGCATTGGCAGATTAAAAAATAGGTCAAGATCTCCTTACCTTTTCTAACCGCTTACGATTTTCGCCATTCGGCCCATATATTAGACCAATAAAGTTGAACCCAGGGAATTCTTTGACCTGCAGAGGCGAGTTGACAAGCTAGTATAAAGAATCCAATAGTCCCATTGGTCTCACCACAACTTGAAATGTAGATGAACTGATAATGCGCAAGAACGAACTAACATGAGCCAAATTTTTAGCCATAAGATGGGATTGATTTATAAAAAAGCAATCACATTCAACGCTTCAGAACAGAAAGTTCATGGTAAGAAACATAGACGTTTTTTATCCATGAGTGGGTTCTACCACCATTAGGTTTCATAAAGTCATTTTCATAATTTCATTCAAATCATGAAATCTGGTCCCTTAAAATCTCTCTGAGAAGAAAATGGTCTGTTGAAATTGAAAACATGAACTGAACCAACGAATAAAGCTGGACATGAGACTAATAATTGATAAAGGAATGACGATATTCAAGACCACGCTCCATAGCGTGTTTTACATCCACTTCAGGCTCCAGAGCTAAAGTCATAAAAGTTCATCACCTAATTGTAGTTGCTCTGTATTCCAAGCACTCCCATTTAAAATTATGCCACCAACCTTTATCATCATGAACACAGCTTAACAATGAAGTCAATGATGTCAAAGTTGGCACTTATTTCACTTTATCTTCATGCATCAAGCAAAGAAAGGAATGACAGATCCTATAACATATTATGACAAGGTATTTGAGGGTGACAGAAATTCGATACCAGTTTTGTGCTTGAAAGTTACTCTGCATTATCCAAATGTTTACAAGACCAATAACCTAATATCTCTTTTATTCACATCAGTCATTAAACCAATTACTAATTTAAATATCTATATGGAATGCAGGTAAAAAATTAGCAAATAGTGGTCAACTTGTAGATGAAACCACAAACTTACAGGGATAGGAAATTTTTCCTCTTTCAGCAATGGTTTGTAGTTGGATGGGACCTTGAAACTTGGATTCAACTTTAGTATTTCACCTGAATACCATAAATGCATATTCATGAAATGCTTTAAAATAAAAATAAAGCGCACAGGAAAAAAACCAGATAAACTTACCAATAGCTTCTAGCTTTTCAAGTTCCAACATTTCAGACTTACGTTTCAAGTCCTGAATAAGGCATTTACAATTATTGAAAAGAAGATTGGAAATACACCAGATATGAAGAAGAAAATGGTTATAAAACTTTTACCTCGTCATTAACCTGAGCAAGAGAAATTTTTTCTTCAATATTCTTGGTTTCTATCAGCTCCTCGTGGAATTCTGTAGCCTCTAAAGTTCTTGAACTCAGCAACTGTGTAATTTGATCTACTCTAATCTGCTCAAATTTGTATGATAAACAACAAATCATGTCACATAATATACTCGTTTGGGCAATTGCATTAAGTCGGTGAAGAGTTTGTATTGCACTCCCATATTATTGGTAGGGTGGATGGGGGGTGTTGCACAATTTGGTGTTGATATGTCTTTGGGTTTGAAATTGCCACAATAGGAAAATATTGTTGGATTAAAGAAGCTGAGAACTCCTTTTAGTGTACACTATTTTTATGTGTTAGCGTGTTAAGACACTAGCTGTTTTCCACTTAGCATCGGCTTTTAGGAGCATGGAGCATTTTGTCAATTTTCTCATTTGTAAACATCTTTTTTTATCTGTACACTTTTATTACCGACCAAAAAAGAGATAAACTAATCGAGAAAAATGCAGATTTTACACTCAGATTATAAAAAAAAGTAAATATGTGACAAGTAAAAAAATAATTGAAGTAAAATAATAGAGCAGGAATGCATGAGAAAAGATTCCAACTATAGTCCAAAGTGCCATGACGAACCAAAATGATACTTTATAAGAAATCGACCATGCAGGGTAATATGCACCTGATAAGCCAAAGCTCTTCCCTTTCTAACTGCGACATCTACTGTAGGATCAGAACCCCATTTTGTTTTCCTCTTCACCTGCCTGTTACTTTCTCCATCAGAAGAATCAGTAACTCCCAATTTAGTACCTCCTCGAAATATAGGAACCATTGATCCCAAAAGTTTGTTTTTTGGTATGACAAATCCAGCTTTTGCCGAAAACATGGAAACCTTTTGGCTGCCGGTAGGAGTATTTGTTCCTGATATATTGCCACTCCCAGGGCTGACAGGTAGTTTTGTCCACCTTTGTAGCCATCTTATTCTGCAGTCACCATGAAAGTAAATGGAAAACATTCAATGATTGGTAACAACTAATAAAATTTTCTTGTCATAACTATTGGACCCAAACTGCATTTTGTGTGAGAAATGGGAACGATGAGAATGAGGGATAAAAATTTTGATGGTTCAAACACATGTCGAAGGAATAGTTGAATGACATATTTCAGACCATGAAAGATCGTAAATGAGAAGATTCAATGAAGACAGCACTACCATTTTCATAAGAGTTAGAATCACTCAAGAAAGAAAAAAAAAATTGACATATCAACACTGCGTATCTCAAAAGGCAGCGAAATGATTGTTCTGGTGCTTCTCCGAGTCGAAGCTTATACTTCTTCAGGTTATTTAGAGCAAATTTCAATATCACGACCAATTATTCCTAATAAATGTGAATGAAGTTCTATGTGACGACCAATTATTCCTAATAAATGTGAGTTCATACTGAAACTCCACCCGAATAAATTCCTCACAAACCTCGATTGGTCAATTACTAAGCTTAATTCCCCCAAAAAATTATGACTCGTATCACTTTTCTTAAACAAACAATATTAAAAGCATAAAAAAGAAAGAAATTCCAAGGTTATTCTAAGGAATCAAAAACCATATAAGATTAAAAAAAAAACTGCACCAAATTTTTTGATTTACCCAACAATATCGAACAAAAAATGAAAAATTATACTGAATGATGCATCCATTGTGATTAAACGGATTAAACTTCTCACCTCTAAATGAAAGAGAATGAGTGATACAACGGTGTAGATGGATTAGATTGAGCCACCCTTTGTTCTCGTCGTTGGTGTAGCTTAAATCGAATATCGGAGAAGGGAAAGCTTACTCTGAACTCTGAAACTCGGACTAGTACGAGAAAAACAGTGGAAACCGGAAGACAGAACAACCAAGAACGAGAGCAGTCTCCTGTTTTATTTTTCCTATTTATATTTACAGACATTATTAGACCTAAATTATAATTTTTGGATAAAACTATTTAATACTTTATAAAATAAGTCAATTATCTCAAATTTTGCAATGCAATAACAAGCATTTGCCCAAACATAATTATATATACTTCACATTAAAATCAAACTATAATTATTTTTCCAATAAAAATAATAATTCTTCTTCGTTTGTAGCGTCCACTCGTGCGCCCAGTACAAAATTGTCTGTTTTCCTCAAACGCCCGCACAATTTTGTTCTTGGGGTAGCCCAAAACGTGTTAGATGGACACTGTATTTATAAACTATGAATTTTTTACTTTCTCAAACAATGTAAAATTGTATATTCTTATTGGTATGAGCTGTATCTTCACACTGACCCTTCTTGTACATGTCGAGCTGTGACATAAAATACATTGAGATTTAACCGAGATTCCATAGACTAGCTCATAAATAATGCACTATATTAACAAAAAGCTTTCCCAACAGTACAAGGCACCAAGACAAATCTAAACTGGAATAAAAAATACTTTACAATTCAAGAGGTAAATCTTCTCTGTTCATGAATTCAGTGACAAATGAACTCAAAATTCTATTCCAAAAACCAATTTATAACCCCTTTTCTTCTAAATACCATTAACAGCTTCTCATGACAAATAAATGTCTTCGAATTGCAGGAGATTGGCGCATGAACCGAACCGAACCGTTGTTTTAGGCTTGAAGAACCTGACAATGCACAATGTGACTCTTCAAACCGCTCCGACCGGCTATGCTGGACCATAAATTTGTGACGAGGGTTCGAAGAGGACCTTTCCCCGCAATATTCTCCCATAGATAGGGATTAGTCTCCACATGCCTATCCGAGCATGAGATATCGACTAGGCTAAGGCTCATGTTATTACGGACTATGCAAATTTTCCCGTTTAGCGAAACAAGAGCAGCTGCCTCTAAAGCACGAGAACTCCCGAGATGAAGTTTGCTGTCGATAAATTTGCTCCAAGAATCAGTGGCACCATCGTAAATTCTCAGCTTGCATCCATCTCGGCAATCTGACGAATAGAGATGTCCATTTAAGGAAATACTTGGGTTAATCCAACCGGACAACATCCCTTCTTGAACTGAAGTCCATGTGTTTGTCTCCGGCAAATACGCTTCGCTCATGACCTCACCATGGGACCCTTGTCCCTTGAGGAACCACGATCCGTTGTGAACTACCCCGATGAAGGGCATCATGGCTGTGCTCATATCCGAAATGAAGCTCCACCTGTTCTTATTCGGATCATAAACTTCCGCTGATCGAAGAGTTCTATGAATCCCTTCACATTCCCCACCCGCAACATAAAGGCAGTTGTTTATAACACAGGCACCGAATAAATGTCGTTTTCGAAGCATATCGGGAGCTCGATGCCACTTATTCGTCCTAGCACTGTAGAAAATGACTCGTCTCATCGACCCTTTTATTGGGTCTTTTCCGCCAAACAAGTACAAGTGACAACCACTAAGAACCGCACAGCCAAACCCAAGAGCCTCGGAATATTCCAACGGAACGGGAGGAAGAGGCTGCCATAATTGACAATTCGGATCAAACGCATGCCAAGAGATCCTCCCATCACGGTCTCGTTTAATAACATACACCCACTCTTCAGCCATGCCAAGTCTTTTCCTAAGAGAGTAATAGAAATTTCCCATCAGAAGGCGGCACCATCTCTTGCAGACTAATCGCAGCTTCCTATGTTCTACGCGAGGGACTCGGATGAGACAGGCAATGGCCAGATCATCCGGAAGTCCAGGTAAGAGGGGTGGTTGAACTCGTGTTCTTTCCCTGCGTGAGTTCTTGCTTTTGTGCCTATTTGGATAAATATCGGGCTGGATGCAAAGTTTTGCCCCGGGGACAAATTTTCTTGCCCCAACGACCGATTTCAAACCTGAGTCTACTTTGCAATAGCATGATACAGAGTCAACCTAGACAAAGATTCAAGTTAGATGAAATTAAAAACAAGTAAATAATGCTGAACAATTGGAATTCAAAAATTAAAAGTTAGAAGTGGGGTATCATTCCGAATACTCTAGTTTCCATAGATAGTGCAAAGATCTAAATCACTCAAATTGTGGAAAGAAGGAGAAATGATGCAGACTTTCAAAAACAATAAGCAAAACTCTAGCTTTCATATTGGAAAACCTATTCTCTAGTTTTCAGGTTGTAGACGAAATCAGAAGTCTCAATCCATTACTATTGAAATTACTTCTCCAATAATTTGGTACAAGATAATTCCCCCATTATAGTCAGTCATAATCTTATATACGACATTTTCAAAACAGACACGAGATAAATTTTCAGCCCCCACATTCCGTTCTTTCGGTTATGAATGAGATTAATATGGTTATTCCATTATTTCGTCAAACTTTAACAGATCCAATACCTCTCTCAAATATCATGAAATATCTTATAAAAAATATGACATAAAAACGATGATCAACTGTCTAAAATATAAATATCTCCGAGGAAACACTTAATATATATAAAAGCAAAAACCATGGTTCAGACACTTAATATATCAAAGTGTCCTGAAAGCACGGCATAAACAAAAAATTTCAGCTCGAAGAACAAACACAATATCAAGAATTAAAACTACTCAAGGAAAACAATATTATAAGTACCATAACAGTCATTGCATTACACTGCATAGAAGTTCATGCGAGTAGTAAAAATAAAGCCCTTGAGTAAATAACAAGTCTATAGCAGGAATAATTGGGAGTGACATGACTTCATTGATCCAAGGGGATAGGAACTTCATTAAATGCCCTTAAAAGCACTATAAATATAAGCACCAAATAATCACAAAAGATCGATAATTGTCGAGTTATTGTATATTACTACCAATAAGCATATGTAACTCGCAGAGAAATATTGCATGATGCCTTTCATGAAAAATGAATTCATGGAGCAAGCATATTGCCTCATAAGTTGGGACAGACAAATAACAGATCATTTCTTAATCATTTCTTTGCTCTCTACGTAAATGAACTATATAATCGTAGTTTCCAGCTTCATCTTCAATGTTTAAACTTGAAATCTTACTAATAGTGTTAAGCATTTCAAAAGGGGGGAAAAACTATAAGTTGAAACATGCAAAATAAGACGAGTTTAAAAGTCACGTTCATCGACTTCAAAAACTTCCTAAGATCTCCTTCCATTTCTATAAGACTATCTGGGTTTCTTAGAAAACTCCCAAAGACAATGCAATAAACCGCTGAAACCACAGAAGGGTGAGATCCAAATTGTAAAAATTTCCCCAAATAGAGCTTAACAAGCTAAAATACTAGTCGGAGTAAAAGAAAAACCCAATTCAACAGCCAGATGCTAAAACCCAACCAGACCTGAAGCAAAAGCACCTATTCCCAATCCCAATATTTGCTAAAACAAGAATTTGCACTTGAAGGAAACGAGAAATTTCAAAATACTGGAAGCGTGGAAATTAAAGTTGAGAGCGGTT
Organism: Begonia masoniana; assembly: GCA_022432975.1. Taxonomy (NCBI): domain Eukaryota; kingdom Viridiplantae; phylum Streptophyta; class Magnoliopsida; order Cucurbitales; family Begoniaceae; genus Begonia; species Begonia masoniana. Next base: position 2,359,936 of record CM039512.1, on the reverse strand, counting down.
TAATTTAGACTAACCAGAGGGGCTTGAACTCTAATACCCCTCAGAGCATCAGAGGACTGTTCAATCGTTCGTTCCATCTCAAAAAACACAAACTCATAGAACGAACCACCTGCCGCACCTTCAATTTAAATCGAAGTAAAAGAAGCTACAAAATCTCGATCCAGTGCCCTTTTAGCTCCAGACGTCAAGCTTTCAAGAATCTGATCCAAGGCGACTGATTAAAAACGCTTTACTTTCATAACGCTTCACAGACGCAAGAACAAAAATGTGAACGAACCCCTCTTCTCTCTCTCTGTAGAAATGGAGAAGTCATCAATACCCACTCCCCAACTTCTGATTTTCTAAGTGGGTTTAACGTAGATTGTGACCAACGACCCTGAATCGGCAGATTCAATCCATCCCTTTCAACTCTTGCTTATCTCCAGTAATTCTAATTGTTTTGGTAAAAAGTTGGGTCAAATCCAATTCGAAAAACTTACCTCATTAACCCAATAGTCCAAATAATTAATTACGGAAAAAAATGGCAAACAGATGAGGAAGAAACTCTAACAAAGCAGAGACCTTTTCTTTTACGCCATTGATGGCCCAAGTCAAACACAAATTTAAGGAGCGAGAGACAAGACATTATTTTTAAAACAAGGTCTCTCTTTTATTCATTTCATTTGCCAGTCCTCTTTCAAACATAATTAATTGTTCCATCACATGGCCAATCCAATCCAACCACCCACTTTTTAATCTTTTTAATTAGTTTATATAGTTCATCTTATTTAGCCTCAATAATAATCCTTCTAGGGTATATAGATCGACTCCATCATTTTAGTTATTAAGACATAATTGATTTGAGCAGTGCAATTGATCTCTTGTAAGACATAATTGATGATCATAATTTTTGCTTGAAATGTGGAAATAATTCAACTCAATAAATTTAAAAAAAAAATCAGGGCTAAGATGATAAATGCAAGGAATACACAACTAGATGTCTATCTATCACAGTTAATCCAAAATTTATGAGTTTCCTTCAAATCACGTGCAAATGGCAGCAAAAAAAAAGAAAAAGAAAAAGAAAAATCAATAAAATTCCTTATTTCTCTCTTTTTTGTGGTTGGTTTTGGGCTTTGTCCGATTACATGTTAGGAGGCAGACAATTCAATTAATTTTAGAAAATTCTAAACTTTAATATAATAAAATAAAAAAAGAAATATTTTCCACGTCGGAGGTCTGCATATTGACAAATGGAATATCATCATTTATAATATTAAATATTAATTAATACCAAACATTACTCAATTATATTGAAAAAGATTTCTCTTTCAACAACTCCCCCATTAAATGACATGGACCCATAAAATATCATCAAATTACGAACCCAACTGAGAAATCACAGCTCTTGCACTACTGGTTGGGAGGGAGGAAGAGAAGGAACTTATCTGGCGTGAAGATCGAACATTATCCGGCTGCCTCGAGAAAATATCCGATTTGTTCTTGACGAGGTTGTCTTTCACGAATGTTAGAACATAAATGACCACTCCACTCCTAATTATATTACCCAAAACAAACTACCGATCAAGAAATGAGTAGAAAATGTATATTTCCTGAGCTGAAAGTCCTCGTTTAAAACTCGTGTAGCAAAAGCTGGATTCCCTTAGTAATATGGCCAATAAGTTCAATCAATGATATCGACCGATTTTTAAGACGAGTCGGACATAAATCATAACGCATAAACGAGGTAATTAATAAGTCCCTAACTTTCACCTAACGTTGAAAGAGTCAGATGTAGTTAGTCCCACGCACTGGCTACGCTGGGGTTACCATATCCTCCACCATACCCACCAGAAACTCCATATCCACCACTGCTGTTGCCTCCACTGTAATAATCAGAGCCACCCCTGTTGAAAGAGGAGTCTCTTCTGTAGTCACGGCCACCAAATCGACCTCCCCCAGAACGACGGTTTTTCCCTCCACTGTAAGAATATCGGGACGCAAATCGTGATAGCCAATCCGGCACTTCTTGGTTAGACTCTCTCATGAGATCAGCCAAAGACCTTGCGATTGAAGAGTTATTCTCATTGAAAAAGGCAGTGGCCAACCCGGTCTTCCCAGCTCGCCCTGTACGTCCGATTCGATGGACATAATCATCTATGTCATTTGGGAGATCGAAATTGACTACATGAGCAACATGAGGAATGTCCAGCCCTCGTGCAGCTACGTCTGTTGCCACCAAAATAGGGGTGTTTCCACTTTTAAATGACCTTAATGCATGTTCTCTTTCCTGTGACATGAGAAAGTTCAGAATCGTAGAATCACAAGCACATAACAAGCAGACATTATCATATCAAACTATCCCAATGAAGTTACAATAAATAATTTTTTTTTTTAAATGTAGAGTGAATTGACATGAATCAAGTAAAAAGCTTCGAAATCAGCAGTGATCATTAAAACTGTAGTCACCAGGCAATTCTCAAAATAGACAACTTAAAGAAAGATGGTTTTGCTCCCTAGACAGGTGTCTTTGTACCAGTAAGGAAGAAATGCTAAACATCTCATGCGATGGCATGTTGGCGATGGATGCGTGAAGAGAGTGGCCAAGTAGGTGTTGTTTAGTCGTTTGTGGAGTAAGAGAAATAAGATCATTTCAGAAATAAGGAGTACAATTTTGAGAATTAAAATCACATGTAATACTCTTTTTCTGGTGGTGAAGAGTAGCTAGTTATTATGTTCTATTTTCTTTTCTTTCTCTCTTTTTTTTTTCAGTTCAGTGCTTTTGTACCACTCTCCTCCCTATGTACGTGATGTTCATTGCTACAAGACAACCTAGACACAGCAGGATTGAGCTTTTATATCCAAATGTACATAGACTTGAAAAATGACAATCATATGAAATGCTTCCTCAAACACCTGTAATTAACTCTCCATAAAAAAAAAACTAGCCCTACACAATGTAACAACAGCATATTTGACACTCACTTGTTGTGTTCTATCACCATGAATGGTAGTTGCAGGAAAACCGTTCACACACAACCAATGTTCCAGAGAATCAGCTCCCTTCTTCGTCTCCACAAAAACTAAAGTAAGAGCCTGCAATAAAATTGGAAAAGCAAAAAATCTCAGTGCATATATCCCTTCTTTAGTTGAACCAAAATAATTATTAACACAGCATGTAAAGAACGACAAAAACACTTAACAGTATAAAAAATATATAAATCAACATATTTGAAGAAACTGGAAAAAAATGCCCTCTTCCCAGACAAATGTGGGAAAAAAATCACTTTGTCCAAATACCTTGCCCTGTGCTCCATTAGCCCTCTGTGCATGCAGAAGATCCAGGAGGTGACTTCTTTTGTCAGACTCTTGAACAAACTCAACTCTTTGAGAAATTAAATCAGTACTTGAACCCACTCTTCCAACAGCCAGGAAGATGTAACTTGAAAGAAAATCACAGGCTAATCTCTGCAAGTTGGCAAATGTTACCCCACAATCAAAACAGAAAATTAGTTTTTAGAATCAGTAATGTCATGATGATCAAACTCAGAACTCACATCTTGCAATGAAGATTTCTTGTGCATAATAGAGATTAAATATGATGCATTTTATTTTAGTTTTATAAGAAAATATGATGCATCTTATCTGTTGATGCTTTTTTTGCATGATATAAATATGACTCATAAAAATAAAGCACCCACCCCACAAAAAAAAAAAAAAAAATCAAAGCCAAGAGATTTAATTTAATCTTGAGTTGATATGATCAAAAGGCGAGTTTCCACTATCTTTCGTCAATGATTTATTAAAAATATGGGATTCGCTCAGTTTAGAAGATAAAAACATGAAGAATATAATATTTACCATTGAGTTGACCGGCAATACACACCTGGATCTCCTTTGGGAACGTGGCACTGAAGAGCATAGTCTGCCTTACCCCAGGTGGAGGCATGTCCCTTTTCTCTACAATATCCCTAATTTGAGGCTCAAAACCCATATCCAGCATGCGGTCTGCCTCATCTAGAGCTAAGTACCTAATCATCTGCAATGAAACTCTGGCCCTTTCCACCAAATCTACCAATCTTCCGGGAGTTGCCACAAGAATATCAACACCTCTCTCCAGATCTCGTAACTGAAAAACATTAATTAATACTGATAGCTAAATGATAGTGAGGATACAGCTAAATTGTTATAACTAAACTCTAAACAGACATTCTTCGCCTAATAGCAAAACTATATTAAATGTTTGTGACGAAACATTTAGTTTTATGTTTCTGATTCACATAAATAGTTTATACATTAGATGTCTAAACTAAAGGAGTTTTCATGTAGTTAAAGGAGTTCAAATTTCATGAAGCAAACAATTTTATCATCGCAAATAATATATCAAGGCAGAGACAACGTAAAACCAGCATCAGATAAGTCATTGTTTGCTCTAGCATATATGACTGTATGAACTATCATTAAATTTACTGTAAAGTTTCAAAATTAATGGAAGCGGAATAAAATATACATTATTTCATAACTGGATAAAAATATCAAGAGAGCTTATAGCATAGTAAATTCTATCATGAAAAAATACAAAACCTGCTGGTTAATAGGCGCTCCTCCATAAGTAACCACCACTCTAACACCTGTTTGGTATGAGAACTTCCTAGCTTCCTCATGTATCTGAAGCACAATAAAAAATTGCATCTCCTTGTATAAAATCTAATAGACCAAGAAATGAAGTAAAAGATTTAAAACCCAAAACCCACTTGCATTGACAGCTCTCTAGTTGGAGAAAGAATAAGAGCAAGAGGGAATGCTGTTCTTCCCCCACGAGATGGTCTTGGTTGGCCTCTCATTATACCACTGATAATTGGGAAACAAAAAGCAGCAGTCTTTCCAGAGCCAGTCTGGGCGCATGCCATCAAGTCTCTACCTGCAAGGGATATAGGAATGGCATGCCGCTGAACAGGTGTGGGCTTTACATATTTGCACCTTCGAATGTTCTCGTTTACTGCTTTGCCCATGTCAATCTCAGCAAATGTATTCACAGGTGGTGGCACATTATCACCACTAGTCTCCACTGGAATATCTTCATATGCATCAAAGTTAATGCCAGTATTCTCCTGCTCACTGAATGCTTGATCTGCATCTTTTTCATTTCCGAATGGGTCTACTTCCTTATCCCTTCCACGATCCCAACCACCAGTTCGGTTACCCCATCCCCCAACCCGACCACCACCATTGTAATTAGACTGCTGATTCTCATTCATATAACTATGACCACCCCCTCGGGATCCACCATGACCTGTTCTGTCATTGCCAAAAGTGGGCCCACTTTGTGCTGAAGCAGGAGGGTCAGAAGTGGTTGGACGACTCCTAAGATGAGGAGGGACGTAGGTTGATCTTCCGAGAGCTGAATTGCTATTATTTGCAGAAGCAACTGCTACATTTTCAGAAGCAGTAGCTAGATCAGCCCATGAGGTTCGCATAGTCAATAATCCTTCGCTTGGGAAATCACAGATATTGCCCCTTAATCCTATTGAAAAAACATGGAAAATAGAATCAATCACAGTTTAAAAGGCAGATATCTAACTTTAATTCCAAAGTTTAAGTGTATATTCAATCAACCACGATTTTGACAACAAATAAGAACTCAAAAGCACAAACTCTTCAAATGCATTAAATAATCACGCCAGAATCAATCACATAATTGCCCTCGCATAATTCAACCTCCGCAATAAAAAAAGTTACATGAAAATATTTAAAACAAAAGAAAAAAAGAAAAACAAGCAGGAAGAGACTACATCAATCTCAATGAGAGTTATCAGAATCACAATTTCCACACAGCTTCGAACATTGTTTTCTTTTTCAAATAAATCACTAAAAAAAGACCGCTCGTCAACGTCAACTAGGCAAAAAAAAAAAAAAAAACTAAGCAGCTCCATACAAATGGATCAGAAAGAAAACAAAAAAAAAAACACACAAAAGTAGAATAATCATACTGCATGAATCGAGTCACAGACACTGAAGATTATACAAACCTGAAAACAAGCACACCAGAACAACACTCGCTGATGAAGATCCAAAAACAAAAACCCTAACTTGCGAAAAGGAAAAAGAGAGAAAAAGCACTAGGTAGGAAAGCGAAAAAATGTAAGCTTAGGGAAGAAGCAAAGCATGGAAAGAATGGTTAATGGCGAAGGGCTTTGGTAGAGAATCAGAGGACTTCAAAACGAGTCTACAAATTTTCTCGGTCGGTCACTCCAAAAAGTGGGAGAGAAAAATAAACCTAAACGGAGCGATATCCGTACATAATGGGGCCGACTTCTCTGTCAATCACCGGTCCAAATTCGAATCTCTCTCTAAATAACGCTTCCAACTATATTTACCCATTTCAAATTAATTTAAATCTTATTTTTACATTGTAATTTATCATATTTTAACTTTAAATATAAATACAAAAAATAAATAAAAGATCTAACATTTTAAAAAATAATTTAAAATATTTAATATTTATTTTAAAATATTATAATCTAAGATCCCGTGAAATATAATTAATTTGAAGTATTTATAAATTATAAGATCAGCGACAAAATAAATTTTAAACTTATTTCGTTAAAAAAATAAAACTTAAATTATTCTATGTTCACAAGCAAACCCTTCGAGTGCGATTGACCGCACTATAACTATGAACGACCTCGTGAAACCGAAGTCATCCGTTTTAAGTGTATTTTACACTCATTTTAAGTGCGGGAAACCGCATTATAGCTGTGGGCGACTGCGTGAAGCCAAAGTCGCTCGTTTTGAGCGACCACGAAGGATTGAATTGTTAGCTTAAATTTAATTTTGAAATAGGAGGCTCACCTTTTAATATCAGTAATTTAAATATTTGTAATCGATTTACAGAGGTGTACTGAGGAAGTATGCGGAGGAACTCCGACTTCATTGGTTTCAACCTACTATACACAAGCTTCAAATCGGAGGTTGGTCGGTCGGAAGTCTGTTTGTTTCCCGAGAAAAAGAAAAGGAAAATTCACTGGAAAACGAGAGCGGGTACTGAAGCGGCCCTTGTGTAAGCCAGAGGCAACATGAGAAGCTTCTTTGATCTTCCAACGTACGCCCTTTTCGTGAGATTATCGTACTCATTTTCCTCGATTGCATCCAGGATTTGTCTGTACAGCATCAACGACGACCAAACCTGCATGTTCCCGCAAATTCAGTTCAACCAATCTTTTCCGATCATATTTTCAGAAAATTACAGGAAATTACCGGCCAGCGGCTGGCTTTGTCGAGCTGAGAAGCGCCTTCTTCCGCCTGTCGGAAGTAAAACCTCGCTCTTCCGATCTGCTCTTTCATGAACTCTTTCCATCTGTTCGTAACCTCCCCCGAGAAAACATCCTTATCGGATAATCCGAATTGCGCAAGCTCATCTTGGGGAAGATAAACTCTCCCTCTCAAAGCACTGAAACCAGTTTTTACAAAACAGACGAATCAAAACACCAGAAAACTCCGAATTTTCCGACGATCGGCGAGAAAAGAAGGAGAAGACTCACTCTTCTCCGACATCTCTGAGAATGTTTGTAAGTTGATTTCCGATTCCTAAGTAGAGGGCTGCATCATAAATGGCCTGAGCCGAAACAGAAGAGTCTGGGGCAATTCCCATAACTGGTACGCTCATTAATCCGACAGTTCCCGCAACATAGTAGCAGTAAAGATAAAGCTCTTTGAAATTCTTGTATCGACATTTCCTCAGGTCCATTCTCATTCCTTCGATCATGTCCCTGAATGACTACAAAACCAAACAAACAAACTCGTTCGAATCATAATCTTGTAAGATTTAAGAATACAATACTCCAAAACTAGTTCGAATTTAAATTGTATTTTACTTTAAAGCTAAATAACCTTAATGTCGAGAGCAAACTTGATCACAGTATGGCTGAGGGCAGCATCTAACATGTCGTAAGGGCGTCCATCGAAGACATCTTCAAGCCGTTCTTCCCATCGATCGAGAACTTGAGAATTCATATACGCAGCATTTGGACCGTCTACTAGTTCATCTGTCCTCCTGCACCAAACTGCAGAAAAATTATTTCCGTTAAATTTTTCAGACTTCGCCGGAGGATCCGATAGTCGATAATCGCTCACCGTATATCGCCCATATGGCCTTTTGCCGCTCCTCGGTCATCAGCAAGGTTCCTATATCGATATTTCCAATCAAACTTCATTAAAATTATTGAAGAAATATGAGTTTTGAAACAAAAAAGGAGATCGGAGCCTACCAAGATAAAAGGTTTTAGCATATTCAGCGCAGATCTTCCGGCATCTTTCGTAAGCTTCTCCGAGAAACAATGGAGAAAAGTTTGAGCCTTTGACTAAACCGTCTTCTCCAGCTAATTTAGCCTGAGTCTGCCTCTCGACAATTTCCTTGACACGCAAATCCGAAAGAGAAACGCCTTGTTTCGACAGCTCCGGGAAAACACGAGAAAAACCAGGAGCCGGAGCCGTAATCACTGCAGCTCTGATCTTCGTAGATTTGAACTTCATCGTCTGAAATTTCTCATGGCTTTGTCCGGAAAGACGAGGCTTAGGAGAAAGTGAAAGGGTCGGACACATTTGATATGAACTTTGATTTCTCTGCCGTTTACAGAAGAGATTTGCAGAAGAAAACCCAGATGACTAGAACTATAAATGCTTGGTTTTTGTGCTTCAAAAATTCGTCTTTTCCTGAAACTCGACTTCGGCATCTTTATTTTCAGTAGATACCATTTTCAAACCTTTGGATTTATCAGCTATTTATTTTCCATTTTTTTTTTTTCAAACCTTGCTAAAATTCTTGATTTGGAAACTTGTGACAGAGTAATCCAAAAACGTGAACTAAGATAGTCTTAGTTATATTTGTTTAAGATGAACTCAATGCGAATGGTATGAATAAGGTTAGACTATTTTTGGCGCAAGTGAAATTTTATTATTTAATTTTTTCTGTAATTTATTAACATTTTGTGTAAATTCAATATCTAAATAATTAATCAAAATATTTTTTGCTCATCAATATTAGATATGGATTGTATAAATGTACGTAGTAATCTGTACATGGAAGCGTTTGTAGTCCAACGGTTAGGATAATTGCCTTCCAAGCAATAGACCCGGGTTCGACTCCCGGCAAACGCATCGTGTTTTTTTTTATTTATTTTTTCTGTTCCTAATATCCAATTTTCTGACCTGCTAGTCTTCGATCCGTGGACCGTGAGGATAAGTCTCTGAACTATAAAGTGATATTTAATACCTACTCTAGAACATAACCCACAACAAAGTTTATGAATACTTGCATCCACTGTTCATCCATCTTGGTTTTTATAGTAATCTAAGAGACGTAAGAAGGTGTTGCCCATTCCAACTTAGTTGGATTTGGTGTAGGATGGGCACCACCACTTTTTGATCTTCCAAAAGAAAATTTCCATTTTTGTAATTTTGATTCTTTTTTTTCTTCATCTCCATTCCCGATCATCTCTTCCATTTCCGCTAACTTTGTTGGATCGGAAAGCAAACGCTTGACCCCGATGGAAACCTTCGATTCCTCTTCTGACCCACCTCTTCTACACCAGCCAACTACCGCTCCGACGACCCATTCCGGCGAAAACTCCAAAAAATTGGCTCTGATTCCCCTCGTCTTCCTCATCTACTTCGAAGTCTCCGGTGGTCCATACGGGGAAGAAGCCGCCGTCGGAGCTGCTGGGCCTCTCTTCGCCATCTTGGGATTTCTCATTTTCCCTTTTATTTGGAGTATGCCGGAAGCCCTTATCGCCGCTGAGCTCTCCACTGCTTATCCCGGCAACGGCGGCTACGTCATTTGGGCTAATCAAGCGTTTGGACCCTTCTGGGGATCTCTTATGGGTTCTTGGAAATTTCTTTGTGGCGTTATTAATCTGGCTTCATACCCAGTTCTTGGCATCGAGTATCTCGAGCTGGTGATTCCCATTTTCTCGTCCGGTCTTCCTCGCTATATTGCTATTTTCCTTTCAACATTGGCTCTGTCTTTTCTCAACTACACTGGTTTATCTGTTGTGGGTTACACTGCTGTGTCTTTAGGAATTGTTTCTCTTTTTCCATTTATATTGATGACTCTTATTGCAATTCCTAAAATTGAACCAAGAAGATGGATCAATTTGGGGGAGCAAGGCGTGGAAAGAAATTGGCAATTATTTTTCAATACCCTTTTCTGGAACCTGAATTTTTGGGACAGTGCTAGTACGTTAGCTGGGGAAGTTGAAAACCCACAGAAAACATACCCTATAGCATTATTTTCTGCTGGGCTGCTTACTTGTTTGGCATATCTGATTCCTCTTTTGGCTGCAACTGGCTCTATTGCTTTAGATCAAAAGAATTGGGTTGATGGGTATTTTGCAGAGGCAGCTCAGATTATTGCAGGAAAATGGTTGAAGTACTGGGTCGAAATTGGAGCAGTTTTATCAGTCAGTTGGTCTATTTGAAGCACAATTAAGCACTTGTACATATCAGCTTGTGGGTATGGCAGATTTAGGAATTTTACCCAGAATTTTCAGTGCAAGATCTACTTGGTTTAACACACCCTGGGTCGGAATATTGACCTCAACTTTGATAGCTCTTGCAGTTTCTTACATGGGGTTTGAAGACATAATTTCATCTGCAAATTTCTTGTACAGTTTAGGAATGCTTCTGGAATTTGCATCTTTTCTTTGGCTGAGAAGAAAGTTTCCGTTTTTGAAAAGGCCATTCAAAGTTCCAGTGAGTCTGCCATTGTTGGTGATTATGTGCTTAATTCCTTCTGGGTTTTTGGTGTATATAATGGTTTTGGCCTCTAAGGCTGTCTGGTTGATTAGTGCTGTGCTTACCCTTTTTGGAATTGGTTACTATTTCTTCATGAAGTTTTGTAAATCAAAGAGATGGCTTGGATTTACAGATACCCAGATATTGGATTATGAAATCATACGGGAAGGTTCTTAACGAGGGTTGTATGATCTATACTCTGTAATTTTGTTTCTTCGGAGGAAAACATGGTTCAGAGAGAAAGGATGACAGCTTTATTCGTAGATTTTCAACAATTGTGTTTCTGTCTGTACTTCTGTCCTGAATATGAAGGAGATTTAACCCTCCTAGGCATGGAGAAGAAGAAGAAGAAGAAGAGGAGCCTGGTGGCCATTTTTGTGAGGGCTTCTTGGAGCCAATACAAAAAAAAAAAAAAAAAAAAAAAAAAAAAAAAAAAAAAAAAAAAAAAAAAAAAAAAAAAAAAAAAAAAAAAAAAAAAAAAAAAAAAAAAAAAAAAAAAAAAAAAAAAAAAAAAAAAAAAAAAAAAAAAAAAAAAAAAAAAAAAAAAAAAAAAAAAAAAAAAAAAAAAAAAAAAAAAAAAAAAAAAAAAAAAAAAAAAAAAAAAAAAAAAAAAAAAAAAAAAAAAAAAAAAAAAAAAAAAAAAAAAAAAAAAAAAAAAAAAAAAAAAAAAAAAAAAAAAAAAAAAAAAAAAAAAAAAAAAAAAAAAAAAAAAAAAAAAAAAAAAAAAAAAAAAAAAAAAAAAAAAAAAAAAAAAAAAAAAAAAAAAAAAAAAAAAAAAAAAAAAAAAAAAAAAAAAAAAAAAAAAAAAAAAAAAAAAAAAAAAAAAAAAAAAAAAAAAAAAAAAAAAAAAAAAAAAAAAAAAAAAAAAAAAAAAAAAAAAAAAAAAAAAAAAAAAAAAAAAAACTATGCAGGTCTCAGCCTATAGTGAACAACATTGCACTACTCGACGGATCATGAAGTTGTGGCCGACGGGAGACGTTGGGCCTCTTGAAAAGAGATAATCGTGGGACTCATTCTTGTGAGGGCTTGGGGGGTTCATACCAAATATGTGACGACAATTCCACGCTCTATTTACCATATACAATTGGTACAATACATTTTTGGGTCATATTCAAGCGTCAAACCGTACGAGTCTCGACACGTAGCAGACAATATTGTACTACTCAGTGGAGCTTGGGTGTTACAATGAAAGTCTCATTTTCTTTTTCTCACGGCCTCCAGCATATTTATCCACCTTAGATCAATCAGATTGATCAGAACATAAACGAGAAATTGTTCCGTTGAGCACTTATTTTGGAGACATTGACGGACTATTCCGAGATTCAATAGGGTTTAAAGACTTGGTTAGTATGTGCATGGCTTGCATCCATTAGGGTTTTTGGGCTCATCGGAGTAATTTCCGGCTCAGTTTTCTTCCTCTTGGATCGAACCCGACCCACTCAAAATTTTAATTTTAATATTTTGATACTTAATATCCATGTATGTCTAATTAGTAAGCAAAATTCAATTATTTAGACCAAGTCACCGTTGATTGCCCAAACCTAGATCAAAGATCATAATTTGTAATTAAATATAATTAATTAACCAACTTAAAGAGAAGTTATTTCCTCAAATTATTCAACTAAAATAATAAAGTCCTAATTAATGGACATTAATAGAAGACTTCAATTACGTTCACTTGATTTGGTCATGGGTCATCGTTTACTTTTTTTTAATTGCGACTAGCCAATTAAAATAGGCCAAGCGTCACGACGTTTCATAGAAGCATTGCCTCGATTTCAATATTCAAATTCCCTCATCTTTTTTACCTTCTTTCTCAAGTTCTACCTTCTGGAATGGAACTACTATTTCTTCTAGCTCTTCGTTGCTACTTTGATAGTATTTAATAATTCTTATGAAAAATAGGTCATTTTTAAGCCAACCCGGAGTTGAAATGTGATAAAATTTGAACATACCCGCGCACAAACGTGCAATGCACGTGCGTGTCATCGTGCAATAAACGTGCAAGTCATTATTCAATAATCGATGTATTGATCTTCGATAAACTTTGTCAAAATTATAATTCGAAAAATGATTAAAATAAAATAAAATCTATTATTTTAAAGTAATAATATTACGTTTATTTTGTTATTTAAGTATTTAAATATATTTTTTAAAATTTAAATAAATAAAAAATTAATTATTAATATTTTATTACATTCATTGTAATAACTAAAACAGTAAGCACAATGTAAAAGTTGATGTTGACGACACATTAGTGCTTGTCGTTCTTCTCTCACTTTAGTTTTTTTTTTTATTAAAATAAAATAAAGATATTTGAACATGTTACCTGTTACGGCCCCGACACTCACCAGGAACATTCTTGGCTAAGAATGTAGATTTCAAAGTATGTTAAGAACTAATATTCAATGGGAAGCCCTATCAATTTATGTGCATTTAATTAGAAATTCGACGCATAAATCACATCAAACCAATATTCTGTCACTAGAAATGTATTATATAAGTAAAAAATCAACCCAAATATTAATATTTCATGCAAAATCGAAGACCGGGGCCCATCACTTTTATCATCTTAACGATTGACCTGGCCGGACTTTAGCCCCGTTTGTGAATCCAGAGAGTGTACGTTTAGAGTGTAGACAGGATGATTACTTCATTTGTAAGTCATGGTCGAGGGTCCAGGTGGCGATGCTGACGGTCGTGTCTGGTACTTTTCTTGTTATCTTTTTGTACAAATGCTTCGCTGAAGAGGTCACTTTTCATGGCGGATAGATTTTTACTCGCTCTTTTCTAGAACCTTTTTGCTTTTTGCGAAAATGGGGATGCCGGGGTTTACCCATTTGTTTCCGAATCTCCCCGATGAAATCGGTCTCGAGTGTATGATTCGGTTGCCTTACAGCCTTCACCGAGTTGCGTCCGGCGTTTGCAGGGGGTGGCGCGAGCTTTTGTTCAGCCGGGAATTCTATTACCACAGAAAGAAGTCCGGCCGTACCCATGAAGTAGCTTGCTTAGTCCAAGCTCTTCCCGGCGGACTCATGGCGGGTGGCCTGAAATCGAGTGGCTTGCCGAGTTACGGGATCACCGTTTTTGACCCGGCGAGACAAATATGGGAGAGGGTGCATCCGGTTCCGAAATTCCCCAACGGACTGCCTCCGTTTTGCCAGGTGGCAAGCTGCGAAGGAAAGTTGGTCGTGATGGGCGGGTGGGATCCCAATAATTACACCCCGATCACCGATGTTTTTATTTACGACTTCACGAGGCGTAAGTGGAGAAAAGGCAAAGACATGCCTTCCCGACGTTCGTTCTTCGCAATCGGAGCCTGTGAGGGCCGGGTCTACGTCGCCGGCGGGCACGACGAGAATAAGAACGCGCTGAAATCGGCGTGGGTTTACGATTCAAGAGAAGACGAGTGGACCGAGTTGGCTCGGATGAGTCAGGAGCGGGACGAGTGCGAGGGGCTGGTAATCGGGCACGAGTTTTGGGTCGTGAGCGGGTACGGGACGGATAGTCAGGGCGTTTTCGAAGGAAATGCGGACGTTTACGACTTTCAATCGGGTCGCTGGAGCCAGGTCGAAGGAGCTTGGGAAACGGGTCGGTGCCCGAGATCATGCGTCGGAGTCCGAAAAGATGGGTCACTAACGAGTTACTCCGAGTTGGAACCGGCAGTCCGAGTTGGAACCTGTGGGATAAGGTTGGGTTCCCGGACTTTCGTATCGGGTTCCGAGTACGAAGGAGGTCCGGCCGGGTTCTACTTCGCAGAAAGTTTAGGAGGGCGTAAGAGTAAATTGAGTAGAATAAGCGTTCATGATGATTACTCAGGCTTTGTCCAATCCGGCTGTAGTGTGGAGATCTAACGGTTCTCAGAAAACCATTGAGGACAAGAGAGTAATTTCACATCCTTCTTTATATATACTTTGCTGTATGTGTTAAGACTTGAGTTGACTTCCCAATCCATTTCTCAAGTCAAAACAATAATTCATAGTTTCTTATTTGAAAAAATCTTAATAATAATAATTATTAATCAGTGTAATTAATATAATAAATTATAAAATAATTAAAATAAATCGTTAATTACGTTAATTAATATTTAGTACCTCAGATAAAGAAATAAAGAGTAGTAACAGAGTGATTATTTAAATTGAAAAATAGATAAATAAATAAATTATTATTATTATTTTTGGACAAGAATGTATTAATGGCTATAATCTCTCCAACCCAAAAAGCCCAAACCCATCTTATTTAAAAGTGAATTTCATAAAAAAAAATTTCTTTTATTTTTGAAATCTTAAAATCATTTTAGGGAATAATAAATTTTAATTTCATAATTGATTAAATGTACAAATAAAATATTTTATAACATAATATAAAGTATAATCTTAATTTAATTTTTTGATTATAAATTACCGAGCTTAAATTTTCAAACAAGCCCTTCACGTGTCACACACACGGTAACCATTTACATCGACAAATTGGACATATTCGAGAGAGTTCTTAAAAACCAGTATTCGAAAATTCGATTTAACACAAATTGTTCGTGATTTCTTATGCTTATTTTCCATCTACATTAAATCTAAAAGCCCAAATAGAAGATTTCAACAATCTAGAAAACCTACTAGTAAAAGTAACAAAGCTCAAAAGTCTTGACTATATATCAATGCTACATCACATGTCATTCGAGTCCATATAAGGCAATAGACAACTCTATATAAATATTTAATCAATATCAAACCATATTTCAAATAGATTAACGTAAACAAATGATTTTCCTTACTTAATAATTTTGCCGTTCATCTATATTTAGCAAATTCAAAGAGAAATAATTAAATTTTTTTACTACTTTTGAGTGTAAATTTTGAGATCACGATGGTAAAATTGTTTATTCAACAATATATATTTTTTAAATAAAATTTGAAAATTATTTTATCATTACAATAAATAGAGTAGCATAGAGATGTTGTCACTTAGTTGACCCACAAATCGTTTGGAAGAGTTGCAGGTGAATGATTTATAAGTAGAATTCATCTTCATACATATATAGTACAACACGTTTTATGCTAACCACAAAAATAAAATCGTGCGGATTTAAGCCAAAAACAGATAATATTATATTAAAATGACTACAGACTCCACAAAAATAACGAGAAGTTTGTTAGTGCTTCAAATTAGAAAATAATTATAAGTTTAAAAACGTGAAATTATTATAATTACCGAAAGGATCTTAGCTAGGGGTGTGAATTTCAACTTTTAAAGTTAGTTTGTTCACAACCCATATTCAAAGATCTTAATCATTACTAAGAATATTTAAATGAGGTGCACTAATACTACTAAATTAATTGTAATGGTTCTATTTATATACAATATTTGCTTTTCATCCATTAAAAAAAGTTAAACTTTAGATTTTCAATTACAACTCTTTTTTTTTTTATAAATTAAAAAACTTTTATTGTAATAGTCAATATAATTTCGTAAAAATTTCTATAAAAAATTGTGAATAAGGTTAGATTTATCCTCTAATTCTAAACTTTAAACTTACCTTATAACGTGATAATTACATGTAATTAGTGATTAATTAAGATAATTTATAAATATTTAAAATAATATTAATTACATTAATCATGATCGTTACACCAAACAGACGGTAAATATAATATTACTAAAAAATTGTGGGTTTAAAAACGTAAATTAAAATTTTAGAGTTACGAGTGGAATTATGTTTTAATTTTCAAATTTAGAAAACTGTTCTAAGAAAGTATCGAGGAGTTACTGTACATTGATTCAAGTCTCATAAGCGCATAAAATGGGCAGCAGTCTTTACGCACAACAAATGGTGAAAAAGTAGTAAAGGCAGAATTCCCACTAGATCTCCCTTTTCTTCAACACTATCTTGAACCTTAAATTCTTTTTTTTTTTTTCTTGGTCTTCCATAATCTCTAAAATCAAACACTATGGTTGTTTAGAATATTATTACATTCACACTTTATGTCGTCACGATTCTCAAAATAAATTAAAATAAGTTGAATTTTGCACAAAATAATTCAGGTCAGAGCATTTAACTGATACGCAATATTATCGTCTAATGTCAAGAACTAATATTTTTCTTTAGAAAAATTTCAATTTTATAAAATGGTATGTAAATTACTCTAAACCAACTAAAGGGTTCCAAAAGAATTCTTCAAATTTTGGAAAATAAAGGTAAAAAAAAACCATTGGATGAGGAGAGAGAATGGTAGGGTTTAAGGATTCTATCTCTCTCCCATTCTCTCTTTCTTTTGGATTGTCAAAAGTTGCAGGCACCGAACAACTTTAGTTGCAAAGAAAGAATGAAAAGACGAGTGATACGAGGTACATAATGCCCAAACATTGTGTTTACAACTTAGGCATGAAAACACATGGTCTCTCTCTTCCCTCCATATTGTAACAAGACTTCTAGTCAATATGAATGTAATTATCTCTTAAAAAAAATTAACTTTCAGCCAAATTTGTCTTAAAATCCAAATTTACAACATCTATTTGTACAATTCAATAAGCACGAAGAAATCGATAAGTTCAATCCGACAAACAGCAAAAATTTAAATGCAAATCTCCTCGCGTGTCATGGGTTACTAGTCACAATGAAGTTCTTCTATACATCGATAGATAACTAAAAAGGTGTAGATTCAACCAAAATGCATTAAATTCTAAAAACTTTACCACCATATAGACTTTGTGTAGAACTATATTATCTTTCTCTCTCTCTCATCAATAACACATTCCTTTTACTTTCTTTCTCTTTTTTTTTAAAAAACAATATCAGGCTAGTGGGATCCCTTCTCTACGTAGGTGGGATCTTGAGAAACACTTCCTCACACAAATAACCAATATTTCGAAAAGAGAAAAGCCTTCTAATTTTAAATTCCAATGTAATATTTATTGGTCAATCATTTATTGGTAAAATAATTATGAATATACTGTAATGGTCACATTAATAGATCATTTGCATTACACGATTAATGTCACGTAAGAGTGTAACTTAAAATAAATGCAGAAAATAACCGTTTGAAATTTCATTCCTTTGAAAACTTCTTAGTTGCATTTTGTTTGGTCCGCTTGGGTGAATCCAAGCCAAGTGATTGAAAGAAGTAAGAGGGAGTTGGGTTGCCTTACAAGTCACGAAAGCACTTCATTACCAACCACAAAAAAAGTTGGAGTATTTTTAGTCCAAGTTTTACAATCACGTAGAATTGTCTGCTAATGGAATAAAAGGAAGACCACGAAATTACGAGCGAAAATCATAAAAAATAATAACACCAAAGACGTATAATTCAATCTTTAAGTTTAAGACCGTATACGAAAAGAAAATTCAATAGTAATACATAAAAGAACTCTAGGATCTCAAACTCCTAACATCCCAGCTTTTAATTCGTTCAAACCGAACAACATCCAAAACTATTAACTAACGAGAATTATGTTTCACTTATAACATATAAATTATGTCTAAAAACATGTCTTTTTGTCTTACAAATGTTTGTTTATTTTAAAAAAAATTGTAAGTAGAGAGCAAAGTACGAGATAAGATTTCTTGCTAGTAGGTCCTATCATTTTTTGGAGTTGATATTATGGTATACTTTATTTGTCATGGCCACTCAATAACTAACAATCAATATAGTCATTAATAGTGGCACATTTATAGGCTGCCTTTTTTATATACATTTACTCACCAATTATTAAACTATGCAAATGGATTATAAAATACTATTATACACCAGTTCATGCCCATCTAATCTTTTACTCACAGGAAACTATGTCAAAAGTGACGATCTTATAAGATACTTCTAACAATACTTTGTAATTTATTGTATAATCTTGAATTAGTAGATACTAATTTGGTATGAGTAGCAACGCATTACGCAGAAAAATGTGTTACATAATTTCAACTGTTGTTTCTACGAGGGTTTTGGTCCAATTAATTAGATGGTTTTCTAATTTGTAATTAATAATAATAAAATAATTGGATCACCAAGAGAACTTTTTGCCGACCTTTTTCCCGCGCGTACGCACCGCCATCTGGGTCTAGATCCAGTATACGGACAGTCATCACTCATGATCTTCTCTCCCTTAGAAGATGAGTTTTTGCCTCCCCGATAATTGAACCATGGTCTCTAGGTCATGACCAAGAGTTTCCCATCACTGGTACCACTTGAGCTAGACCAGTGATGGGAAATTATTGGTCATGATCTGAAGGTCAGGGTTCAAATCACTGGGGAGGCAAAAACTCTCCTTCCAAGGGGGTGAAGATCCTGAGTGACAACTGACCCGTATACTAGATCCGGACCCGAATGGTGGTATGTCTACGAGAAAAAAAGATCGGTGAAGGTGGAAGGTCGTTACAGAACTTGCTTTTATCAATTTTTGTTTTAAAATTTATCTCATAATAAAAATGTTCCACTCACGTAATGACAGTAAATGGAGTTAGCTAGTGAAAAAACAAAGTATGTTTACACTCTATTTTTACTATCGATTCTTACATTTTAAAATGACAAAATATAATTAGTAACTTATTTTAACTATTTAATTATATTAATTGTAATAATCAATATTTACGGCGTCAGAAAATAATAATTAAAAAACATAAATTAAAAAGTAAATGTAAGATCAAATACCTGATTCATGGGTTTCTTTCTCTTTTGAACGTCAGAAACAACAAAGCATTAAATTTCTAAAGCGTTCAGTCACTTGAAAACGTTTATAATTAATTGTTTTAAATAGCATACTAACTCCTTAAACAAGAAAAAATCATGCTCTTTTTTTCATATATAAATCCATCGGATTATGTAAACTATTTGGAAGATTTAAAAAATCAAATTAAATTAAATTTATAAGATAATTCTAGATCATGAAAAGGATTAGGTAAAGTAGAAAATATAGGCCAGAGGAAAAACGAGGATTGAAAAGTAGGAAAATGGCATGTTGCCGTCAATAGAATTGGTGGAGAGAAATCAACCATATGAAATTCTTATATATATATATATATATCAAATCTTTCTATCTCTCTCAACAAGTCTCTCTCTACTTCAACTTCCTTTCTCTCTCTTCACTCTGTCTGAGAAAGTCCCCACCGTCGTGAATGCCTCCAACCCTACCTGCAATGGCCCCCGTTGATTTATCAAACTTGACAGACTTTGTCATCACCAAAGGAAATGGAGTAAAAGGGTTGTCTGAAATGTGTCTCAAAACCTTACCAAAGCAATACATTCAGCCCGTAGAAGAGAGGATGGACATGAGCCAAGTTGTAACTCAAGAGTCTGTTCCGATTATCGACGTGTCGAATCTCGACGACCCGAAAGTATCGGATTTGATCTGTGATGCTTCGGAAACATCGGGGTTCTTTCAGGTCATCAACCATGGGGTCCCTCTTCAAGTAATCGAGAACGTTAAGGAAGCAACTCACCTGTTTTTCGGGCTGACGGCGGAGGAGAAGACGAAGTATTCGAAAGAGAATTCATGTTCGAATAACGTCAGATTTGGTACGAGCTTTAGCCCTCTATCTGAGAAGGCTTTGGAATGGAAAGATTATTTGAGCCTCTTCTATGTTTCTGAGGAAGAGGCTTCTGCTCTATGGCCTCCTATTTGCAAGTAAGAACATGCATGCATGCTTCAAATAACATTACAGAAAAACCATGCACGTAGAAATATATATATATAGTTGATTGATTGTATATTTATAAGTTTTTCGCCAATATTTGAATCGTTTTTTCTACAATTACCCATATTTAGACAAAAAAACAATAATTATTGTTACGCTTTAAATGGGACCCGAGACAGAACGAAAACGATAAGACCTAAAAATTGGATCGAGTCATGCAACCCTTAAAGGTCGTTTTCCTCATTCTGTCTCGAATCCCTTTTGGGACGTGACAAAATTTTGGATATCACGTTGTGAATTTTCAAACACGTTTTGCAGAGATGAAGTACTAGAATTTATAAAGAGATCGCAATTACTTACGAAGCAGCTCTTAGAAGTACTAATGAAGAGGCTAAACGTCTCAAAAATGGACGAAAATACGGAGAGTCTCTTAATGGGATCAAAGAGGATTAACCTAAATTACTATCCAATCTGTCCAAACCCTGAGCTCACAGTAGGAGTAGGGCGTCACTCTGATGTTTCAACCCTAACAATCCTTCTTCAAGATGAAGTAGGAGGACTTTATGTTAGAGGTAAAGATGAACAATCTTGGGTTCATGTCCCTCCAATTCAAGGGTCTCTTGTCATAAACATTGGCGATGCTTTGCAGATCATGAGCAACGGACGGTACAAGAGTGTCGAGCACCGTGTGATTGCGAACGGAAGTGAAAATCGAATATCTATCCCGATCTTTGTCAATCCTAGACCGTCCGACCATATCAGACCGCTCCCGGAAGTGCTTGAGAGCGGGGAAAAGCCGATGTATAAGCAGGTTTTGTATTCGGATTACGTCAAACATTTCTTCAGGAAGGCTCATGATGGAAAGAAAACAATTGATTTTGCTAAGATATAAAAGTCTCTTAAGCTCATGAACATGTATGTGATTAGGTTTGTGAAATAAAATCCCCGAATTTAAGTCTTTTTTTTACGAAATATATTGAAAAAAGTAAAATCCAATAAAAAAAAACGTCAATAAAGAGAGAAACACTTAACTAGACCACTTGATCAGAATTTGCGGTCATTATTATTATTCTAAATTATGAAATAAAAAAAAAAAAAAAGTAAATTATTTAAGAAAAAGGGTATTTTAGCAAACCTTGTACATAAACAAAACAGCAAATCCTACCTCACCAATGCCCCTTTATTTGAATACAAGTACTACACAAGTGGAAGATGACACTTCCAAAATTTTAAAACCTGCAAGATATAAATTTGCTTTTTATCTTTGTCGGACAAAAAGTCGGCCAGACAACCTCTACATTCGGCTCCGACGAGAGAGCTCGATCTTCATTTGGTCCCTCAAAAATCTCCTAAGCAACTTGTTAGACGCGGTCCGAGGTAAATCCGTGACAACCTTCACAAAACTAACCTGAAAATTTGCACAAACCCACAACAATATGTTTTTCCAACAATGCAGAAGTAAAACTAATTTGATTTCCCTCAAAAAGATTCGGAAGGGATCGATTTTTAAGTCCTACAAACTCACAATTTCTACTTTGCAAACACTAAATCAGAGCACAAGAACACAGGATTGTAAATTGTCTAGAATAGTAGAAAAGGGTCAAACCTTGAATAAAGGGTTAAGGCTCCTTTGAATAGCTCTAGCAAAGGTCGTCTTCAACTCGTCCGGATTCCTCTGAAAACCTTTCTTTAAAACGACAAATACAACCAGTTGTTCTGGACCACCGGATATCGGAGAAACACTAATGGCCGCCGTCTCTAATATGCCGTCGTCGGAGCGGTCACAAACACGCTCAATTTCTACAGAACTCGTCTACAATGACAAAATTTACGAAAGTTTATAAGCAATTAAAGAAGTTGAAAGAATGCTTTTCAGTTTACAAGGCAAAAGTTCAGACTTTTATGCATCATCTTTATTACATTTACAGGTAATTGTTTAATATAACTTCCTATTTCCTTGAAAAGGACTTTCTTCCTCTCTTGTATGACTGTATCTTCCTTTTCATCAATTATTTCACATCTTTATCAAGTTCACAAAAATACAACTACCTTTATGCCTCCAAGGTTCATTGTGTCGTCTGCCCTGCCCTGCACTATAAAATAGCCTCCAACTGTTCGTTTGAGGATGTCCCCATGTCTCCGAAGGCGCTGAGATCAATTAAATTACTTGTCATAAGCTATTCATTTTATGAATCGTACTTAAGCCCAACAAGATAGAATGATAAAAGATGAAGATATTGGACATTAGCATCTGTCCAGTTAGCTAAGAAAACTCTTTCAACATCTGAGATTCAGAAACCAAAAAATTTGAATCGTTTTCTCAGCTTTTAATATTTAAAACGCAATTGCTTTGTGGGTAACAAGTTCTGATAAAAAAGATTTATTTTTTATCAGTAAGCTTTAAGCTAATTGCAGAGAGGGTAAACTAAGACGTACCATTCCTTTGTAAATTGGCATTCCCTTGAAGTAAACTTCATCATGATCAGCATTAATCAATCTATCACTGGCTCCAAAGTACACAGGGAATAAACCCACTTCTCCAATACAAGCTTGATCATCTGGCTGTGTGCATCAAGATCAAAGAGATCGATCTCTTAAAAGATTTTAATTCTCTTTTACAACAGTTCTGTTATGGTTCCCCGTAGCACTTCACTCAGCCTTCTTTCCGGTCAGAATCCTCCACTGGGGAGACATAATATGGGTGGGTCTCATATCCACAGCAAAAAGGTTCAATTCCTAATAATTTCACTATGGGAAATTTGAACACTGCATATCTCCTTTGTGGGGAGAAATCCTTTAACCAAGTGTGCCAAGTTTTGACCGGTGGAAGGTTTTGATATGAAAGAATGCCGAGTGAAGTGCGATGCAAAACTATAACAAGTTCTTTAGAATTAATTCAGTAGTTGCAAAGAAAGTGAAATCAGTGCTGATAAAAAATATGTAATTCAAGAATATCAAGATTTTATAATGATTATTATGTATCCTTACGTAAGGCATGCCGTTTTCATCCAGAATGACAAAGCCTATGCTCATAGATGCCGTGCTAAACGCTCCAAAAGCTTGTGGTTGCAACGGACTTCCTTGGATGTAGGTCGAGGCAAGCTCTGTCCCACCACAGCATTCAATAATAGGTCTATAATAAGCTCTTGAAGAAAGCCAAAGGTCATCTTCCACATTCGAGGTTTCTCCCGTGGATGCAAATGTTCTGTAAATAAGCACGATTTAAGAAAATTACACAGATTGGGAGAATTCAAAAGGGTATATTCATAGACGCATAAAAGAAATGTTACTTTATCTTAGTCCAATCTAAGCCTTCCATGCACTGTGTATTCCTCCAAGTCTTCACCAAGCTTGGGACTGTACCCAAAACTGTGACTCCTGCATCCTGAAACAAAGAAAAATTTAAGAAAAAAAATAGTATTTTAACATATATGAAAGAAACTACGTAATATTCTTGGTTGGAAGATTGAGCTGTCTATCTTCTCATAAGCATAGAGAAACATCACCTGAACAAACTTTCCGAACCCACGTTCAAGAGGAGATCCATGATATAGAGCAAGAGTTCCACCACTTAAAAAGCAGGAGTAAAGCAAAATTGGTCCCATCACCCATCCTAAGTTTGTGGGCCAGCAAAAAATATCTCCAACTTGGATATCAATGAGAGCCCATGAGTCGGCAGCGCATCGAATTGGTGATAGTTGTGTCCAAGGAATTGCTTTTGGTTCTCCTGCAGTTGGCCAAAAAGGGTGTATGAGACAGTCTAAAAATCAAGCCATTTAATAGCGGATGCTTCTAATTCTCTTTACCAGTGGTTCCGGACGAAAAGAGAATATTAGTTACACTATCTGCCGGTTGATAGACAGGAGAGAAATGATTTGGTCTGTCAAAAAATATCAATACAAGTTTACTAATACAGTTATATCATCGGAGTCAGCACTACAAGCACCTTAGAAATTATAGAGTATTTCTTAAAAAAAAAATAGTAAATATTAATTACCTGGATTGTTGCTTCACAGTAGAAAGAAAATCTGTCCATGACATGTCCTCTCCTCTCAACTTAACACCTACATCATTACCAGCCACCGGGAGTACAATAGCTATCTTTGGGGTAGCTTCTACTACCCGGCTGATATGAGAAAAAAATAGTCAGGGAACACTTGCTGCAAAGAAATTTATTAAGTGTAATTTACTCTTTGATTAAACATTGATTTAAATCTCGCAACAATCAAAGATTTTGCAAAGGTAATAAAGATATCATCCTATACACAATTTCCATTACTAATACTAACACTAAGTTTAAATAGCAGCCATGGTTAGACCAATTGAATGCATCATAGGCTCAAATTTGTTGCAGGATTTGCATAGCTACACCAACCACTCTTCAGCACAAGCTAGTCCAATATTACTTGCAAGAACATTTATTAGCTTCATAGAACATATCAACAATTTAAATGACACACCGATATTCATCATCAATTGATTGGAAAATTGTAATCTTGGCAGTCAATTTTCATAAGATTAAAGTCAAGGTATGGAAGATATCAAACATGATCTCATTGCATATCTTACAGTGCTGGAAAATAAATATAGATAGCAGAAACAAGCGTTGTTGAAGTAAATTTAAGCTTGCCAGAAAGTTCACAAAAAACTTAAGAGGCTTTATAATTATATGATGTCTTCAGCATTATGGTATTTACCTGTAAAGGGGAACTTTCCGACCTCCTCTTCGTATGAAATCCTGATTTGGAAAATAATAAAGAAATTACTTCCAAACTGCTATACAAGACCAAACTACAACATTCCAAATATAGATAAAAAGTTTTGATTCATGGAAGTATAATCAAAGGACTGTTCATGATGCGTTAAACTCGCAATGTCAATGTTAACCTTTATATATGTATGGAATTGGAGATAACATGCATATTAGTTTCTTCAATTTAAAATACATGCATTTAACTAATTATTTTACGTATGCCGAACATCTGCAGCAAAACTTCATCAAATTATTATGTACAGAAAATCAATGCTATTTTTATGTTTTCTTCATTTTGGAATGGCAGGAAAATGAGATAACCGAAACAATTTGTCTCCTTTGGATAGCATCATTTTTTAAAAGAAAGTAACATAAAAAAGAGAATAGATTACCTGAGTGAAGATACCCTTTGCATTTGACACACGCAAACGAGTCGCAATTTCCATTGCTGCAAAACTATCAGCTATTGAAACAACAACAAATCCTGCTAGAACGATTGCCAAATATATAATAACTGCATGGACTGTCATAGGCATGTCAATTGCTATTGCGTCGCCTTTTGAAAATGTGGCTGTGAGTGCATTTGCCACCAGCCTGCAAATTTTGGGAGCGGGATTCCGTTATAGATTTACTGAAAAAATGGCAAGTTCTAGTTGCTTTAGTTCATTAAAAGAACTTAACATCTATCAATAACTCTATAAAATAGTGTTATCAGTGATTGGATTTCTCTGAAAAAAATGCATTAAATTCCGAGAACGAAAAATAGTTTTCACCACGTAATGCACAACACTGCTCTGTTGATGCCATAGCAAAACAGCACCGTAGAAGGTACCATATTAATCTTAAATGTAACATACTCAAAATGAATGTCGCACCTCATTTGAAATGAATTGAACCTACTTCCCTAGCCACATCAAATGTAAAACATCAATTAATGTTAAAAAAAACTTAACGCCTATCCTAACATGTTCCCTTGTTCTACTTCACTTTCTGTTGGTGCCACACTAGGTGTCCTTCCTTGAATCGCAAGACATTAATGTCGTCAAACAGCTTCATCCATTCATCTATTAGAAGTACAATATGAATCAAATTTATCTGAGAAGAACACTTGGAAGGCATGACACACAGCACATTTTCAAACAAATAGGTAATAAATGATCACTCTCAGTAAGTAATAGCACATAGAATGCATTAGTTAGCAAGCTCGACCAGAAAATATTTCTCCCTTTATGGAATATGAAGTATATTCTTCTCCTCATATACAAATCGACGACTATAAGAATCCATTTGAGCTGGTAATACCATTAGCATTTAAGCATTTGCTAGCTATCAATCAAATTTTTGTAACAGATAGAGAATGCATAAAAAATTTACAATTAAGTAATAAAAATTATTGGTGGAACATACATTACTTGCTCTCGAAGTTCTTTTAAGGTCATATGGTTAACATTTGAATCCTCATAACCTTCATCCTTCCACACTATAGCCAAACTGCTATCCTCCTTCCTCGGATGGCGTGAAGGAATCAAACAGCACTCGGAAATATTCAAAACTGCATCCGGAAACCATTCTCCGCCTGGTTTTGATTTGTCAGTCGTATCAAGAACACACCTCGGAGGTTTGTGGAATGAAACTGATAGCTCTTTCAGAACAAGTGACCAGTAAATCTAACAGTCATTAGAAAATGAAAATTAATCAGCTCCTGTACTAAGTACATTACACTGATTAAAGCTCAGCTTTTTAAGAAAGAAACTCAAGAAGCAACTTCAAAAACATACTTGTGGATTCTGAGAAGAGAACTTCTGAAAGAGGCTAAAACTAGATATAGGGTCTTTGTAGGACTCCCCAAGTAGCTTTGGCCCATAATTTTTCATCACTCTTCCCATATTTGTATCAAGTACTTCATCTCTACAAGTTGAAAAACAAACCTATAAGTTCTCCGGCTAAACGGGTTTCAATGCAAAACAAGGATTTGGTCGAAAACAATGACAAAAAAAAAAAAAAAAAAAAAAAAAAAAAAATCAGAGGAAGTTGTAATAAAGAAAGTAAAAACAAGTTATTCAAAAAGAGGAAGCTGGAAAATTACAACGAAGGAAAGTAATAAATGGGAGGGCCAGCAGAGGAAGAATCCCAATCGGCATAAACAGCATGGTATAGCAGCTTGTGAATACTGTAAGGGTGCGACGGCTTTAGCATTCTCTGAGCCACCATCTCGCGCCAAACATCTCTTGGGTCTGACCCTCTGGCTCTAGTGAACGCACTTTTAACCAACTTCTCCAACTCCACAGCTTCGTCCTCAGATAGACCAGCCTGTACAAGGTCTGCAACTCCGACCTGGAAAATGTTCTTCTCCATTGCTGGAACCTGTTCCTCCTCTCTCCCTCCCTCTCTCGCTCCTACTCTCTCCAAATGAACGAAAATGGAGTACCCACTTCAGCGCAGGCGGGGGTTGCCCGGTAGGTGGGACTTCCAATCATGGCTTTTCCAACTCTTCTTCCACCGAATCCTCTTCTTTCCCACAAGTAGATGGTTAGGCGGCTTGTTTTTTGGTTTCATTGATTATTTATTTATTCTGTTTTTCTTTTCCTCGTGAATTTCGTACGTTAATATCACCAAATTATGCCAATGCGATAATAACGACAGATTAATACCACAATTACGGTTAGGGTAAAATGCATTTTTTGGACTCAACTATCGGTTGAGTGCAAAAAATAGATCAAACTATGTTTTTGTGCAAAAAATGGCTTAAAGTATTGAAAATGGACAAAATATGGCTTTGCGGGTACCCGTGTACCATCCGCGGGGAGTGAACCGGGGAGAACGGGTACCCGTGTACCGTCCGCAGGGAGTGAAACAGGGAGAACGGGTACCCGTGTTTTGAGAAAGGGTACCCGTTCTCTCCGAGGGGGCATTTTAGAGGGTGAAATGCCCCCTTGGGGGAGAACGGGTACCCTTTCTCAAAACGCGGGTACCCGTTCTCCCCAGAAAAAGTCTATTTTTCTATCCATTTTTTTATTTTATAAATTAATTTAAAACATATAGCAAACAATATTCAATTTACTTGAAATTTTTACCACGTGTTCACCACATTATGGAAAGATAATCTGGAAAGTTTCGTGATTTTTTGATACTCGTACGATTTATTGTAATTTTATTTATTTATTTTATAAAATAATTATAATAAATCGTACAAGCTTTAAAAAATCACAAAAACTTTCACCTAATCTTCTCATAATGTGGTGAACATGTTGTAAACATTTCAAGTTTATTAAATATTGTTTGCTATTTGTTTTAAATTAATTATACTAATTATATTAAACATTTCAAGTATATTAATTATACTTAATTTAAAACATATAGCAAACAATATTTAATAAACTTGAAATGTTTACCACATGTTCACCACATTATGAGAAGATTAGGTGAAAGTTTTTGTGATTTTTTAACGCTTGTACGATTTATTATAATTATTTTATAAAATAAATAAATAAAATTACAATAAATCGTACGAGTATCAAAAAATCACGAAACTTTCCAGATTATCTTTCCATAATGTGGTGACCATGTGGTAAAAATTTCAAGTAAATTGAATATTGTTTGCTATATGTTTTAAATTAATTTATAAAATAAAAAAAATGGATAGAAAAATAGACTTTTTCTGGGGAGAACGGGTACCCTCGTTTTGAGAAAGGGTA
The DNA here is from genome assembly GCA_022432975.1 of Begonia masoniana. Taxonomy (NCBI): domain Eukaryota; kingdom Viridiplantae; phylum Streptophyta; class Magnoliopsida; order Cucurbitales; family Begoniaceae; genus Begonia; species Begonia masoniana. Next base: position 2,331,096 of record CM039512.1, on the reverse strand, counting down.
CCCGTTCTCCCCCAAGGGGGCATTTCACCCTCTAAAATGCCCCCTCGGAGAGAACGGGTACCCTTTCTCAAAACGCGGGTACCCGTTCTCCCCGTTTCACTCCCCGCGGACGGTACACGGGTACCCGTTCTCCCCGGTTCACTCCCCGCGGATGGTACACGGGTACCCGCAAAGCCATATTTTGTCCATTTTCAATACTTTAAGCCATTTTTTGCACAAAAACATAGTTTGATCCATTTTTTGCACTCAACCGATAGTTGAGTCCAAAAAATGCATTTTACCCTTACGGTTATTGTCCTCCTTGAAATCTCAACGTTGTCGTTATTTTCAGACTGAAACCACTTTGTTCTTGAAAAAAAAAAAATTGAGGAAGATGTAAAACTTTTTTTTTAATCAAAACATATTCAGAAATACGTTCGAATCCATACGATTCTTCCTTTCCATTCCACCTACTTCCAGAAAGGCCACCCACTTTGAACTGCCTAAATCTTCAACCACTACGCTGACTCAACTTCCAAATCACTTCAAAGAGCAAAATAGTTAACCAAAAAAAAAAAAAAAATCTTAAATCAGGTAACTATTAACAATCTTGATACTATGATAACAAAACAAAATCATTTCATTCTATATCTCCGTTAGACAATGTAATACAGCGGGATCTCACCCAACGGATTTCCGCCCTCGAATAACGAATTCTTACTTATTTTTTGTCTTCTGGAGCGAGATCTCGCGAATTGACTTAAAAAGAGTCCACTATTCAATGGCAGACTCTCCTCGTACTCACAAAATAAGAGAGCGAGAGCCGCTATTCAAGTGCGGGTAGTTGAAGATTTTTTTTTTGCTAATAAACCTAAAACTTATAGCAAAGCGCACATCAGGCAATTATTTCTAATCTTTAAACTGGAAATCACAGTCTATTCAGAAACTTGTAAGCTCGATTGAATGAAGATATCATTAAGTCTAACAGCTCCTGTGATTGAAACATGAACAATTATACTACCAGTTTGTTCTCATCGTTTCACGTCATCAAAATACAAGGCAAATCATCGAACATGCTTCAGAGAGTCACATCACCCAATCCCATTTTCTCTGGCTATCGAGTAGACAATCAGAACCGTACAAACTTCATCTGTATACCTACTCTGATGTTAGACATGATGTTAAAATTCACAATCACTCCGACGTGATGGTGGCAGCAATGTCATGCACTTTAGATGGATGTTTCGTGTTTGGTGCTATTCACTTGGCAAACCTGAGTGTCCACTCAGCAGCTACTTCGTCGTGCTTATTTCTATCGGCTAAATACAAATGTGCAATGGCAGGAACAAGGGGACTGTCTGCACAAAAATTTGGTGGATAAATTTAGTTCATATTTCTACCATGATCTTTTCGCAACATACTCAAAAGTGTAGGTAGTGCTTAATTTGAAATGAATCCAACCGACTAACTGCATTAATTAACATGATCTTTTACTTCCATCTTTGTTCTAAAATTCCCTGCTCATCTTACAAAGTGATATGTTTAATTTCTATCTTGATTAGATCCTTTGAAAAATACTATGAGGCTTTACTATTACTTCTAAAGAGAGAAGAAAAGGGCAGTAGCGTATAAACAACAACTTTCTTTTCATCCCTCCCATTGGATAGTTTCGCTCTACTTTGTATTCTCAGGGTTATACAGTGACTAACTGGATTTCTTGCAATTTACTCGCTCAATAAATCATCACCCATCCCATGAATTTTCACTTAATCATACCTCAAGTTGATCACACCGTTCACTCTTCAATTTTACCAAGTTCATAATTGTCGAATAGCAAACTAATCTTAGTTCACCAGCATGTGTCCTTCAATCACCACCCAAAGAAAAAAAACAACTAAACTTACAAGAAAACGACAAAGAGGAATACCTTTAAAATGAAAAATACCCAAAACAATGCAGTTGAAGTGCTAATAGTTTCTGCTTGATAACATGGCATACCATATAAATTAACTAAAAAGAAACTTAGTCGGCAACTAAGAATAGAATCATCTAGTCTTTTAAGCTCCCATACAGGAAAACGACCAAAGTTAAAACAAACTTATGCACCTAGTTAAAGGTGCTAGCAAGATGCCAAATTTTAGTTTAAAAAGGAAATGTGATTCTGTTACGCCTGATATACGTTTTACATATTCTAGGAGGAGAAATAAGAAAAATGTATAAAATAGTTAGTTGTTATTAGTTGGATATAACGGTTTGTAGAAGTTAGAGGAGCGTAGTTACAAATAGCAGTTAGAAAAAGAATAAAAGGAGAAGAAATGGAGGAGAGCGAGTAGTCTTGATGATGGAAGTCTAAATAGGAGAGGGTGGGTCTCTCTATCAACCCAGAGTTTGTAATGGTTGGTTTTAGTTGATGGAATAAAATTGAGTAGTCCGTATCAATTTGGTATCAGAGCTGTATATCCTCAGGGATGCGAAGAATGTTAACTAGAGCTGAAGCACAGAAAGAATCGATGGCGGATTGGCAGAAAGAATTGAATGAAGTCAGGGAATAGCTACAACAGATTTCGAAGATTTCGCTCCTGGAAAAGTCGGTGTTGTTAATGCAAGAATAATTAACAAAGCTGATAGCAAGGACGGAGGAAATGAGTGTTCCAAGGCCGGAGAATCTGACAGGATTAACGGAAGAACAAGGACGCCAGAGGTATGAGAATGATGTTACGATTACGAATCGAGAATATTTACCAAGAAAACTAGAGCTGCCAATCTTTATGGGCGAGGAAGTAGAAGCGTGGATTTTCAGAGCTGAACGGTATTTTTCAGTAAATCGTTTATCGGAAGAAGAGAAGGTGGAAGCAGCGACTGTATGTTTTGAAGGATCTGCATTGTCGTGGTTTCAATGGGAGAACAGAGCGAGACCTTTCAGGACTTGGACGGAGCTTAAACAATTGCTAACGGAGAGATTCCGTGCGATGCGTGAAGGAACGAACTGTGGTAGACTGCTAACCTTGAAACAAGAAGGGCCAGTCGAAGAGTATCGGATAAAGTTCGAGACGCTTATATCCAGTTTAATAGGGATACCAGAAGAAGTATTAATTAGTACTTACTTTAATGGTCTTAAGAATGAAATTAAAGGAGATGTTAGGCTTATGAGACCGAGCGGGTTAAGAGAGTTGATGCAGTACTCACAAATGGTGGAGAGCAAAAATTTGTTGCTCCAGTCGGCAGCATCAGGCAGTTATAGAAATGTTCGGAGGTACATTTCCGAGAATACGAATGAGAATTATCGGCAAGTGCAGGAAGTTTTACCCAAACCTCAGGGAGTAGTGAAAACGGAGATTTCCAGGAGGAGATTAACGGAAGCAGAAATGAAAGTGAGAAGGGAAAAATGATTATGTTATAGGTGTGATGAAAAGTACAGCCCGGGACATATGTGTAAGAAAAAAATGTTGCAGGTTTTGATTTTGGAGGATGGAGAGGGAGATATAGATAAAATGACGACGGAGGAATGGGAGGAGAAAGATGACATCATTCAACCGAATACAGTAGAGTTATCTTTAAATTTCATTAGTGGAATTCAAACGCCGAGAACGATGAGGTTGAAGGGAAAGATTCAAGGTAAAGAAGTCGTGGTAATAATAGACAGTGGAGCTACACACAACTTTGTTTCTCGAGCTCTAGTTCGTGACAGAGACTTACTAGTGCAAAATACCAACCCATATGAGATATCCATGGGGAATGGTAAATCGTTAGGTGGAACGGGCATTTGCAAAAACGTGCTGCTTGAACTGCCGGGGTTAGAAGTACGAGACGAATTTTTACCCCTTGAGTTAGGCAATACAGATGTGATATTAGGAATGCGATGGTTGGAGTCAATTGGTGATATGCAAGTGGACTGGAAGCAGAAAGTAATGAAGTGGCAGGATGATCAAAAATGGATAGAGATAAGAGGAGATCCCACGTTGGATAGAAGATCCATTTCATTAAAAGTGATGATGAAGAATTTGAGGAAAGAAAGGCAAGCTCTATTGGTTCATTTCGGGGGTTTAGAGGAAACGGAGGAACAAGACTTATCTGTGAACGAAGCTTCTATTACAGAATTATTGTCTAAATATCGAGAGATTTTTTTGCTACCGAAGGGATTACCTCTAAGTCGGCAACACAAGCATCAGATTGTGCTCAAAGAAAATACTATACCGGTGAACGTTAGACCATATAGATATCCAGTGATACAAAAGGATGAAATTGAACGGTTAGTAGGTGAAATGCTATCGGCGGGAATAATACAACCGAGTTCTAGCCCGTTTTCGAGTCCTATCATTTTGGTGAAAAAAAAAGATAATTCCTAGCGGTTTTGTATTGATTATAGAGCTTTAAACAGAGAAACCATGAAAGATAAATTCTCTATTCCGGTAATAGAGGAATTGCTGTATGAGCTGTTTGGAGCAAAGATATTCTCTAAGTTGGATTTGAAATCGGGGTATCACCAGATTAGAGTAAAGAAAGAAGACGTGCACAAGACTGCTTTTCGTACCCATGAAGGGCATTATGAGTTTTTAGTAATGACTTTCGGCCTTACTAACGCTCCTTCCACTTTTCAGTCACTGATGAACAAACTATTTCAGCGATATCTTCGTAAGTTTTTACTGGTATTTTTCGATGATATTTTGATTTACAGCAAGTCGTGGGAAGAACACTTGCATCATCTAGAGATTACATTGAAGATACTGGTTGAAGAAAGATTATACATTAACGAAAAGAAATGTACTTTCGCGAAACGGGAATTGGAGTATCTGGGTTACGTAATTTCGGACCGTGGAGTTGCAGTGGATCAAAGTAAAGTGGAGGTAATTCGTAATTGGCCGGTGCCTCATTCATTGAAACATTTACGTGGTTTCTTGGGTTTAACGGGGTACTACAGGAGATTTGTTTCAGGATACGGGTCTATTGCTCTACCCCTCACAGAGCAGCTTAAGAAAGATAAATTCGCCTGGAATGAGGACGCAGAGTCAGCGTTTCAAAAATTGAAAAGCGCTATGTGTTCAGTTCCTGTGTTAGCACTTCCGAATTTTGATGACGTTTTTATTCTAGAAACGGATGCGTCGGGGATAGGGGTGGGAGCATGTATTGATGCAAAATCAGAGACCAATTGCTTTCTTTAGTCAACAGTTGTTGAAGCAAAATAAATTGAAATCAGTGTATGAAAGAGAGTTAATGGCGATCGTTTTAGCAATTCAAAAGTGGAGACCATATTTGTTGGGACGGCATTTTATTGTTAGAACTGATCAACGGAGTTTGAAGTTTCTTCTGGAGCAGAGGTTAGTAGCTCCTGAACATCAGAAATGGCTCATTAAAATTCTGGGTTATGATTTCGAAGTTCAATATAAGCCAGGTTGTGAAAATAAGGCCGCCGATAGTCTCTCTAGGAGAGAAGACAATGGCCAAGAATTGATGAATTTGCAGGTAATGTTAACTCAGAGTTTAATCTCCCGAGAGGAGTTGGAAAAAGGACTGTTAGATGATGCAAGATTACAGACAATCAAGCTGAAGTTATTACGGGGTGATGTAGAAACAAAGAAGTTATTTATACAGGCGGATCAACTTTTTTATAAAAATAGAAAGGTGATTTCCAGATTCTCTCCGGTGATTCCTAAGATTCTGGAGTTGTTTCATGATAGTCCGATGGGGGGCCATGGTGGCATTACAAAGACATATAAGAGAGTGGCAGCTGAACTTTTTTGGTTTGGCATGGGAAATGATATAGAAAAATATGTGCAGAATTGCTCTGTTTGCCAGAAGAATAAGTCTGAAACTTTGTCTCCAGCAGGATTATTACAAGCACTTCCTATTCCGAGTGATATTTGGGAGGATATCTCAATGGACTTTATTGACCAATTACCGAAGTCAAATGGATTTGATACCATTATGGTTGTGGTCGATCGTTTAAGTAAGTACGCTCATTTCATCGGTTTAAAGCATCCATACTCGGCCACTACAGTGGCCGAGAAATTTTTACAGAACGTTTTCCGACTGCATGGTTTGCCTAAATCCATCGTTTCTGATAGGGATAAGATATTTGTGAGTATATTTTGGAAGGAATTGTGGCGTTCACAGGGAACGAGTTTGAAGTTTAGTTCAGCTTACCATCATCAGACTGATGGGCAGTCGGAGGTGGTTAATAGAACGTTGGAGACATATCTGAGATGTTTTACAAGGGAGAAGCCGAAAGAATGGAGTCGGTGGTTGTACTGGGCCGAATATTGGTATAACTCGTCGTTTCACTCAGCCATAGGGATGAGCCCATTTAAAGCATGTTATAAAAGAGATCCTCCCCCTTTAGTGCGATGAGATAAGGGCTGTGATGACCCGAATCTGTAAGTCCCGAATCTGTACTGGTACGATGGCTGCACGAACCGGAACCCGGATGGCGGTACGTCCGCGCGGGCGAGCCGGAAGGTGACAGGTCGTAAAGAGGGGGTCGTCACAATCCCACAGTGCTTGGGGAAGTATGTGGAAATGAAACATATGTAAAGAGACCCTCCCAACATAGTAAGACGCGTTTTGGAGCTCAATTGACAACGGATCCCATAAGAACTCCGAAGTTAAGTGGGCTTCGGCGAGAGTAAATCCAGGTTGGATGACCTTCCGGGAAGTGCTCTCGCCAAACAAAGCCGTGAGGGGAGGATATTGGGCTGCGGCCCAATCCCCAGAGCGGACAATATCTTGCTGGGAACAGGGGTCGTTACAAATGGTATCAGAGCCTGTACCCAACCGGAATTGTGGCCAACGAGGACGTTGGGCCCCCAAGGGGGGGTGATTGTGATGACCCGAATCTGTAAGTCCCGAATCTGTACTGGTACGATGGCTGCACGAACCGGAACCCGGATGGCGGTACGTCCGCGCGGGCGAGCCGGAAGGTGACAGGTCGTAAAGAGGGGGTCGTCACAATCCCACAGCGCTTGGGGAAGTATGTGGAAATGAAACATATGTAAGAGATCCCTCCCAAGATAGTAAGACGCGTTTTGGAGCACAATTGGCAACGAATCCCATAAGAACTCCGAAGTTAAAAGTGCTTCGGCGAGAGTAATTCCAGGTTGTGTGACCTTCCGGGAAGTGCTCTCGCCAAACAAAGCCGTGAGGGGAGGATATGGGCTGCGGCCCCAATCCCCAGATGCGGACAATATCTTGCTGGGAACAGGGGTCGTTACAAATGGTATCAGAGCCTTGTACCCAACCGGAATTGTGGCCAACGAGGACGTTGGGCCCCCAAGGGGGGGTGATTGTGATGACCCGAATCTGTAAGTCCCGAATCTGTACTGGTACGATGGCTGCACGAACCGGAACCCGGATGGCGGTACGTCCGCGCGGGCGAGCCGGAAGGTGACAGGTCGTAAAGAGGGGGTCGTCACAATCCCACAGCGCTTGGGGAAGTATGTGGAAATGAAACATATGTAAGAGATCCCTCCCAAGATAGTAAGACGCGTTTTGGAGCACAATTGGCAACGAATCCCATAAGAACTCCGAAGTTAAAAGTGCTTCGGCGAGAGTAATTCCAGGTTGTGTGACCTTCCGGGAAGTGCTCTCGCCAAACAAAGCCGTGAGGGGAGGATATTGGGCTGCGGCCCAATCCCCGGAGCGGACAATATCTTGCTGGGAACGGGGTCGTTACAAATGGTATCAGAGCCTGTACCCAACCGGAAATGTGGCCAACGAGGACGTTGGGCCCCCAAGGGGGGGTGATTGTGATGACCCGAATGTGAACGTATGTGTACGACTGCGGGGCAAACCTCGGGTTGCGGGGCAAACCTCGGGACCTAAGCCGAGTGTAGGCGAATCTCGGACTCGAGTATAGGCGAATCCCGGGTCGTAAAGAGGGGGTTGTCACAATCCCACATCGCTTGGGGAAGTACATGGAAATGAAACATATGTAAAGAGACCCTCCCAAGATAGCAAGACGCGTTTTGGAGCTAAATTGACGACGGATCCCATAAGAACTCCGAAGTTAAGAGGGCTTCGGCGAGAGTAATTCCAGGTTGGGTGACCTTCCGAGAAGTGCTCTCGCCAAACAAAGCCGTGAGGGGAGGATATTGGGCTGCGGCCCAATCCCCGGAGCGGACAATATCTTGCTGGGAACGGGGTCGTTACAAATGGTATCAGAGCCTGTACCCAACCGGAATTGTGGCCAACGAGGACGTTGGGCCCCCAAGGGGGGGTGATTGTGATGACCCGAATCTGTAAGTCCCGAATCTGTACTGGTACGATGGCTGCACGAACCGGAACCCGGATGGCGGTACGTCCGCGCGGGCGAGCCGGAAGGTGACAGGTCGTAAAGAGGGGGTCGTCACAATCCCACAGTGCTTGGGGAAGTATGTGGAAATGAAACATATGTAAAGAGACCCTCCCAACATAGTAAGACGCGTTTTGGAGCTCAATTGACAACGGATCCCATAAGAACTCCGAAGTTAAGTGGGCTTCGGCGAGAGTAAATCCAGGTTGGGTGACCTTCCGGGAAGTGCTCTCGCCAAACAAAGCCGTGAGGGGAGGATATTGGGCTGCGGCCCAATCCCCAGAGCGGACAATATCTTGCTGGGAACAGGGGTCGTTACAATGGCACTCCTGTAGTGTCGGCGATCGATGAGCAGCTGCGAGAGAAGGATGAAATTCTAGAGAGGTTGAAATCGCATCTCAATCGAGCTCAACAGTTGATGGTTCAGGCCGCGAATAAAAAGCGTCGTCATGTAGAGTACGAGATCGGCGATAAGGTTTGGTTGCGGCTACAGAGGTACCGACAGAAATCAGTGGCGACAACGGGTAATCAAAAACTTGCATCCACGTTTGTCGGTCCTTTTGTCGTCGTTAAAAAGATCGGCAACGTAGCGTACAAATTATTGTTGCCAGAGTCTGCCAAAATTCACCCGGTTTTTCATGTATCGCTGTTAAAGCCAGCAAAGGGTGCGTTATTGCATTCTGTTCCTTTACCAGAGGAATTACAGACCGGAGGTAGAGATTTTTATGAACCGGAATCGTTGTTAGACGTTAAATTTTCTCTGGCGACTAATCAACCAGATCTGGTTTTGATTAAGTGGAAAGGATTACCTTCCTTTGAGGCCACGTGGGAAGGTTTTCAGCAGATTAATCACCAGTTTCCTGCATTTAACCTTGTGGACAAGGTTTGTTTTTGGCGGCGGAGTAATGTTACGCCTGATATACGTTTTACATATTCTAGGAGGAGAAATAAGAAAAATGTATAACATAGTTAGTTGTTATTAGTTGGATATAACGGTTTGTAGAAGTTAGAGGAGCGTAGTTACAAATAACAGTTAGAAAAAGAATATGGAGGAGAGCGAGTAGTCTTGATGATGGAAGTCTAAATAGGAGAGGGTGGGTCTCTCTATCAACCCAGAGTTCGTAATGGTTGGTTTTAGTTGATGGAATAAAATTGAGTAGTCCGTATCAGATTCCAGAGAAGAGAATGGAAGTACTTACAAGGATCTGGATTTGTGAAAATTGCTTTTATTGCAAGCAGCACCATGGTGATTGTTTTAGCTGGACTCCAACCACCCTTCAAGATGTCTAGACTAACATTGCCAGATGAATCAACATTGCAGTGATAGATCCGGGTTTTAAATACAACCTGCAAGTCTGATACTTTACGATTAAAACAGCCAAACAAACCACAAATCACATGGCTCTCTGTTTGAATGATACAAAACAGCTTCACATAAATTTTCTCTATCGGTGAATTTCAATCCGTGTTTAACTTCTCCGGTCACTCTGCTTCTAAAATAAGGGTAATAAATAATGCAAATTCGATATAATCATGAACAAGCACGGTATTCATTCTTTTAATGCAATTCATGTACTATAAAAGAATGGAAAAAATTGGTCTCCAGGCCAAGTTCATGATCATATAATACCAAACTCAGAAAAAAGATCCAGATAAGTTAAAAATGATCGTCATCACTATCACGGTGCATGAAGTATGCAAAATAAAAATCTGAATATGTTGACCCACTCACTATCATAGATTTGAAAGTACCTTCGGAGGATTAAATGGGTAGTCACTGGGAAATGTAATGTCAAGAAAATAAAGTCCACCATAATATGGTGTTCCTACAAATCAGACATTAGGATCCATCAAAAATTCAGATCAAGCAAATGAAATCACTAAATGTCTATGTAGTTCTCGTAAATCAGACAGTCAATCCAAAAGAAACAAAACAACTAATAGTGGACCGAGAAGCAATCTTGCAATTTGAGTTCTAAGAAAAACCGGGGACAAAGTAAAATTATTAATATACCACTTTAAAACAAGTCCAGTGTTATGAATTGGCACATGCAAAGGTGACACCATGTAATTCGATATCTACTTAGAAATTTATCATCGACATGCTTTTAGGCATACATGCATCTGATTAATAACCATATGACATACCTCGGAAAGCAATGTCATTGTGCCGAAATATTATGATATGTACTTTTTATAATCAGTCGGTTACCTATGAAGCTCCGAGCAAACAATTTAAAGTGACAGCAATGGAACAACTCTTCATGCCAAGAAAGTCAATTTTCATTAGATATAGCCTTTGTTAACCTAATAGAGACAATGAATATGATGTCTGTTCATGCCATCGCTTCATCATAATTTAACAGACAAGATGAAGTAAAGCAAGAAAGTATTAACCGTTTGACAGACAAACTTAAGTGAAGCAAGAAACAATTAATAATCTAAAAGGAAAACAGGAATTAAAAGAAAACAAGATAAAATGAAACACCAGCAAGAAAATTAACAAGAAAACTGAAAATGCAATGCAAAAACGCCAAAAATTCATCATAATAGATTAGTTGGGCGAGCTAGGTTAGTCAAAAATCGTAAAGAAACGATAATCCGAAATAGCCGATAAATCCCGAGAGGAAAAAACAAGAAGAGACCTGGAGGACCAAAGACAGAAGCAATCCAGTGGTAGAGATTATCACCCTTGGGTCCAGCGGAGCAATCGGAAGGGCAATCAGAGTTGAGCTCCGTCATTTCTCTCTGAATTCTCTTCCCAGAGGCTGAAACTGAGGTCGTAGACACCCACGAAGTAGTTGAACCCGACAAAGAAGACGGTGGCGGTGGCGGCGCCCTCCCTCCTCCTCCGATGACGAGGCCCGGGTTGCTGCTCATAGTTTCACTCGCAAACGAGATTTCACAGAGCCAAAAGAGAGAAAGGAAGAATCAAAACGATAAGATAGAGCTTCTTCAGATACTCCACACACGCACGCAGACGTAGTTGACGAAGAACACTACACCATCTGCTTCAACTGAATCCTCTGCTACTGCCACCCTCTGGCCTCTGCTATAATTTTGCTAATAAATATGGGGACACGTGCTGGCCTGTGATTGTATGTTATATAGCTCTGTCACGTCAACTCTTTCGTCTCGTTGTTTAATAATAATAGAAAAAAGCCCATTATAAATGGGCCTATCCAGTTCGAAATTTTAGCCCACATATTGGCCCATTTAGACGCATCATAATATTAATTTTATTTTTTAGTTTTTAAAAATATTTTCTTTATTTTTTTTTTTTAGTAATATTGCTATTATTTTCTTATTCTACTTTTTTTAATATTATCAAATAACAATTAATACAATTAATCAAATAAATTATAAATAATAATTTTATTATTTTAATTACATTAATCCTTGTTTGATAAATCAGTAAATATTTTAAAATAGTAAAATAAAAAAAATGTAACATTATATTTTTTTTTTTTTCGAGCAATGTAAGTTCTTTTTCAAAGATTTACAATAATTTATTGTGTCTCGTGCGAACCCGTTGCAAATTTTCGTTGTAGATTGACAATGAGAAATTTAAATCAAATCGCAGAGAAAATCATCGGGTAAAATATAAAATATCTTACTTAGGAATAAAAAAATGTAAAATATTTCTATTTTACCCTAAGGAGTTTTTTTTTTTTTTTTAAGGGGTAAAAAAGTCAACGAAACTTGTGAGAAGGGCTACATGGAATTTGTCCTGAAAACGGCGACTAATTTGTTCTCGCCGGCCTCTTCTTTGACCATAATCAACAAAGTTTCCCTTTCTTGGGACAACCTAATGACGTGGCAACCAACAAGAAAATCCAAATTTAATTAATTGGTGAAATTACAATTCTTCTAAAAAAAGAACTTGTGAAGCAAGTTCCCATGCAAAAGAGGCGTGGACGGTTTCAAATACTTGTGAACCAAGTGTGTTCCTCCACATCACACGTTTGACATTACTACCTTCCTGAGAATTCTTTCCACGAGGGGTGGACAGAATCAAACCATGACCGTAGGACTTGATCGGATCGAACGATGCAGTCCGATTTTGGTCGATTCTACAGGTTGCATGGTTCGGGATCGTTCTCACATCTCAAATCCTGTGATCCAAGGTCCGGTCTATGGTTCATATACAAAAATCTCAAAGAACCTGAAAAAATCTTTAAAATGTTATTTAATTTGAATTTTAAAGTATTTTTATGTTATTATAGATGTTGGATTAAGTTTGTTAAGTACCAGTTCCTCACAGTGCCGGTCTCTGGACCGACAAAAAAGTCACGAAATTGGCGGTCAGGTTCCAATTCTATCTCGGAATCGGATCGCTTTGGACCGCGCACACCCTTATTTTCAACAATTACTTTCCGAAACTAATAGAAAATTAAGATTATGCGTCATATTTTAAAGAGTTATATTACGTTATAATTTCACATCATGGCGTGTCATTCACGTGATCTATTATTTTATACACAGTAATAATTGTATCAATAAAAAATGATACGCAAGTGTCACATTAATACGTGAGATTAAAATATAAATTATAATTTAAACATAGCATTACTCGTACTTTACACAAACCAGATGCAGTATAAACTCACTTTTTTAATTATATTTTTTTAGATATTTGAAATATATATCCTAAACCCAAACTTTAGTGCATTTTCACATAAGAACCCTTGCAAAGGTCTTATTTAATGAGTCAAAAAAGACCAAAACATGGGTTGCAGGAAAAGTAATAAGAACCCTAGTTTTTCCACCCTGTTGTGCACGTGTTATGGGTTGAAGGAAAAGTCCTGTCAGCTCAGCTGGTCCCACCCTAGATCCTGCCTTATCTGCCCAGCCGAAATGAAATGGACGGTGATGATGCCGAGATCTGAACGTATTATTCTCTTCATGACGGTGATATTTCGTGGGTATTAGTTTCCACACCTTTATAGGTACAGACCACAAAGGTTTGGTTTTTTTTCCTGAACCGGACCCAAGTCTGGTCCACCACCTCTTTTAAATTGTTGAGAAATTTTGGTTCGGAAAGAAAATGGAGGAAGCCACAGGAAGGTTAACAATGCAAGTGTAGCGTCCCTTCGATACTCTCAATATAATATTGTTCGCTTTGTGTCGGAGTCTGTACATATTTTATTATTGGAATTGGCCCAAAACGCATTGCACTAGATATGAAGAGAAATTCTACTAATAAATCATGCATTTTTCTCTATCTGAAGCAATATGAGATTGTGCACCTCATTGTTATGGGTTAACCCCTCACACTACATCATCTTTGCCTTTACATGGCAGTTTGTCACAACAATACAATGAAATAAAATAAAATTAAACCATCGTAAATGTATTACGATAAAGTGGCAGAACCCCAACAATAAAAGAGAAAATTAGTGCAAAAGTCAACACAAACTCAGGCAGTTGACATTTTAAATTATAGTATTAATTTTTAAGGACAGAAAAAGTGAAAAAGTGAGTGTGACGTCGTGTCGTCATGTGGTCTGTACTTGCAATTGCTGCCTGCGCGAGTCCACTCTAAATTCTAATGTATTTGCTTGTTTGGCCGCAGCTTTTCGCCTCATGTTTTTTTAATTTCCACCAACTAACTACATGTCGTCGGTGCTAAAGCGCGTTTCCGCTACAAAAAATACGAATGCACACGGTGACGGTGACGGTGACGGTGATATCAACAGCTGGCATTTTTTAATTCGTCTATCATGCTCTCCAGCTGTGCTCTGACAGTTACTCTCTCTCTGTCCCTTCTGATCTTCCTAAACGGCGTCGTTCAAAATATTTCCTTTGTATACATACATATACATATAGAACTTTGAACATTCTAGCATTAAAAATAAATAAAATTATTTTTATTTTTAAAAATAAGATTTAAAATATTAAATAAGATTTTTATTTTTAATTTATTTGAATTTTATTCTAATAAGTTTTTTGTCGACCCTAAAGTAGTGTGATTAAGGAAAAAAAAATACTAAAATATTTAAAATATATTAAATAAATAAATAATAAAAAAAAAGGCTTGACTTGTTGAGAGAAAAGTTGATAGCTTTTTTGTTGGGTTTTCAGGGACAAATTGTGGGTAATTCCCTAACTCTTGCATCGAGGCTTAGACGAATTCAACTCTCACAATTCCCAAATATTCAATCCAAAATAAATAAAATTTAATTAATATTTTTATACTTGTCAAGGTAAAAGCAACCATGACGTTGGAAGAAACCTTCAATAACTTGAAGTTGTTCAAGATTCAACATCTTGAACAAACAACTAGTCATTTAGAATTTAAAAAAAAAGACATTTACTATAATTAAAATAATATTACGTAACAAATTATAAATAATAATAATTTATTATATTAATTGTACATATTACTGTTTTTCGTTTTAAACGCGGGATTTGTTTGCAAAGTAACACACCGAGCCGGGGCGGGTTCAGGGGTGTTACAGTTTGACACATCAACGAATATTTTAAGAGAGTGTAATAAAAAAATAAATGTAAGATGTAATTTCTTGGTAAAGCTTTTAATTTTATATTATATTATTATTATTATTAAAAAGAGTGATGCATGGAAATTGGAAAGTGGAAACTCTCCCTCTCTTTCTCTGCTGGTTCATTCTGTATATAATAAGACCATGAAAGCCGAAGTTGAAGAAATTGAAGATTTGGGTTCTCAAAGCTCAAGCTTGGGGATAGATTCGAAATGTTGTGTCGACGATAACTTATGCAGACGAATTGGAAAGACATTCGAACTATCGCTTACCCATTAAAGTTGGAACTCTTTTGGTTTTAACATAACCAATCTCTGTTTTGGTTGTCAATATCCTCGAATCAAGGTAAATATCGATTGTAATCACTTGTTTTGTTTTTATATTTTGTCCCCAGAAAAAAAAAAGCTACGAATCCTTGAAATGCTTCTTCTTCATTGCCATTTTTCTGCTCTCTGGGATTTGCTGCGTAGAAATGGACGTTTTGGGTTTTCTCGTGCGTAGATTTTTTTTTCTGTAAACAGAGTTTTTTTTTTTCCAGAAAAAAAAAAAGATTAGCTATTTTCAGATGAGGTGTGTGGATCCATTACCATAGCTAAGGAGTTTTACTGCAGCTTTGAATCTCCAGTGTTGTATAATGATCATCTTGGTATCTTACTCGTTTTCTTGCATATCTAATGTTTGAACAATTTCCCATCAGGATTTTTTTCATTTGGTGAAACTGGAAATTTGGGGTTGCTTTGATTTTCCTTGCCCAACTTATTCTGTTTGTGTGTTTTTTAGTTATATTATTTGATATCTCTGATTGCTTGGAAAGATAGCACTGGTTTTAAGACAGCTCTGTTGTTCTTGTTTGGTCTTTTAGAAACTCTCTCAATTCTCTTAATTAGTCAAATGGCCACTAATTGGAGTAATTACTGTGTAGGCTGCTAGATTAGGCTCTTTTTGTCGAATGGGGATTCCATTTTCCTGCCTGTTTGCCGAAGACGGTGATGTGGAGAGTGAATTAGAGTCTCTTTTGGTGAAATCTATCAGTTTGGGAGATGGGGCGAAAACTCCTGTTCGATCTGTGAGCTTCAATGACAGGGCTTCTGAACCCATAATAATGAAGTCTTTAGGTCCTGGAAAGATGACAATGGAGACATCTGTTGGCTTAAGAGAAAGTGAGTTGCAGAAGATGACTATGGTTAAAAGTGCTTCACTAGAAAAAGGACAGATGATTATTGAATCTGAAGCTTCAAAGAACAAAATGATAAACAACAACCAATACTCAAGTTTAGACAGTTTGGTGGGGATGATCCAAAAAATGCCCATTGTGGATCTGACTAATCCGAAACATCATGCGGCGTTGAAATTACAGAAAGTTTACAAAAGCTTTCGAACGCGACGAAAGTTGGCAGATTGTGCGGTTCTCGTCGAGCAGAGCTGGTACGGATTGAGTTTATTTGTTGCTGTCATTTTTTGAAAGAGTATTTTCTTACTCTGATGAACTTCTCATGGTAATTTCAGGTGGAAACTCTTAGATTTTGCCGAGCTCAAGCGAAGTTCTATATCGTTTTTCGACATTGAAAAACACGAAACTGCAATTTCCCGCTGGTCAAGAGCAAGAACCAGAGCTGCCAAGGTTAGTAACTTCCGATCCGGCGAGCTTTTTGGGACAATAATACACCTTCAGTTATGAACATCGGTTAGTTTTTTGTGATTTCAGGTGGGAAAAGGCCTATCCAAGAATGACAAAGCACAAAAGCTTGCTTTGCAACACTGGCTAGAGGCTGTAAGTATACTCCACTTGAACGATGAATATTTGAGTATAATTTATCAACTTCACTGTCATTTACTGATTTGATTCATTCCTACTCGTGCAAACAGATTGATCCACGGCATCGATACGGCCATAATCTGCATTTTTATTACGTCAAATGGCTTCATTGTCAGAGCAAAGAACCTTTCTTTTACTGGTAATTGTCTTCATTTTCTCATCGAAACTAAAAATCTAGTTTTATGCGTTAAACTAGAAAAATCCGATGTGCTTTCGAGCAGGTTGGACATAGGAGAAGGGAAGGAAGTAAATATCGTCGAGAAATGCTCCCGGTTAAAACTCCAACAGCAGTGCATTAAGTATCTGGGTACCGGTGAGCATTTCTTTCACCTTCATCCTCATTTCTATCTTCATCATCGAATTATTGGGTTTTTGTTCCTTACTGAAATAAGCATATCCTTTGTTTAGATGGAAAGACTGGCCTATGAAGTTGTTGTTAAAGATGGAAGATTTGTGTACAAACAATCAAATGAAATCCTCCACGCGTCGGAAGAAGCGAAGGATTCGAAGTGGATTTTTGTACTCGGTACATCCAAGAATCTGTATGTCGGGAAAAAACAGAAGGGCACGTTTCAGCATTCGAGCTTCTTGGCCGGAGGAGCCACTTCTGCTGCCGGGAGATTGGTGGTCGAGAACGGCATCCTAAAGGTACGTCTTTTTTATTTGGGTGGTTTCATCTGATGAAAAATAAAAATTTTGGTGTCTTTCTATGAAGAGCTTGATGTACTAAGTATCTTAGTTGTATTCGACAGGCAGTTTGGCCTCACAGCGGCCATTATCGACCGACTGAAGAAAATTTCAAGGACTTTGTCTTATTCCTCGAAGAGCAGAATGTGGACCTTAGTGATGTAAAGGTACAGACATATGTTTACTTTTATCCACCTTTAGTTTGAACATTTTTTTAAGCTGAAATGAGCGAAAGAAAGCGACTGATTATGAAATTTTTCGGGGAAATTCAGATGAGTCCAGTTGACGATGTAGATGAATTACTGAGTCAACAGAAATCTGGTAAACATTTTAGAAGCAACTTATCAGATGATGATCTTGTCGGGAAGATGATTGGGCAGGAGGATGACGAGATCAACGGAGAAGAAGAGATCAGTACCGGAATATCTGATTCGCCGGAGAAAGCAACGGCGGCTATAAATATAATTCAACCATCAAAATTAAGAGGCTGCATGTTCTAACCAGAGAATTATCTACTCTTGAGATACCAAATAGAGAAGAACTGATTGACAGTCTAGCGAGAGAAAACCAAGAGCAGGGAAGAATTCCTCTGCTTCCACGTCTGAATCTCCGGCAGAGGGCTGTGAAACTGGAGAGGAAGCTTCTGGGATGGAACAGGATTATATGGTCCCAAAGAAAAACTTGTTTGATGAAGAAGATGAAGAGAACGAAGTGGAAGTAATTCCAGAAGAGTCAATCCTGAAGAGGATCAATTCACACAAAGGAATGAAGTCGCTTCAGTTGGGTAAGCAGCTGTCTTGCAAATGGACGACGGGGGCCGGCCCTCGCATCGGATGCGTGAGAGATTATCCGGCCGAGCTTCAGTTCAGAGCGTTAGAGCAGGTCAGCTTGTCGCCCAGAAGTGGGTCTCTGGCTCGATCTCTCTTCTCGAGTACAAGAGCTTGAGAAAATCTACCGAAATGTTTAATTTTTCCATAATTTTGTAGATTTGTTCATTCTTTTGTGTGCATAGACAAAAGAAACGTAGGAATTTTCTGGTTATTTACGTGAGAAAATGTACATTTTTTTCTCATTTTGTGAAGAAAATGAGAACAAATTTGTAAATGGGTTTGAGCCCGAAAAATATAATTAGTGACAGGCAATTAATCAATATTATACTGTTTTTCGTTACCAAATTAACTCTTAAATTTGCCCCATTAAATAAACGCCCGAGAATCAAAGGTGAGTGTCTAGAACGATTTTTAATGACAATTTCATCGACAAAAACAAATTTGTTAACGAAATATAATTTAAGGAATAAACATACTTTAACGATCAACTTATTATTAAGGGTAAAGTGCAATTTGACCCATACAACTAGGTGAATTGAACAATTTACACCGTAAACTTGAATAATAGGCAAGAACAGCCTTAATGTATTGATAATGGGCAATATGGCCCCTACCGTCATAATTTCCGTAAAAAAGTAACATTTTTTCACTTGTTCATTTTTTTTCTCTGAAATGCCCCTCACTGGACCGAACTGGACCGGACCGGACCGGTTCGGCTAATTGTACTCTAATTTTTTATTTTTTTAATTCTATTCCTCTGTCTTCTCTTTTCCGAGAAATAGAATTTAAAAAAAAAAACAAAGTGAAATTAGCCGAACCGGCCTGGTCTGGTTCGGTCCAGTGAAAGGGCATTTTGGAAAAAAAATGAACAAGTGAAAAAATATTACTTTTTGATGAAAAATATAACAGTATGAGCCATATTGCCCATTATCAATACATTAAGGTTGTTCTTACCTATTATTCAAGTTTACGGTGTAAATTACCCATTTTTCACCTAGTTGTAGGGGCCAAATTACACTTTACCCTATTATTAAACCTATAGTCTAAAAATTTTTTAACGATCCCATAAACAAATCTTTTTTTTAAGACTTTATAGTAAACGTTGTGAGATGAAAAACATGACACAACAAAATGTCCAACTTTTCAAAGACTTCAATTCGAGCAATGTCTCGCATGTACAACTTTTGAACTTTACATGAAAAATATGAATGGTGAGAGTGAACAAGAGTGTAGTGTTTTTAGACTCGAAAAGCCAAAGCCTACCGATTTGCTCTTCCGAATCCAAAGCATGAAAATCCATTGACCACAATTACAAGAGAAAAATTAACATTTCTAGATTAAAATCATGAAATATTAACAAAAACAGAAGTAATTATTATTACATGAAGAAAAGCAATTAGTTAAAGACTGCTAGTAAAATATTGACATCATTAAAAGCTTCTCTACGGCAACATACCATTCATGGTCTACTAATTAATTACATGTACTAATCACTCTCCTAGATAAAGATGGTACCATCATTCTGTTCCCAAATCTAACACCCTACCACCACTTTCAACACTAAACAGAGATTACAAAGACTCGGGTCTCGATAATGTTTTATAGCACCCAATATCGCCTGTCGCAGTGCTGAGCTGCAATCATGGAGAGAGAGTCCAATTGAGTATTAAAACATCCAGAGGTTGTCTACTCGGGCTAAAAATAGATTTATGGGAGGATTGATTTCATTCAATGTCTCAAAAATAATAAACCATTCACTTCCCCTATCTCCAAATGAGTAGAAGAGAGAGAAAAGAGGAAAAAAAAAAAAAGAGATCTAGAAAGCAACTACACTTTCCAACTTTGAAAGAGTCGACAAATCCAACATTGGTATCATCAAAATTACCCTTTTTTGTAAGCATGCAGTATCTTTTCAACTAGTACTTCATCTAACTAATTCATAGAATTGAACTAGCCTAACCTTAATCGGCGCTATGGGCTTGATCGTGGTCAATAAACTTCAAAGCTTCTTCCTTGGAGATGACATTGACACGACTTACCCTGCTTTTATGGGATACACTGTATATCTTGTCAGCAACCTTCACAAGCTCTGGCCGAAATGTTGTGGTTATAAATTGAGTGTTTGCCGCATCTGTCAGCCTACGAATCATATCTAAATAAGCAATTAAGGATATTCTTGACCAATTTTTCTGTAGCAAAATAATTTGGTACATATTATGAAATTAGTAGAAGAGGGTACAAAATTGTTGAAACTGAATCTAAAAGGATACTTCCAACGGCTGTTCTGTACTGAGGATCCAATGCTGCGTCAATTTCATCAAAAAGGTAGAAAGGAGCAGGGTCACATCGTTGAATTGCAAAGATAAGTGTCAGAGCAACAACAGTTTTCTGTCCCCCAGACAACTGCTTCATCGACTGAGTCTCCCCTTGTCCAGTAAAGGAAACCTTTAACAAAAGTAAACACGAGTACTCTGAGATCAGTCGCGGTGAAAAATTCCAGTTCATTATGAAAAGATGGCATAGCAACGGAATCAATTTAAATTTTCATGTTGTCTATAGGTGATTCTACGTGCCTTCACTTTTACGCCTATGTATTTTTCAACCCTGCCTTCCAAATCAGGTTCATTACGTCCCCCATCATCAAGATCATCATCGCCATGATCGCCATCCTGGGAATATTATAAGAAAAAGGGTCAAGTAAAACTGAAAAAAGCATACTTCCCAAAATATTACCCAAGGTCCAATCTTTTTGAGAGGTTTCCCCATCAACATAAAGGAGGGAGACGTGTTTAGTGAACCAAACCTCATCAACAAATATTTCAAGGAAAAAAGATTCCATGTTACACACCTTTTGCGTTTAGCACCAAGTCAGGCCACACATACCCATCATTTAGTGGAAGGAAAGACAAAAGATGCAGAATGAAAAAGTTTATCTGATGCTAAGATCAATATTATACCTTTTTCTTCATCATAACAAGATGTCCATGACCACCTTGCACTAGCTCAGAGAAGACTTCTCGAAAGTGCCTAGCAACACCTTTGAATGTACGCTCTATTGATTCATCCTTCCTTTGATCTAAAACTGATATCAGTTCTCCAATTTTCTAGGGGTAGCAAAAATGATTAACACTAGGTTATGAAAGTTGAATTGAATACATGTTAATAGGATTAAAATGAATCACTAAGTTATGGATTACAGTGTTATATGAGTAGATACCTCATCACCTGTATTCAGTTCTGCTTGCCTTTTCTGAAGCACTTCACGTTGTTCAGTAAAATTCACGTATTGGTCAAGAGCTTTCTTATTGACATGGCTGAACTGCTGTAGTTGCTCACTACACCTGTGCAACATTTTTTGCAATTCTTTTATATTCCTCCGCTTATACCTGACATTTCCGATTCCAATAGAAACATTAGTTCATTAAAAGAAGATTTGTTCCATACTTCTCCTAACAAAAGGATGACATAAATGAAAAAAGAATAAATAAACAAAATATTGTGTAAAAGCTTAGATACAAAGAAAACTGAATAGAACAAAATTCTTGGAAAATGCACTAGTTTCAAGTTCATTGCAATCAATGAATTAAGTAACGAAACAAAAGATTGTTTAGGAAAAGTTTTAAAAGTCCAAAGAGGATACGTTTCAAAAGCATCTGAAGATAAAGGACCCAATTCTCTGATTTTCTTTGAGAACTCTTCTTGTTTTGCAAGAACAGAATTTCTTTTAGTTAAAAATTGTTCCAGTTCTTTTGCTTCATCCTGAAGTGTCCTCTCATAGTTGTCCTCTAAAGTCTGCATCGTCAAATCATAAACTCAGTGACTCTAAATAGAAGTGATCAAAATGCCAAACGAAAGTTCAGTTGCCCCATAGGCTACCTTCAATTTATTCTTTTCATCTTTGAATTTCTTGAGTTGCTTTGTACGGTCATCAATATTTTCAGAAATTCCTATAACCATAACTTCCAATCAGAACATAGAAGAAAAAAATAAATAAAACTTCAAAGACAAACTTAGGAAGGCGACTCTCACGCTTTAGCTGTCGTGCCAAATCTTCAACCAATAATTTTGCATCGTTCAATTCCTCCTTCTTTGACTCAGCTTCTCCATGAAGATTATCAGTGTCCGCAGGCAAGATGATGGCCTCCAGCTCTTGTTTCCTCCTCTTAAGGTTTGTTGTAAGATTGGTCTCAAGCTCCGCTTTCCTTGTTTCCGTCTATTGATGCAACAAATGCAGATGAGAGCACAGACAAAAATAAATGATCAAAGGATCTATTGATTCACTCTAATAACCTCAATACGATCTGATTTGCAGGCAATGAGCTGCTCCTTAAAATTCGTTATTTCTGGGTTTAATTGTGACAGAAGATTTTTTTCATCTGGTGTTAAGTGGTCAATAAGATCTGTGCCCATTTCAGCTCGTTTCATAGCCATACTAGCTTTGACTTGATCAATCTGTGACCGCACATCTGCAAGTGACTTTTCCTGCAATTAGGTGACAGAATAATCAGTAGAAAAAAATGCACAATGCCAATTTATTAAATTTGAAAATTTAGAGGTCCTACAGTACCTTGTTTGAAAGAGCTTTAGTAATCAACTGTCTCTGCTTATTAGCATTAGCAATGTCTTGCTTAAGCTGTCCCAATTCGGCTTTGTCGTGATTCTGTTTGGCATCGATCTTCTGCTGCTCAGTAACAAGTTCTGTAATTTTCTGGTCTCTCTGTGAGATAAATTAAGTAAAAAAACCCGAAACAAAGGAGGGATTGCTCAAGATTAGATGTATAACAGAAATTGGATTGATTTAACAGTTTTTCATTCTCAACTTCAACTAGTCTAAAAAAAGCGAGATGTCCCAAGTATAGAAAATTCCACAGGTAGCCGTTTAGCACCTTCCCTTTTGATCCTCAAATCTACAAATGATTTTCATGAATCTTTGAGGCTCAATAAAGCTCATGGAAGTGGCTTTGCAACAAGATTATGCAAATATTCAGTGGTTTAAGATGAGGGAGAAAAAGTATATATAAATAACAAATATTATATAACGAATATCAAGTAAGGGCACTACAAAAGAAGCCCTACATTTACTCAATAAATATCTTAATGCGGGTAGATAAAATGTCACGAATATTGAAGAAATTAAGGGAAGAATTTCTCCTTGTATTTTTTTTTATTGAATAATGATAATCAATTTACAATATATAGACAATAACTATACAGAAAAAATAATCTAACTTAGAAAATAATATAATTAGAAAATAATCTACTAAAAAAACTCTTACCTTCTTAATACATTAAATTTCCTAACTTTAAGGAATTTCAACACTCCCCCTCAATTTGGGCTGTATATATTGTGCAAACCCAACTTATAACATAGTTCCTCATAGTTAAGACTTATCAGAGTCTTGGTCAAGATGTCTGCTAGTTGAAGTGTATTATAGTTGAACTTCTGAACTCTCAAATTTTTCAGTTGTGAAGTGTCGATCCATCTTCACGTGCTTCGTTCTATCATGATGTACTGGATCCTTTGCTATATAAATGGCAGCTTGATTGTCACACTTGAGTTTTATACATTTTTCACCTCTTATCCTCAACTTTATCATAATTCTTCTAATCTAAATTTCTTCACACATTGTAGAAGCTAATACTCTGAGTTTGGCCTCAGCACTGTTTCGAGAAACCACAGATTTTTTTTTGCTTCTCCATGTGATGAGGTTACTCCATGCGAATAAACAATATCCGGTGGTTGACATTTTATCTTTCTTGCTTCCTGCCCAGTTTTCATCAGAATATACAATAATATATCGAGCTTCACTCTTTTTGAAGAGTAATCCTCTCCCCGGAGTCATCTTAAAGTATCTGAGGATCTTATACATTGTTTCCATGTGTTCCTTCATTGGCTAATCTGTAAACGGACTAACAACATTCACTGCAAAACCTATATCAGGTTGAGTATGAGAGAGATAAATAACTCTTCCCACTAGACGTTAGTATCTTCCCTTATCTGTAGGGACTCCTGTAAATCCACGTCCTAATTTCTGCTTTGAATCCATAGGTGTATTTGCAGGCTTATCCCAGCATACCAGTTTCTCTCAGTAGGTCCAATGTGTATTTTCTTTGAGAGATAAAGATTCATTTCTTTGATCGAGTTATTTCTATACCAAGAAAATACTTCAAAGGGCCAAGATTCTTTACTTCAAATTCTTTTGACAGAGATTTTTTTATCTCAATTAATTCTTCTTCGTCGTCTACAGTCAATATTATGTCATAGACAAACATGATCAACATAGCAATCTTCTTCTCATAGTATGTTTTATAAAGAGTGTGTGATCTGCTTGACATAAGAGTAAATCTCTATCTTTATTGACTGAGAATTTCCCAAACCATGCACGAGGAGATTGTTTTAGCCCGTATGATGACTTTAATAACTTGCATACTTTGTGATTGTTGTGATCCATTCGACCACTTGATGGTATCTCCTTATACACTTCCTCTTTCAAATCTCCATATACACTTCCTCATTCAGATCTCCATTTAAGAAGACATTCTTGATGTCGTGTTGATGTAGAGGCCAGTACAAGTTTGCTGCCAGTGAGAGGAGGATTCGTATTGTATTAAGTTTAGCCACAGGGGCAAACCTTTCTTGATAATCCACATCATATGACTAAGTAAAGCCTTTTGCTACCAGTCGAGCTTTAAACTTTTCGACATTGCCATCTTGAATACTTGTGGGAATCTGAATTTCATCAACCTTCGAGATAAATGCTTGATACCTTTGGGAGAGACCTGCATAGGGGACAAATTTCTGGATAGGATGCTATTGCTAAGTGCAGTCCGAGTATCTTTTCTTAAAGCAATAAAGAGATCTGAGTCTTCTGCAGTATGTTTTTCCTCTTGTCCATCTTGTTGTGACTCTCTTTCTCCTCATGTGTTAGCCTTAGTAGTTATTTGGTCCGAATCAAATTCTTGGATTGATACAAGATGTACTAGGTCCTTGTTCTCCCCCTGAGGCCTCCTGGAGTATACCTGAATTTCCTTAGTTGATAGTTTGGTTGGACTTTTGGTTTTTGGTTCAAAAATAATTGTGGTTGATTTGCTCGGGTTGGACTCAGAACTAAGGACATGTGGTGGTGTTTCTGGTACTAAAGAATCTCACTCCCAAGGCTGAAATTGAACTTGGTTCTCCCTCTGAATTTTGAACTTTGAGAAATATGGACTTTGTTCATGAGTTGTCCCGTAATAAAATCTGTTGTTGTTGAGAGAGTTATATCCATAGTTTCAATAATTTTTGTAGGATAGTAACACCTGTACGTTTTTTTATTTGTGGAGTATCCAATGAATACACGCTTGATTGCCTTTGGACCAAGTTCACTCCTATTCTACAGATGGATATAGACAAAGGTACAACACCCAAATATTCTGAGAGGAAGATCAGAGGAGAGAATTTGAGCATGAGAAAAAAACTTTAATGAACACTTGACAAGGGGTTTGGAATTTGAGTACACGAGAAACATTCTATTGATGAAATATGTTGATGTAAGTACTTCTGCCCACATATACTTGGGGACATTCATAGAGAACATAAGAGATCTAGTTACTTCCAACCGGTGACAATTTTTCTTTCTGAGAGACCATTTTGTTAAGGGGTATTGACACAAAAACTTAGCTGAACAATTCCTTGTTTGGAGAGGTAATCTCCTAAGATGAGATTGAAATATTCCTTGCCATTATCGGATTTGAGGACTTGGAATTTGATATTGAAATGTGTTTTGACCATATTGTTGAAAGTATGGAATATTCTTCCAACTTCATATATTTTTTCATAAGGAAAACCAGAGTGATCATCAATAAATGTCACGGACCAAAGGGCTCCACTTATGTTTGAAATTTTATAGAGTCCCCAAATATCATTGTGAATAAGTGCAAAAGGTTTTGATGGAGAATAAAACATTGATGGATAAAGAATAGTGTGTTTTGCAAGTTGGCATATATCACACAATTTTTTCACTTTTATTGATAAATAAATTAGGGAACACCTTTTTCAAGTACAAAAAATTGGGATGACCCATCAAATAGTGTCATAGCATAACTTCACTATCTTCATTTGGAATAGAACTAGAGACGGACTTAAATATGGAGTGATTGTTTGAGAAAGTATACTACTAGCAATTAGCGCTGCTTTAGGTTGAGGAGTTTGGAAGAGATAAAGTCCTGAGCACATCTTAGCATTGTCAATCCTCTTCTTCGAACTCAAATCCTAAAAGACATACATAGTTGGAAAAAATTGAGTCAAACCGTTATGATGACGAGTCAGTTTGCTAATAGATAGTAAATTGCAATCAAGATTTGAAACATGAAGAACTGATTACAGTAAAATTTCATTTGAGAGTTAACATAATCAATTCCATTTAATCTTGATGAAGACCAATCAACAATGCGCACTGTCAGATTAGTATTGCATGACTTATATTCATGAAAGAGTGATCTATCCTCTGTCATATGGTTGGATGCCCCAGAGTCTATGATCCATTGTTTTTCTTTTATGCCTCATACCGAGTGTCCAGAAGAAAGATTACCTGGTTGAGCATGCATACTTTTGGGGTTAGTAGCAATCGAATGTTGAGATAAAGTATTTTTTAATAATTATTGGAGCATCTTTAGTTGTTTATTTGTGAAAGGACTTGGTTCAGTTACTGATGATAGTTCTTCCACCATGTTGGCAAAGTTTGCTCGGCTGTCTCTATGTCTTCCCGTGGGTTTCCAATAAGTAGATTTCCCATGTAATTTCCAACCCGTGTCTTTAGTGTGACCTAATTTTCCACAATGATCACACTCAGACCTTTCTTTCCATCGTTGGCGTGAGGTTTGCTGGTGCGATCCCCGGCCAGCAAGCGCTAATCCTTCTAGGGCTAAAGAAGCCTCTGAATTTCTCATCACAACCCTTATTCTACTCTCCTCACGATAGACCTTGGAGAAAGCTTCTCGCAAACTTTGGAGAGGCTTCGATCCCAACACTCGTCCACAAACTTCGTCTAGGTTTTTGTTCAGACCAAGCAAGAATTTGAATGTTCGCTTCTGTTCCACGATTTGCTAGTACAGAGCGTTGTTGTTGCTACAAGTCCCCCATTGACTCTCAAATACATCGAGTTACTGCCAATAGAGTACGAGGGTATTGAAGTATTGGGTTACGGTGAGATCGCCTTGTCGTAGGTCATGTAGCAAGGATTCCACGGCGAATAATTTGGACGTATTATCAGAACTGGAGTAGATTTCTTAGACAGCTTCCCAGAGATCTTGACCAGTCTCACAAAGAATGAAATTTTCTTCAATGTTCGACTGAGTCAGGATATAATGAAGTGATTCTCGGCCTTCTACTTCTTGAATTCTGGATCCTCTTGGATCAGCACCTCTCCGGTCAAGAAATCTTTTTTTCCTTTACCATAGATGAACATTCTTACATATTGTGACTATTGTAAGAAATTTTGTCCATTGAGTTTATGATTTGTAATGGCTGGAGACGATAACTCTGAATTACCCGACAATCCAAAATTTGGATTGAAGGCCGAATTTGAAGTGAGAGAACATGAACTATTGTTGACGGTGGAACTACCGTGATCGGTGGCCATGGCAGTCTAGGCAATGCCGCGGCTAGAGTACAGTCTAAGGGTGAGACCCGGACTTCGATACCATGAAAAAATTAAGAGAAGAATTTGTCCTTGCATTATTTTATTGAAAAATGATAATCAATTTATAATATATAGATCAATAACTATACAGAAAAAAGTAAATAATCGAATTAGAAAATAATGCAAAATAATCTACTTAGAAAATAATCTACTTAGAAAATAATCTACTTAGAAAATAATCTACTTAGAAAATAATCTACTTAGAAAATAATCTACTTAGAAAATAATCTACTTAGAAAATAATCTACTTAGAAAATAATCTACTTAGAAAATAATCTACTTAGAAAATAATCTACTTAGAAAATAATCTACTTAGAAAATAATCTACTTAGAAAATAATCTACTTAGAAAATAATCTACTTAGAAAATAATCTACTTAGAAAATAATCTACTTAGAAAATAATCTACTTAGAAAATAATCTACTTAGAAAATAATCTACTTAGAAAATAATCTACTTAGAAAATAATCTACTTAGAAAATAATCTACTTAGAAAATAATCTACTTAGAAAATAATCTACTTAGAAAATAATCTACTTAGAAAATAATCTACTTAGAAAATAATCTACTTAGAAAATAATCTACTTAGAAAATAATCTACTTAGAAAATAATCTACTTAGAAAACATCGAGTTATGCCATAGAGTACGAGGGTATTGAAGTATTGGGTTACGGTGAGATCGCCTTGTCGTAGGTCATGTAGCAAGGATTCCACGGCGAATAATTCGGACGTGTTATCAGAACTGGAGTAGATTTCTTAGACAGCTTCCCAGAGATCTTGACCAGTCTCACAAAGAATGAAATTTTCTCTAATGTCGACTGAGTCAGGATATAATGACGTGATTCTCGGCCTTCTACTTCTTGAATTCTGGATCCTCTTGGATCAGCACCTCTCCGGTCAAGAAATCTTTTTTTCCTTTACCATAGATGAACATTCTTACATATTGTGACTATTGTAAGAAATTTTGTCCATTGAGTTTATGATTTATAATGGCTGGAGACGATAACTACTTAGAAAATAATCTAATTAAGAAATAGTCTGCTTAAAAGAAACATATTATATTCTTAATTAAAGAAACGGCCCAAAAGGATATCTTGAAGTGTTGATCTAACTTTTTCCAGCTCTTCCTCCTTCATGTTGATAGCTTTTGTATTCTGCCTGATTATATTCATAAACTTTAATTTTGAGCGTCTATGATCATAAAATCCTCCTGTCATGCCACCTTTCTTGCTTACTTGGTCACCTATTAATCAAATAAGAAAACTTATGACAGAAATAAAATATCCAACCAATCACTCCACAAATAATATAGAGTATCTCTGACCTTCTAATGTTATGCAGTCCAGACCATCACCTCGAGCAACCCTAGTTGCCACATCCAAATCTCTACAAATCACTGTTCTAGAAAAAGCCTAAGTAGATATATGAAAATTGAATCGTTATCAATGGATATTATTTACAGCTAGAAAGTAATATAAATGTCATATTCAAGTTTCCATCAAATCAATAACAGAAGCCATATAGTTGAGTGTTTATTTTGGTTTGTCACACTAAAAATTACCCGCTCTTACTAAAGCAAGTTCACCAAGTTTATGGATTTTAAAATTCAAGATTTCATTTTCATATAGACTTTCTAATACAAAATTTAAAATTCATGGCAAACAACTTAGCGAACTACTGTGATATGCACCCCATATAATAATGAGATATCCTTGGAACTCTATCATACTACCCATGTATCTTATACGAATCTCATATAATAATACGCATAAAAAGACAATAAAATTATAAAATAACCAAATGTTCAAGAGATCAGTTAGCTCTCTCAAAATAACAAGAAATTCGAGAGATCTGCTACATCTCCCTTTAGACTATTTTTCCCAAAATATGATCATTTCATATGTTATAATCTCTCATTTAAATAAAAACATCTAAAAAATATCAAAATACATAGTTAAGATATTATCTAATAATCCAAAAAAATAACTAAAGGACATCACTTTATTTTAACCTATTATCTACCCAAGTGTACTTCATTGAAACTATATCATTACTTACGCCCAATCATTACTTACGCCCAATGAGCACTTTGTCCTCAAGGTGCATGATCTTGTGCTCTTCTTTATTTTTCTCTTTTTTTTCGCCTTGGGCGCATTGTGAAATAATAATTTGAAGAGTCTGCTACAACTCCATTGGTCTAGCATCTTGCTCAAAATAATGTTGTCACAATAAATGATAAGCTGCTTTGTTTGTTAGGGTGTCGGCTTCTAAAACATTGGATGTGTTGGCCTTTTTTATACTTCTGCATAGGGTGAGCAAGAAATATTGAAAATTCATTGATTGCTTCCTCTGTTTCACCCAAACTATTTTGTTTTTTTATTTCATGGGATGCCTGGAGCATGAGGCCCAACAAAAAATTCAGATCTGCCCATTTCCTTTTCAATTGTTAGGTCAATTGTATCATGAGGCCCAACTTTAACTTTAGTTTCCAGCAGCCCAAACTTATCCCTAAGTTTTGTTTTGTGTGTTCCCCACTAAAGCTCAACCCTAGACCTGAATTGTGCCTCCCACCACAGCCTTGGCCGTTCAATAGAGCATACGAAAGTGTAATTCAAGACCTCCTCCTTTCGCCGGTCGGATTCTTCACAATAAACAGAGTCGTCGCCCTGAAAAACTACTTCCCCCGAACTCTTTGCACAAGTCTTCCTCCGCTCTCTTCCATTTTTTGGTTCATGAAAACGCCTTCCTCCGCGTTCTTGGTTGATCAAACACGTTGGTTTATTTGGCATACATTCCAAAGCCACCTTTGTGTCTGACGAGCTAAGAACTCCTTCTGATTCCGACAATGCCCCTTTGCCCGGCGAGCTTAGAACTCCTTTTGGATTGCCTCCATCGGTTGGAGCCAATTCAAACGTCCAAGTTCCCCCAATCTTCGATTCTCCTTCATCGTTCTTTAGATTTCTCGTACCCAAAGACCTATGAATTCATCCCCCCTTTTGTGACGCAAAGAGAGAAGCCATCTGCTCTAGGATCAAAGCCAAGTTTGCATCCAACGCTCTCATCTCATGAGATGTTCTTTCGCATAAAGAGCATAATTTTGCTCTTAACACCTCGCGAAATTGACTCGCCTCTATTTCAATGTAGTATTGCTTTGATACCATTTATACGAACCTCGTAAAATAATATGGATAAAAACGAAATAAAATAACAAAATAATCAGATGTTCCAGAGATCTGTTAACTCTCTTTTTAGATTATTTTTCTCAAAATATGATGATTTCCTGTGCTATAATCTCCTTTAAAATAAAAACATCTAAATAATATTAAAAAATATAATTAAGATATTATCTAAGAATTTTAAAAGACAACTAAATGACACACATGAAATAAGGACATGAGTATGTTACACGAAGGAGTACAAAAATATGAGCAAGAACCTAAATCCACTCTTTCTTCCCTTTATAGGGGCCTGGCACTTCAACAAATGAATAAACTATTCCTTTCAACAAACTACATTTGAACTACTTGTCTGTCCATCAGCGTTAGATTTTTAAATTTTCTCCCATAAGCTTCACCAATGAAAAATAATATTGGCACCAAAAAAAAAGTCTACAAAGTAAAAACATCAAACTTACCTGACTAAAAGCCGGAGTATAATTGGAAGAAAACTTCAATTTCTTCACCAGAGGAACAACGTCAGAGTTGTCCGGATAAGTAACCCGTGGAGCCTTCACCCTATTCAGTGGTATGAAAGTTACACGCCCGCCTTTTAAAGAGTTAAGATGTCGAATAATCTGTGTTGATATGTCATCGTTCTCAACCACCACATGAAACAAACTGTACAGGAAATTACATGTCAAAAAATGTCTATCTGGATCATAGACATGACAGAATTTAAGCTTCGTAGGAAGGTCAATCAAATATGAATGAAATTGGACTGAGACAAAAAGAAAGACAAAGTTGCTTAGTAAACCTGTTTCCAGCAGTCACCTCAACAGCAGTAAAAAACTTCTCATCACAATCAAACAACTCTATAATTGGACCAAAAACTCCAGGAATTTTATACTCTTTACAGATCCTCCTCACAGAATTGAGGCCCCTCCTCACATCCTGATAGTATTGCCAGAAAAATTAGTACAATGACAAGAGTATACTACTCTAATGACTTACAAGAAAATGCATTAGCAGGATATTGAGTATTCTCCAAATTAAAACAATGAACAACAACAAATTAAGGTTCATACTTTAAGAATGGTACTCATAATATTTAAAATTTTCTCTTACACCGACATAATCTTAAAATCTTTTGGGTAAATTTTTCGAAGTTCATAATCTGATGTTAGTGATTAAGGGAAAATTTTAATGTGGTAGTAAGCATGTGTGACCAACAACTGGAAACTACTATAGCTATCTCCTACCAGCAGCAGCCACATAACAGATTTTGGTTAAGCAAGACTTATATAATATTCCTGTTCCACACACACAGAAGAAGAAATATCTCAAACTTCAGAAATTAGTACATGGTTTTGTAATTGACGAACCTATCCTGGAAAAACGACTTTTTAGTTGGGTGAAAAAAAAGAAAATTTAAATAAAGCAACTTATCGTGCAAGCCAGTTAAGCGAACAATAGGATTGTTACCATAATTTGTGAAATATTTAACCAGCTTAGCAATATAACTTTGCAATTTTCTTTGACATATTTTGACATCCATCAATAAGAATTAAATGTGAATCCAATGATCAATTCCTTACACCAGGAGTTGCATGATCAAGGCTCTTTTCTGCCTTCTCAGCTTCTGCTCTCAGCTTATCAATTTCAGCAGAAAGCTCACTCTCTTTCCTCCACAAGGACCTATATGCATTAATCATGTTAACCACAGTACTATTGGTAATCCAAACAAAAATGTCAGAAAAGAAAAGTTGTCCAATTTCCGAAAGAGCATACTTCCGCTCATCCTGCAGCTTGTCTCTTTGAGCTTTATGAATAATGGATCCTTCAGATGACTCATATATGTGGGACTCTAGCGTTACAATTTCCTTTTTGCGGTCCTCAATATAAGCATCTTTCTCGACTAATTCAGCATTAAGCTTATGGATTTCATCCTGAAGTTTTTTCTCCTGGAAAGTAAAAAAGAAGATTAAACAAGCCCTAAGTTTAAAATCTGCTTAAAATCAATTTAATGATCACTTTAAAGAATCAATCACTTTTTTGGACAGTGAACTTGATGACTTTTGGGATAAAGATGTGACCTCTTTTTTTTTTCCTTCTCATTAACCTCCACTCTAGGATAACTTGTACATTGGACGGAGTAATATAAGAAGATCTTTGATATAAAAATTTCTTGAAAGTACTCTAGTTGGTGAAAAAGTACATGCGAGGGTTCACACTCGACCAAGCTCTCAAAAGATACCTGATAGGCTATATAATCATTTGTTTTAAAACATATGCCATTATAATACGATACAAATAAGTAGAAATGAACATAAAAATATTACCTGCATTGAATTTGAAGATAGTACTCGTTCAAGATCATCTATTTCCTTCTGGAGCCATTTATCACGAGCAGCTTTACTGGAAAACTGGGTCGCACGACCTTGTTTTTGATAAAGAATGCTAAGCTGTTTTTCCCGCTCCATTATTCTACAACATTTCAAGAAGACTTCAGCAGCAAAAATCAGGTACCTAAGCACCCAATTATGAATGTATGCATAATAGTCACGTGGGCAATGACCTCTAACAGAGTTTAATAAAAATGATCTTCAAATAGGACCAGATCAATGCAAAAAGGTATCCATGGAACTTCTTCCATTTACTAGTTATAACCCCTAGCAAGTTCCCACTGTTTACCATCCATCGCACTTAAAAAATTACGTAGCAAATGCACATCTTAAAATTGCATCAAAGTACTGAACGAGAATAAAACTCACAAAAAAAAATTTCAATTGAAGTCCTTCCACTTAAACAATTTTTAACCAATATCAAAATGTCAATTTAACTATAAAATATTCCTAAATAATGTAGGATATGACATGGGTGATTAAATTTATCTCGACCCAACAGCTTAACATTTTGAGATTTGATCGTACACTATCGTTATATAAAACAGGAAATCTCACATTTTAAAAATATATATATTCAATGTAAAACCATTAGAAATTTAAAAGCCAACACATTAGGAAGAATGTTAAGATATCATATATGTGTCTAAATCCATCTTAATCCAACAATTCGAGTTTTAGGGCTTAATGGAAATTTATGACAAACTACTAAAGGTTGTCCTCAGACATTCACTCCTACGAAGATATCCTTGTATACCACCCATTATACATTTTAAACTATAACCTCGTGTAATATACTGAAACATTAAATTTATCTCAAACATACCCCTTGGTAATATCCTTCTCTCTAATAATATAATTCTCATAAATAGGACTTATTTTGTCAAGCTCGTCAGAAGACTCGAGAATTTCTTTCTGAAGATTTTCAAGTTGTTTTGTTGCATCTTCCTGTGAGCCAATAGTACATATCATCATATGAATGTTATCCTCTCGTTAAAGTATTAGTAAGTAAAAAAAACATAATAATAATTCAAAATCATAATAAAAATAACAATACTTTCGCCCGTGAGTAGCCAGTGATCTTCTCTTGTATGTCCTTCACATCAAGTTCAAGCTTTGTGTGTTTCTTTATTGCTTCTGTTCTTCTATTTTCTTCCACTTCTTTCTCTTTAGTTAAACCTTGAATCTCCTTTGTCAAATCTTTCAACATTTTTTCCAAATCTTTGTACCTTTCATGGGCATCTAGCACACTATTATACATTTTAGTCGATGTTTCAGAAACCTTGGCTCGAGCTTCATCTATCTGAATAAGTAAAATATTCTCGGTTAAGAAACATAATATCAACATTACTATTATCTTACTGAATTAAGGAATGAGTATAATTTGGCGGTATAAATATACTCCACCAATATATCTGGAAGATTTTGAACTTTAAGAGCCTACGAAGATTAGTGAGGCTGAAAAGAATATTTGGTGGGAGAGAAAGTAAACCCCCTACATGTGTAGATCTATAATGAGACGCATAGCTAAAATGGCAGTTGGCATTCATCGCAGTTCAGCGTTTTACACCTAATCACGTCTAGGATGAGGCATGAATTTTACAGTTGATTACAATAACATAACTAAACCATCACTTCATCACTGTTATAAAACAACAATTTTTTATGACGGACCTTGCACTAAGTATTCCATGAGAATAAAAGAAAAGTATTCAGTAATAATAGCAATGCAACAGTATCCAGAGTAGCAAGTTTCACAGATAAGCAAACCTCTACTAGTTTTTGTCGAGCATCATGAAGTTCTTTGTCATATATGGTGTACTCAAGAGACTTCCGCTGTTTGTCAAGCTGCTGATATTTTCTTAGTTCCTCTTTCTCTTCATCAAGTTCTCTTAATCTCTCATCCAGGTATTGAACAACTTGTATTATCTGCTTAGTTTTATTGCCTGATCAAACATGAGAAACAGAAATTTATAGTTCAGTCACAAAATAAGCATAAGAATTTTTTTCCAAGAAAATTAACTTGCTTGTTTCCTGCATAATTTTCAAACTTTCACGTCTTCTCTCCTCATAGACACGTGTTCCACCAATTTCCTTCAGCAAATCCAATCGCTCAGAATCTTTCATCAATGTCAATGAGGCTATCTGTAAGTGCATCCGAGAGAAGAGACAAGAGAGAAAATTCAGGAGGGTACAATAAGAATCACCATAAATTTTCAAGCAAGCTTAAGGTAGTAACAATAAAACTCTACCTTCCCTTGTTGCACAACATAATAAGGATTAGAGCGAGAAAATCCAGCACTTTCCAGTAAATTCATCACCTCAGCTTTCCTGCAATCATGGCTCCAATGTCATGCATGAACAATTGATGTAAATGGAGAAATTAAGGAAGAATTTCTATTTGTATTTTTTTATTGAATAATAATAATTAATTTACAATGTATAGACACTAACCACACAGAGAAAAAGAAACAATCTCTTAGCAAATAATCTAATTAGAAAATAGGAAATAATCTACTAAGAAAACTCTTACTTTCTTAATACATTAAATCTCCTAACTTTAAGGAATTTCAACATTTCCCCCAAAGTGGGTTGTATGTATTGTGCAGACCCAACTTGTAACATAGTTTCTCAAAATTAGGACTTATCAGAGTCTTGGTCAAGATGTCTGCTA
This sequence comes from Begonia masoniana, assembly GCA_022432975.1. NCBI lineage: Eukaryota > Viridiplantae > Streptophyta > Magnoliopsida > Cucurbitales > Begoniaceae > Begonia > Begonia masoniana. The sequence goes on along the minus strand of CM039512.1, from coordinate 2,295,084 downwards.
GCTGAGCTCTAGTTAGAGTGTATTGTAGTTGAACTTCTGAACTCTCAATTTTTTTAACTGTGAAGTGTCAATCTATCTCAACGTGCTTTGTTCTATCATGATGTACTGGATCTTTTGCTATACAAATGGCAGTTTGATTGTCACACTTGAGTTTTATACATTTTTCACAGTTTATCCTCAACCTCACCATAATTCTTCTAATCCAAATCCCTTCACACATTGTAGAAGCTAATACCCTGTGTTTGGCCTCAGCACTGCTTTGAGAAACCACAGATTGTTTTTTGCTTCTCCATGTGACGAGGATACCCCATACGAATGAACAATATTCAAATGTTGACATTTTATCTTTCTCGCTTCCTACCCAGTCTGCATCAGAGTATACAATAATATATCAAGTTTCACTCTTTTTGAAGAGTAAGCATCTCCCGAAGTCATCTTAAAGCATCTGAGAATCTTATACATTGTTTCCATGTGTTTCTTCATTGGCTGATTCGTGACTAACAACACCCACCGCAAAACCTATGTCAGGTCGAGTATGAGAAAGATAAATAAGTCTTCCCACTATACGTTGGTATCTTCCTTTATCTGTAGGGACTCCGGCATATCCACATCTTAATTTCTGCTTTGAATCCATAGGTGTGTTTGCAAACTTACATCCCAACATATCAGTTTCTCTCAATAGGTCCAATGTGTATTTTCTGTGAAAGATGAAGATTCATTTCCTTGATCGAGCTATTTCTATGCCAAGAAAATATTTTAAATGGCCAAATCTTTTACTTCAAATTTTTTTGACTGAGATTTTTGTATCTCAATTAATTCTTCTTCGTCGTCTCCAATCAAAATTATGTCATAGAAAAACACAATCAGCATAGCAATCTTCTTCTCAGAGTATGTTTTATAAAGAATGTGTGATTTGTCTAACATAGAGTAAATCTCTCTCTTTACTGAGTGTGAGAAATTCCCAAATCATGTACGAGGAGATTGTTTTAGCCCGTATAATGACTTCAATAACTTGCATACTTGTGTGATTGATTTGACCACCTGATGGTATCTCCCTATACACTTCATCTTTCAAATCTCCATATACACTTGCTCATTCAGATCTTCATTTAAGAAGACATTCTTGATGTCGTGTTGATGTAGAGGCCAGTACAAGTTTGCTGCCAGTTAGAGGAGGATTCGTATTGTATTGGGTTTAGCTACAGGTGCCAACTTTTCTTGAATAATTCTCATCATATGACTGAGTAAAGCCTCTTGCACCAATCGAGCTTTAAACCTTTCGACTGTTGCCATCTGCTTTATACTTTATCGAGAATATCCATTTGCAGCTAATAGTTTTCTTTCCTGGAGGGAGATCGGTGATAATCCAAGTGTCATTTTTTTCTAAGGCCATGATCTCTTCTCGACAGCTTGTCTCCATCCAAGATGTTTCAAGGCTTCTTGAATACTCGTGAGAATTTGTACTTCATCTACCTTCGAGATAAATGCTTGATACCTTTGAGAGAGACCTGACCAGGTGACAAATTTCTGGATAAGATGCTATTGTTGAGTGCAGGTCCGAGTATCTTTTATCAAAGCACTAAGGAGATCTGAGTCTTCTGCATTCTGTTTTTCCTCTTGTCCATCTTGTTGTGACTCTCTTTCTCCTCATGTATTAGCCTTAGCAGTTATTTGGTCCGAATCAGATTCTTGGATTGATACAAGATGTGCTAGGTCTTTGTTCTCCCCCTGATGCCTCTTGGAGTATACTTGAATTTCCTGAGTTGCTAGTTTAGTTAGGACCTTTGGTTTTTTATTCAAAAATAATTGTGGTTGATTTGCTTGAGTTGGACTCGGGGCTGAGGACATGTGGTGGTGTTTCTGGTACTATAGAATCTCACTCCCAAGGTTGAAATTGTACTTGGTTCTCCCCTTGAATTTCGAACTTTGAGAAATATGGACTTTATTCATGAGTTGTACCGTAATAAAATTTGTTGTTTTTAAGAGAAAGTGACATCCATAGTTTCAATAATTTTCCTAGTTGTAGGACAGTAACACTTGTACCCTTTTTTATTTGTGGAGTATCCAATAAATACACATTTGATTGCCTTTGAGTCAAGTTTACTCTTATTCTGTGGATGGATATAGACAAAAGTACAACACCCAAATGTTCTAAGAGAAAGATCAGAGGAGAGAACTTGAGCATAAAGAAAAAAATTAATGAACACTTGACAAGGGGTTTGGAATTTAAGTACACGAGAAGACATCCTATTGATGAAATCCAATATCGTTTAGTATCGTTCATTAAAAGATCTTTCATTAACTTAAAATTTTTACCACATATTCACCACATAATGAGAAGATAATCTGAAAAGTTTCGTGATTTTCTAACACTTGTACGAATTATTGTAATTTTAGTGAATTATTTTTTAAATTATACGTAAAATAATTATAATAAATCATACAAATGTTATAAAATCATGAAAATTTTCCGATTATGTTTCCATATTATAATGAACATGTGATAAAATTTTCGATTAAATCCAATGTTGTTTGATATTTTTTTAAAATTAATTTATAAAGAGAGGACGGTGGAAGGTGTGTCCGTTCTAGGCAAAAATAGAGAACGGACTGTCTCTAGTTTCAAGAGACAGTCCGTTCTAGGCAAAATTAGAGAACGGACTGTCTCTTGAAACAAGAGACCGTCCGTTCTGTGGAACGGACTGTCTCTTGTTTCAAGAGAACGTCCGTTCTACGGCAAAATTAACAGAGGACGGTCAATAGGACGTCCGCCGAGGTTTGTTTTGTAACTTTTTCCATACTTCAAGGTTTGAATCGTGAAAAATTTTACTTTAAAGTTTGAATCGAAAAAACCGGTTACTTCGAGGTCAAAACCGGTAATTTCCCAATATTTTTCCAACCTCAGATTTTTCTTTCATAAGAAAAACCCAAGTGAGACGAGAGTGATCATCAATAAATGTCATGGACCAAAGGGCTCCATTTATGTTTAAAATTTTATAAGGTCCTCAAATATCATTGTGAATAAATGCAAAAGGCTTTGATGGAGAATAAGACACTGATGGATAAAGGATCGTGTGTTTTGCAAGCTGGCATATATCACACGAAATTTTTTAACTTTTATTGATAAATAAATGAGGAAACACCTTTTTCAAGTACAAAAAATTGGGATGACCCATCTGATAGTGTCAAGCATAACTTCGCTATCTTTATTTGGAACAGAACTAGAGCCGAACTTAAATATGGACGGATTGTTTGAGAAAGTATACTACTGGCAATTAGCACAGCTTCAAGTTGAGGAGTTCGAAAAAGATAAAGTCCTTAGCACATCTTAGCATTGTTAATTCTCTTCTTCGAACCCAAATCCCAAAAGACATACATAGTTAGAAAAAATTGAGTCATACAGTTGCGATCACGAGTCAATTTGTTAATAGATAGTAAATTGCAATCAATATTTGGAACATGAAGCATTGATTTCAGTAAAATTTCATTTGAGAGTTAACATATCCAATTCCATTTACTCTTCATGAAGACCCATCAACAATGCCCACTGTCAGATTAGTATTGCATGGCTTATAGTCATGAAAGAGTGATTAATCTCCAGTTATATGGTTGGATGCCCCAGAGTCTATGATCCATTGTTTTTTTTTATACCTCATACCGAGTGTTGTCCAGAAGAAAGATTACCTGGTTGAGCATGCATACTTTTGGGATCAGTAGCAGTCGAATGTTGAGATAAAGTATTTTTTAATAGTTGTTGGAGCATCTTTAGCTGTTTATTTGTGAAAGGACTTGGTTCAGTTACTGATGATAATTCTTCCACCATGTTGGCGGAGTTTGCTCGGCTGTCTTTATGCCTTCCCGTGGGTTTCAAATAAGTAGGTTTCCCATGAAATTTCCAACATGTGTCTTTAGTGTAACCCAATTTTCCACAATGATCACACTTAGGCCTTTCTTTCAACGGTTGGCGTGAGGTTTGCTGGTGCGATCCCCGGGCAACAAGCGCTGATCCTTCTAGGACAGAAAAAGCCTCTGAATTTCTCATCATAACCCTTATTCTGCTCTCCTCACGACGAAGCTCGGAAAAAGCTTCTCGCAGACCCAAGAGAGGCTTCGATCCCATCTCTCATCCCCTGACTTCGTCCAGGTTTTTGTTCAGACCAAGCAAGAATTTGAACATTCGCTTTTGTTCCACATTTGCTTGTACAGAGCGTTGTTGTTGCTACAAGTCCACCGATGACTCTCAAATACATCGAGTTGCTGCCAATAGAGTACGAGGGTATTGAAGTATTGGGTTACGGCGAGATCGCCTTGTCGTAGGTCATGGAGCAAGGATTCCACAGTGAATAATTCAAACGTGTTATCAGAACTTGAGTAGTTTCTTTGACAGCTTCCTAGAGCATCTTAAGCAGTCTCATAAAGAAGGAAATTTTCTCCAATGGCAACTGTCATCGAGTTTATGAGTCAGGACATAATGAGATGATTATCGGTCTTCCACTTCTTAAATTATGGATCCTCCTCTTGGATTAGCACATCTCTGGTCAAGAAATCTTTTTTTCCTTTATCACATATGAACATTCTTACAGATTGTGACCACTGTAAGAAATTTTGTCCGTTAACTTTATTATTTGTAATGACTAGAGACGATGACTCTGAATTACCCGGCGTTCCAGAATTTAGATTGAAGGTCGAATTTGAGGTAAGAGAACATGAACTATTGTCGACGGTGGAACTGCCGTGATCGATGGCCATGGCATTCTAGGCAATGGCGCGGCTAGACTACAGATCTAAGTGTGAGACCTGTGCTCTGGTACCATGAAGAAATTAAGGGAAGAATTTATCTTTATATTTTCTTATTGAATAATGATAATCAATTTACAATATATAGACACTAACTATACAGAGAAAAATAAATAATCTAATTAGAAAATAATCTAATTAGAAAATAATCTACTTAAGAAATAATAAATAATCTACTTAGGAAACTCTTACTTTCCTAATTCATTAAATTTCCTAACTTAAGGAATTTTAACATAAACAACACCAGACATACTCACAACACATCAAAAATAAAAGATAAGGCGAGTGTTTCTAACGTGATGTGTTTTCCATCTAAAAAGTACTCATCCTTCTTCAATCCAATTGTTCGACGTAGTCGCACCTCCTCCTTGTCAACCTATTAATAGATACCACAAGCGCCTCCAAAGTTAATAAGCAAGAAGACCAACTTCTACATAGCAATTGGTTCATTTTATGGAAAAACAATTTAATATGTATAGTAACAAATCATAAAATTAGAACCATCTTTCCATGCATAGATAGTAACTATAAACATGACTTTTTTCATTCCCTCGACAGTAACACAGATCTCAGGCACTCAGTCTTGTTTACCACCAGAGACTTATTAAGCTACCATTAATATTACTAAAAGTATAATACGAAAATTACAAGGATTAAGAAGGCCAGCGACTGATATGTTTGTTTAAACTCTTTTTTTCAATGCCAACAGAAAAATATCAAACTGGCATCTGCATGTACATATACACATTTACAACAGATTGTCATCTCTTTCAAGGGAAAAATACTTTGAAATTCATAAATAATAACTAAAATCTTTGGCTTATCCATCAATCAAATTTCGTGATCCTTGGAAAACAAATATTTAAAAAAAAATATAGCCTGTTATACATTAAATATTAAATAGTAACCAGTAAAAATTGACAATAAAAACACCTTCAATCAAAGGTCCATTAAAAACATTTTCCTAGTGCAAAAGGTGAGGAGGTGGTTCAAAATATCATCTAGTCAATTGGCATCAGTCTATTCTAAATGGATAATAAGGTATTGAAGAAGTACAAAGTTTTAACAACTTGCTTCTCGAGAAACAGCTATAGAGTGCTGTAATGGGTCAGGATAAAATGTGTAAAAAATGATTGCGACAAAACATAAAGCACAGGCAAATGGTTAAAGGACAAGGAGCGTGATGGCTCTACAAGATGCAGTTGATGGCATGGGATCCAAAGAAGTCAAGATGCTTTTGATGAGCACCTCTGGTACATAATTGGTGATAATTGGTATGATCCGATCAACCTTGAAAGGGAACTCCGGATCTCTTTGTTTTGACTCAAAACATGTGGACTTGTTGGATTTGAGGGGTAACTTTATAACGAGGAATTTCTCCTGGTTTGGAGACTAAGATTGTGAGGTTCGGTGAATCAAAATTCAACAGGTCGCTTGAGATATAGACAATAATGATTGGAATACGTGGAATCCTAACATGGAAAGTTTATTTTTAGATAAATCATTTTAAAAGAATCTATTTGGTAGGGACCTCGTCTCCATGTTATGGAAGAAATTGTGGAAGTCTAAAGCCTCTGTTCTATCTTTTTCATGTTTATAGCTAGTAGAGAAGTTTTCTCATTTGGAGGATATTAAACAAAGAGAATTTATACTTCATAATAGATGTTTGTTATGCTTGAATAATATCAAGAATACTAATCATTTACTTCTGCACCTGTTTGATAATTGGCTTTGGTTGCATGTGTGGGGCTTGCTTGATAGTGAACTGGGCAATGTTGAGGTTTGTGAGAAATTTAATATTAAGAGTTGGAACGTTCTTGGAAGTAGGAAGAGGATTTTTTAGCTTGGTGTCTCGATGCATGTAGGCGCATTTGGATTGAAGTAATAAAGCTATTTTTTATGATGTTAAGCTGGATTTGGTTATTTTCCTAGATAATTTTGTCACTTTTTACATGGGTAGGGTAAAGCAATATGTAATATGGAAAAAATACAGTGAAAATTGTTTATGATTATTGCTTTTGATATAAAATTTTGATAACTTATCCAAAAAATAAATGAAATCTAACCGGGATACGATTGTCAGAATTATCAAAGACAATTTCCACAAAAGCAGACAAAACCTGGTGCCCCGCACCTTCCTGCCCAACAAGGATACTTTTAAGTTCATAGCTTGAAATGCAACAAAAGATTAGTCAACTAGTTAGTAACAGGACCAAATGTTGCTTGTTAGTGAACATACATGTAGTAGTGCGTGCCTTTCATCATTCCGTAGATTTTGGAAGAGGTCACTTATAACAAAGCGTATTGCTTTCAAAGAAACAGGTGTTAGAACAGTAAAAGGTCCCTAACCCAGGAAAATACCAGAAACAGATGAGGCCAACAAAGGAGGCACCTACCATGGAAAAAATTAGTTTTGCCAGATCCATTAGCACCAACTGCACAACAAGAGCAAAATTAAAATTTACAGCAGGAATTCATTAGAGCATCATAATCAAGATGCTTTAATAGACCCTAAGATACAAACTGTAATAGCAAGCACATAACTATGATCAACAAGAAGCAACCAAGTCCTTACAGGAAATTCCCCAGAAAACACAACTAATTAGCAAATGGTCGTACCAACACAGTTTATTTTTGGACTGAAAGGCTCAGTAGCGACTTGTTCTCTGTAGCTTTTAAACCCTTCAATCACAACCTAGATCCAAAAAATATGTTATTGAAAAGGAAAGTAACGAAAGTAAGCGTACTGTAATCATTTGGGACAAAAATAACACGGTTAGCTAGCAACACCTGTTTTATATGCATGTTGAAGGAACCGCGCTGCTAAAACACTGTAACAAATAATCTTGCAACGTAAATATAGTCACAAAGACATGAAATTCTAATCTAAATTATCATATGGCACCTCGTACAATAGGTTTTGGTTTTGTTACTCCCCAAGATCTAGGAAACAACTTGACTTACCGTTTTGATAAAAAAAATTCCAAACAAAAACAAGTTGTTACAAAAAACAGTGAAAACATTCAAGCTTGACATTAAGGTCTTCTTAAAACAGAGATAACAGGTTGAATAATTAATCAGTCTCTCATAACCATTTAAGAGAAGCCTCGTTCTTAACAATCACAAATATGGGAGAGAAGCCAGCTCTCGGGCATTTCAATTAGTAATTAGTATATACTTTAATGCTCGATAATTTCTTTGTTCTTTTGAAACTAAAAACTAAATGAATTGCTAAGTGCCCAAGCCACGAAGGCCATACCAAAGCTCCAAAAAATAACTTGGTGCTAGAGTTCCACCCAAGTCAAACCGTCTTCCTGTCTCAAGAAAAACACCCGCCAAGAGAAGATGTTTGAATTGAGAGCGATGACTATTTAATTTGAATCCATCTTAAACTAAGCTATGTGACAAATAGAACTTGCCCTGACCAAAACAAATAATCTCGCGAAAAAAAAAAAAAAAAACCATGAAAATCTAGCTAAAATGAATTCTGTAGTCCGGAAATTCAGAATTGTGCAAGAATCTGGTCCTGAACTCTGTGATAGCATTTCAAAGCCAAAATACCAGAAGATAAAACCGAAAGAGCTCACCAATTTCAACTACCTCTAGAGTACATGAGCAGCAGAGAGAGAGGCAGGGAAAGAGAGAGATGTAGCCGTAGGGTTGTACGTGGTCCGGCCCGGTCCGGTCCGGTCCGGTTTTGAAAAAAATTAAGACCGGACAAATAATATTCGGATTTTCATTTTTTAGGACCGGTACCATCAAAAAATTTTAAGGACTGGACCAGAATTTCAGTTCCGGTTCCGGTTTTCCCATTAAAAATATTTTTTTAATGAAAAATTCCAAATTATAAAATTTCAAACGAAACTTTAATTTTTGTAAACAAGCAGTGGATTCTGCACCAACTTTCACCTCCTTACTGCGTGATTAATCACACCTAAAAACCACTGTTTATAATCTGCAAACCCACATTCCACGAAGCATTCTTCAAGTGCATTGAAAGTTATTTCCAAAAACTATGCTTAATTGCTGCTTCTTTTAACTAAACTAATCATGTAGTTTGAAACAGCAATAAAAACAGCAACAAAAACAACGGAAAACAGCAATAAAAACAGCAACAAAAACCAACTAAAGAAAACACCCACAAAATTGACAGCAAAAAAACATGCTCTCGAAATTAACAGCAACACGATGAAAAATTCAGGTAAAGAACAACACGAAATTAACAGCAATGAAACACCCACAAAACAACGCAACAAAACCGATGATTGGCTGGTTGTAGCTCGGAAAACTAACACAATCAAACGCTCTCGGTCACGTCCGAAGAGTCTCCCAAAAACAGCAGCACAATGAACGTAAAATAGAGGACAACGTGGAATGATACGAAGTACGAACGATGAGCTGGAGGGAATACCTTTACTTACTCAGAGTCTCAGAGAGCTCCGGTTCAGATTGAAGGCGTCGGCGACGGCTGAGAGAGAAGATTGAACGACGGATTGAAGGCTTCGGCTTCAGCGTAGGCGAGCGAGACAGTCTCTCGTCTCCTCTCCTCTGAACTGAACTTCGACAGAACGAAAATTAGGGCTTTTCGACACAAACTACGCTTCTGGTTTTTGGGTTTTTGTCATTAAACCCAAAAAACGAACAGAAATTCATTTTTTTTTTAAAGAAAACCCAACCAGAACCGGACAAATAGGTCGGTTCTGGTCCGGTTCTTCGGTCCGAGTATGTTTTGTACACCCCTAGATGTAGGTAGTAGAGAAAAGAGAGTGACGAGGTCTGACGAAATAAGAGAGAGAGAGAGAGAGACTTTCGGTGTAAGCTTCGGCTTCGGTCAGGGGGTGCGCACGTTAAGGGAAGCGTTTTGACGGTGCAATGTACTGCCGGAGCCCGGGTGACAGATGCGCGGCTTTGTTAAATGGAGGGAAATTCTCTGTTTGTGTCACAAAACGAAATTACAAAATGCTCCTCGAACTAAAAAAATAAAATTAATCACTCGTACAAAATTACCAACATGGATAATGTGAATTTAATTTATTAAATAATATAGTATATAACCAAAATTAATGCAAATAATAATAATTAATCCATAAACTACACCATATTATACAAGAGATTGTGATAAAACTGTGTAAAATGTGACGGATTACACAATATTGTATTCAAAGCACGAACTTCTTCATCAAGATCCCAATGCTCGAAGCACTAAATCAATTAGGTAAGCTCTTATGTCAACACGTCAGCCCAAAAGGCTTTTCGCCTATCTTGGCACCATTTCGAACCGAAAAATATGACAACAACGAGAACGTATAACATGATACGCTTCAAATTAGTAAAACTCCAGAAAATCATATTTCTTCGTCGATAATGTTCTGCCACTTACGTATAAAATGCAAGAAGCGGCCGGGGATCAACAATTATTTAGAAGCTCTTACCTTCGAGCAGCAACGGACTATAATATGATTAAGATCCCGGCTAATTATACTCTCTCCGCGTTCTGTTACTACCCGAATTGCCAAATATCGAAGAAGAACATCCAGGTGGAAACTGTTATTGGTTGTGACATTGAAGATCCACATGAATATTATGCATATTTGTACACAGTCTAAATATTGCATAGTGATTAGTGTTTGAAAAGTAAACCATTTGAATTCTACTAGGTGGCGTCACTAGATTGCTCCAGTGGTTAATCTTCGTCCTCCTCCGCAGAATATCTTCATGATCATCTATTATCCAACCACCCACGTATGTTGATTTCGGAGGCGTTCTAGCGTCAATCTGTTAATGTTGTGCATATTGTGTGCGATTCAATGTTTTGTTGCGAAGTCTTAGGTTCTTTTAACAAATATTGCATGTTTTGAGCTAAAAATCGCACATATATTTTTATTGAAATTAGCTCAAAATACATTGTAATAAGTAAATAAAATAAATCTATTTATAAATCATTTAGATTGTGTACCGTGTTAGCACAATCAATTGAATCTTTTATCGTTCTTCAATGTCATCCATTTGTTTATAGAATAATTTTGAGAATAAACAATTATTACATTTATTTAGACAAAATAATATTCGTTTAATGACAATCCTTTTATAACATTCATTTGTACGAAACTTATCAGGCATGATGATAATATTAAGACTAATGTTACTTGTACCATCATATCTTACATCACAGCGTAACGCTTATCTGTCATTCACTTATTATAATATAATATAAAAATATGAAAATATAAGAGTAAAATTAGTAATTACATTAATAATTTGTAGAAGCTAGTGGTATACGCGGTCCGGTCTGGTTTTGAAAAAAATTAAGACCGGACCAATAATATTTGCTTTTCATTTAGGACCAGTACCATCAAATTTTTTTTAAGGATCGGACCAGAACCGGAACCGACTAAAATTTCGGTTTCGGTTCTGGTTCAGTTCCGGTTTTTCCATTAAAAATAATTTTTTTAATAAAAAAATTCCAAATTAAAAAATTTCAAATGAAACTTTAATTTTTGTCAACAGAGCAGTGGATTCTGCACCAACTTTCACCTCCTTACTGCATGATTAATCACCTAAAAACCACTATTTATAATTTGCAAACCCACATTTCACGAAACATTGTTCAAGTGCATTGAAAGTTATTTCCAAAAACTATGTTTAATTACGGCTTCATTTAACTAAACTAATCATGTAGTTTGACTGATACTTGTTTGAAAACTAAAATTACCAACTCCAGTATTTTTCTGGGAACAAGTCATCAACTAGCAATCCATCTTTGGATATGCAATTTGAAAATGGTACAAATGTGTAAAAGTCACAAAAACATCAACAAAACCCAACTAAAGAAAACACCTACAAAATTAACAGCAAAAAAACATGCTATTGGAAATTAACTGCAACACAATGAAAAATTCGGGTAAAGAGCAACACGAAATTAATAGCAATAAAACACTCACAAAACAACACAACAAAACCGATGATTGACAGGTTGTGGCTAGAAAAACTAACACAATCAAATGCTCTCGGTACGTTCGAAGAGTCTCCCAAAAACAACAGCACAATGAAAGCAAAATAGAGGACAACGTGGAATGATACGAAGTACGAACAATGAGTTGAAGGGAATACCTGTACTTACTCAAAGTTTCAGAGAGCTTCGGTTCAGTTTGAAGGCGTCGACGACGACTGAGAGAGAAGATTGAACGACAGATTGAAGGCTTCGGCTTCGGCTTCGGCGTAGGTGAGCGAGACAGTCTCTCGTCTCGTCTCCTCTGAACTGAACTTCGATAGAACGAAAATTAGGGCTTTTCGACACAAACTGAAAAATCTTCAGTTTTACGTATTTTGTGTGGTTTGGTTCTGGTTTTCGAGTTTTTGTCATTAAACCCGAAAACCAAACCGAAATTCATTTTTAAAAAACCCGACAGAATCGGACCAAATAGGTCGGTTCTAGTTCGGTTCTTTGGTACGGGTCGGTTTTGTACACTCTAGTAGAAGCTGCGTTACATTACAACGTAAAATTAGTCTATAAATTTTAGTAATAACTTATATTATAAAGTTAGTGATGCGTATTACAATAAAATAAACATTATCATTGTTAGAAAACTCTTGAGCAAAATTTAAATATAATTTAGATATATTTTTTTTATTTTTAAATTAACCGCGAGTCTTCGATGAAAAATACGGCAATGTTACGTTGTTTTATTATAATAAAATATTTACTGACGTATCAATAATAATTAATGTAATTTATATAATAAATTATAAATAATTATTATATTATATTATTTATGCATGTAATTATTTAACACGTAATTAAATATAATAAGACAATATAGTTCGAAAGTAATCCTATTACTATTTAAAATGTAATTTAGCATTTGATCAGGATTTGAAATTCCACGATTCGTCTTTTATTATTTATGCTCTCGTCTCTTTTTATAAATCTTCCCATCTCCTTTCTACTTTTTTAGACGAGCGACCATATTTTTTCCTGTTTTCCTCTTCTTCTGCTTCTTCTTCATTTCTTTCGTCCGGTTATCTGATTCATTATTCGCTCTACCTTCCTGTTTCAATCTCAGATCATCTTCCTGTTGCATGAATCGTTAGCTTTTGATTCTGGCCAGATTCTTCTATCTTTCGATTTTTTGAGGATTCCGTAGGAGAAATTAGGTATTGTTTGTATTGATTTTGTTATTGTGTCGGGAGACGTAATGCTTGGCGGAATGATGGATCCGGAGCTAATGAGATTGGCTCAGGAACAGATGAGTCGTATGTCCCCGGCAGACTTCGCTAGGATCCAGGAACAGGTTGATTTATTCTTCTACTTTTTTTTATTCTTTTTTGTTTTTTAGTGCTTTTCTGTATCTTCTAGATTTACCGCACTCTGACGATCTAACGGAGATATTTCCGTTGTTTCAATCGCTATTGTTGATTTCTTTTTCGTTTTCAAGGTCCAAACTTATTCTAGGATTGATAGATATATGCGTTAATGCTCTATTTCTTCCAGATTGATAGATATCTCTTGGATGTTTGATTTGTGATTTTGTATTTATATTCCTCCTTCATTGTGATTTGTGATTTTGTATTTTTTTTTTTTCATTGAATCCGCGTAATTGGCTCTTGGGCTGTGTTTGAACACCGTTTCATTTGATGACATTGCAGATGATGGCTAATCCTGATTTAATGAGGATGGCCTCGGAAAGTATGAAAAACATGCGGCCAGAAGACTTGAGAAACGCTGCAGAGCAGTTAAAGCATACCCGGCCAGAGGAGATGGCTGAGATCGGTGAGAAGATGGCTAAGGCAACACCTGAAGAGATTGCAACTATGCGTGCTCGTGTTGATGGCCAAATCAATTACGAATTGAACGCAGCTGAGATGCTGAAGAGACAGGTAAGATTCTGATGCCAGAATCTATCTATCTCAACCCAAATTGTACTTGATTACGAGAATATAAATTCTCGAGGAGGGGGTTGTAAAGTCCAATATAACCCCAAACAATTTGAAGGTTGTTTAATATGATAAACATGTGTGTGAAATTATGAGAAAGAAATTTCATATGCTCTAAAGGTTTGTATTTTACTTGACATTACAAGGCATTTATTGCTTTCAATTAATTGAGCAGGGAAACTGAGCTTCATAGCCAGTGTCGGTACAGCGACGCCTCACAGAAATATTTGCTTGTAAGTATTTAAGTTGTCTTTGTTCCTACTCTATATTTTTTCTTGCTTTCTACTTCAGTTTTTGAAAAAGCTTTCTATCTGACTGGTTATTTTTCATATTTTGATTTCTCAGGCAAAGAAAAACCTCAACCGAGTTTCATCTTCTAAAGGAAAAGCACTCCGTATGGCATGTTCACTCAACCTGATGTCATGTTACTTGAAAACTATGCAGTATCATAAATGCATTGAGGAAGGTTCTGAGGTATGAAAGGCTGTCCTTTCATATATTTGCTAGTTTTAGTAATGTAATGCAATGTTAGCAATACTAAATGAAGTTTGTAATCAAATGTGCGTGCTTCATAGCTATAAAATGTCAAGCATAGTAGAATTTCATTCAACAATAACATGAGCGAGATTGAGTTTGTTTCGACACACGTGGGAAAAAAATCATGTATTTCATTACATCAGGTTTTGACATATGATGCAAATAATATAAAAGCTCTTTACCGGAGAGGCCAAGCTTATAAAGAAATGGGTCGATTTCGGGTTAGTTTTTTTTTTGGCTTTATACTACATGCACTGAGAATTTTCCTGAAGTATATTTAAATATGCTAAGTCATCAAGATCTTTCTTTATGCTGTTAGGATGCCGTTAAGGATTTGAGCAAGGCACACGATCTTTCCCCTGAAGACGAAACTATTTGTGATGTTTTGAGGTTTGGCCTCGGCTCTTGCTCTCTTTTCCTCCGGTAGTTATGTGCCGTCATCTCTCATGATTTGATGAAGTATAGTGCAAAATCAAGGGCTTTGCAGGCTGTAAACCATAGACCTAATATTCATACTATTATTCCTTAAGTATCTACTATTCAATACCAGTTTTGGGGTTTTGTTGGGAAACCTGGTGATTGATAAAACTATAAAGATTTCAGTATTTTCATAATTAGGCTAGTTATTGAATTAGATTTGTATTTTTGTTGCAGAGATGCTAAGGATGCCAGCAAAGGAATGACTGAGGAAAATGGGACAAGTGGTATGTTCTCTTTCCATTTTCCTTGTTTTTTTGGAATGTGGAACTGTTGACTAAATCCATAAGCTGCGATGCCTTAGTGTGTGATTATCAAAACTTTAACTACCGGTCTTGGCTAATAGGAGTAATTATTGAAGAAATAAATGAAGAAGATGAAGCTGTGTCCTCTGTTAATAATAAAAGCTCCTCACCTGAGGACTCAGTGTCAAAAGCACCGGAAATAAACGAGTCTTCAAGGAGTCGGAGTACATTTCCTAATGGGGGTCTCACCGATACAGAATATTTGCAATCTTTGAAAGATGATCCGGAAGCTATCAGGTTTGCTCTTATTTGATGTTATTAACCTTTTCTTCTTTGGGTAATTATTTACTGACAATTTTTCTTTTGCGGACTGAATGCATATTAGTTCAAAAGAGTTTCTTTATATGTCGTAAACTATCAGGTGATCTAACTGTTGAAGAGTCCATTTAGAGCAGTTATTTGATGCAACTTTTTACTGTGGAAACATGGATGTTAAAGTATTTCAAAAAACTTCACTAATCTCCTAAATTTAGTTAATGATTAAAATTATATTCCTTGAGAAGTGCTTATTTTCAATTTTTGAGTATGTAGTCTCTTTAAAAAAAAATAAAAGAAAAG
This sequence comes from Begonia masoniana, assembly GCA_022432975.1. Lineage (NCBI taxonomy): Eukaryota > Viridiplantae > Streptophyta > Magnoliopsida > Cucurbitales > Begoniaceae > Begonia > Begonia masoniana. Next base: position 2,279,476 of record CM039512.1, on the reverse strand, counting down.
AAATAAGGATTCTGAAGATTGTATCCTTTTATTGACGATTGTGTGATAACTTACAAGGTCCTTTCTTTTCGCAGATCATTCCAAACTTTTATTTCAAAAGCGGATCCTGACTCTTTAGCTGCTATGAATTTTGGAAAGACGGGAGAGATATCTCCTGACATGGTTAAAACTGCCTCACAAATGATTGGAAAGATGTCGCCTCAAGAACTTCAAAAAATGCTTGAAGTAGCTTCTTCGTTCCAGGGTGAGAACCCATATTCTATGGGCGGCTCCACTTCCACGGACCCAAATTTTGGGAGTCCGAACATAACACCTGACATGCTTAAAACAGCAAATGATATGATGAGTAATATGTCACCTGATGACCTTCAGAAGATGTTTGACATGGCAGCATCTTTGAAAGGAAAGGATACAATTCCATCAACATCTTCCAGCATTGGACGAAATTCAGATACTGGCATCAGTTTTTCTGATTCCCAGGCAAATAATGAAACTAGTGGTTCAGATACACTTAGTTCTTCCCGTTCAAGAAATGCTTCTGCTCTACCAAGCTTCCCAACTTCAACAGGTGATCTCCAAGAACAGATGAGAAATCAAATGAAAGATCCAGCAATGCAAAAGGTTTGTTAGCCTCCGAACCAAGTGGTAGTAAGAGTCAATATAGTTGTTTTTTTTTTCCTAATATTGATATGTTAAAATCTCATATAAATTTCTTTAAAACACAAATATGTCCAAGTAAATCATTTTTGAGATCGAGATGAATTTCACAATCGGTGGACTTTATCAATAATTTCATGCATATTTAGAAGAAAAGACTATTTAAGCGTCAGAGCATGACTGCTTTTTCATGTTTAAGATTTTTTTTTTTTTGTTTATAATATTGGAGAAAGAGCCTTTTACTTATCTATTGCGTATGTTTTGGCAGATGTTGTCATCAATGATAAAAAATATGAGTCCAGAGATGATGGCAAATATGGGCGAACAATTTGGTTTTAAGCTTTCTCAGGAGGATGCAGTGAAAGCGCAGCAAGCCATGTCATCTTTATCTACAGAGGACTTAGACAGAATGGTACGTGATTAGTCATGCATAAATTTTCGTTATGCTTGATTTTACCGTTGTTCTCTCATTTGCAAGTCTTCTAACATTTGAATGATTCCACTATAAAATCCTTACCAATCAATTAAATGTAAAATTTGTTTGCATCTCTCTAAGAAATAGCGACAACGATTCTTCCTAGTTGATTAGAACATTCAGTTATTAATATCTCCCTACAGATGTCAGTCTAAAGTGAAATGTGTTCAGTTCATGTATCACTCATGTTCTGTTCAATATAGGATTGTAGAACAAAAAGTTCGACGGCTTGACTAGGAAGAACGAAATTCTTATCAAGCTTCATTCTTTACCATTTATTTTTGCAATCAGTTGTTTATTCAATTCCTAGTATGCATGTTCTCAATTGTTTAGAGTGTGATGCTATTTCACAAAAGAGTAATACTACGATTATTATTCTATTATTTTTATCTCTTAAAAAATTTATTGGCGTGTCAAACAATTATTTGTATAATTAATGCAATAAATTACAAATAAATAATTTATTATATTAATTGTACCAATCATTGTTTGACATGTCAACGAGTTTTTTAAAAGAATAAGCATAATATTATTTTTAGCAAAAAAATTTACGCTCGCTCAACGGAGGGAAGTTTTAGCCCGTGGTTGAGAAACTATGTGAGCTTGTTCTCAATTGTTTAGCATTTGATGCTATTTAACAAAAACTTTTAAGCTCAACTGAGGAAAGTTTTTATCAGTGGTTCATACTACGTAAACTTATTAACCGTGAACGTGTACTCAGATTTTTATCATTGCAATTAGCACGTAACCAACACTTAGATTGTGATGTGGACTTTTGTCTTGTTTTGAATTGCTGCAGATGCGGTGGGCAGATAGGATTCAAAGATGCGTGGAAGGTGCGAAGAAGACTAAGAATTGGCTGCTCGGAAGGCAAGGAATGATTTTAGCTATATGCATACTCATTTTAGCTTTAATCCTTCATCGGTTTGGATTTATAGGTAGCTAGATCACTTTTCACTCCAATTTATGCGCGCTAGAGCGGAAATAAACCGATTTCTCGTGCTAACTTGCCATTCTCGCATAATGTTGCTAAAGAGTAGAAACAGACGTTAATATTGTAATCTCAAGTGAAGTTTTGGATATAGAAAGGTCTTTGCGATGCACTTTAATTCTTTTAATTTGTTTCCAAGTAGTTATGGATACTTCGTTTCAAGGTCTAATCTTCTCTTTAGTCTTTGCTAATTTTTTAAAATTTGGATATAGTTGATCAAATTCGACTTATTTTAAACAAAAATTATGTGACCACAATTGAAACCCCTTCCCCAAAATTTACCTTAATTTTATGTTGTGTCCAATTTAAGCCGGCTTGGATCGGTTTCAGGTGGGTTTAGGTCAATTTTAGACCAATTTAGATTGAATCGGGTTGGAGTAAGTCAACTGGGTCATTTTTTATTTTGCTTTACTATTGGGTCACATTTGGTAAACAACTTGGATCAGTTCTGGATCAAACTAGGTTGAGCGGACTTGGACTGAGTTAGGGCGAGTTGAGTGAGTTATTTTGGGTAATTTTGGCTAAAATGACCTTTCTGAAATGGGCCAAGTTCTAAGCTGGGTCTGACTTGACAGCTCAGATTAGGCCTAAATTGGCTTGGGAATAACAGGGCTAGTTCTCATACTTGAGTTCTTAATTGGCCCGGATCAGCTTCTTCCTCCTCAATTTAGTTTTTCAGGTTTTGATTCACAGAATGAATATCCACGCTTCAGAACATGGTTCGGCTGATTCGTGCTCCTCTTCTGCTATTCCTTTCGAGATTCCCGCAATTGGGAAATCAGATACTGTTTTTTTTTAGAAGGGTTTTGGTCGTGTTTCAGTTGAAGGAGAAGTTCTATTGTCAGGCAAAAGGTTCAATCTTTCGTGGCAGACCTTTGTCAGTCATACAGAGGTGCTATCACAAGGCCAATTTTTCTCTCGGCAATGTGCGGCGTCAAGTCCCCGACTTGACCAGCCTTCCCCCCCTTTCTATGTGGAATAAGACGTAAGAGTAGACAAGTGTTTACGGGAGCCCACCTCCCAACCCTCTTTTTATTCTCAATATAAATACTAGGTACAAAAATCTCACTCAAGGACACTACAATAGCACAAGGAACTCTCTTACCTTTGCTTGGTGCCTCTAGGTGTTTATATACACATTTGGCTCGGCCAATAACTCCCAAATATCATAAATGTGCCGTTTGACATCAATGTGGGTCGGTTACTAGCGTGCCATGCGCGCCCAGCGCGCTGCCTGTGCGCCCAGCGCACACCTGCGCGCGCGCGCGTGCGTGCCCAGCGCACGCGCACCACATGGCCGCCTGGTTCGCCCAGCGCGCGCCATGGCTCGTCCCTGGCGCCCAGTGCACCGCGTCCCAGCCGCGTGCACCCCGTGTGCGTCCCGTGTGCGCCCCGCGTCCCAGCCGTGTGCGCGCCGCGTGCCCGCGCATTGAATGCCCGCGCCGCGCGCCCAACGCGCACTAGCCGTTGGCGCCATCAATGCCTGGCCAGGCGCTCGGCCCATGTCCCTGCGCGCACCATGGGCTGTGCCAGCCCAGCGCCCATGCCTTAGTGCCTCAGCCCAGTTGCTCAGCGCCCCACGCCTTGGCCCAGCGCCCAGCGCCCCGCATTTTGCGCCGTGGCCTGCTCTGCGCGCCCTGCGCCTGGGCCAGCGCCTGGGCCTGCGCCCAGCCCAGCGCCCATTAGCCACCGAGCACCATTTTGGGTTGCACCACCCTTGCAACCACCCTTGCACCTAAGTGTCCAACACTTAGCCATTTTCTTGCATGCCATAAGAGGTTCCATCACGCCTCCTTGCTTGGGCCCTCAACCCGAGCCATGCACCACACACCATGATTGTCTCGACCTAGCCACACACGGCTTGTTGATCTTGTCGCACCACTTTGCCCCACGTCTAGGACTCATTGGTGTGGCCAACTTGCCTTGAGCACCCCATATTGCCCCGTGCTCTATGTCTCGCCAACCATCATGTCTCAAGAGCCCGGCTCTTGCCATCTTGTGCTCTCCAATACTCATGATTGTAGCACCATCATGGACCATGGGAAAATGGTCATGTGACAGGTGCAGTGTTGCTTCCTTGGAGATCGAACGACCTGGGTGTTTAACTATTCGAAGTTTGGATTTTGATCGGTTAGGTGGTTCGGTTCTGTTGTCGGGTTCATCTCTGTTACGCTTTGACCCACGAGTTTGAGGCTGGCGGCTCATGCATGCGGAAGCTAAACATAAAAGAGTGAGAGATGACACCTAACAGAGAAGCAAACACGTGAAACCGAAAATGATGTAAACAGAAAATGGCGAGAGAGATAAGGAATGATGTTACCCAAGCGAAGTGGAGAGGTGGGTGAGTTGGCTAACTCACAGAGAACGTCGTTTGGATTGAAGGGGTTCCTTGCCGGCCGGTAGACGTTCATTGCGCTACGTCGGAAAACTTCTTCGCTGACGAAGAGAGTTCCAGCAACAGGATGAAAGGCCCTTGAATTCTGTTTCTTCCTCAGAAGAGACCGACGGGGAAGGGGCGAGGTCGAGGTGCCCATGGCTGGTCCAAGGAATCCACAGTTCCTTTGGGTGAGAAACATCCTCGCGTACGAGGAGTTCACAGCTTGAAGGCTCGGTTTTGAACCATTCTTCTTCTGAAAAGAAGGAATGGCTAAGAGTACTCCATGTACCGTTCCATGGAAGTACAATCTTGGCTCGGCCGGATGTTACGCACCGGCGAGGAGGGCGCCGAGGACCCACGGAGAGACTACTCCACTAACGAAGACCAAGCTTTCGTAAATTCCAAATATTTCTCAAAAGTTGATGTTACATTCGTTTGGAGCAGGCTCTTATAGCCTCTGAAAATCTAATGTTCAGAAGGAAAGAAAACGAAAAAGGAACATGCGAGAAAGGCTCAAAAGAGCCGTTGGAGCGTCGGCCAAACTAGCCGTTGGAGTGTTCGGCCTCGTGTGCGCGCATCACGGTGCTGATTCCGCTCGTGACCAAATGTGTGCAACACTGCTGCGTGGTGAGTCCTTCAGCCAAAGATTCATTTATTGTGGGCAGCCATTGAGCCGATGCTTCTTCACTGGTAAGCTTCAACTTGTGGGCTTCTATGAGATATGAAATTGGGACTTCCTCAAATGGGCTTCTTCTTGTATTGAATTGAACATTTCAATTGGGCTTCTCCTTGTGGGTTAGTTGTACATGGAATTGGGCTTCTCCTTAGGCTTAGTTGCTTCTTTAATTATGGCTTCTGTCTTCTATTTGTGGGCTAATGAAATGGGCAATTTTCTCATGGCTAATTTGGAGTTGAATAACCAATTGCTTTTGGGCCGTCTTGCTCTTGGTCTTTGAGTGCATCAACTCCTCTTTATGAGCCAATTAGGAAGTCACCTACACAATCAACAAACTTTGTTAGAAATATAATAATCGGTGAACTTACCTCGATGTGCAACTTGATCCTCGGGATCCAGGGCGTATCAATCTCCCTCGTTGTTCTCTGCAATTGCAGAAAAGGACCTTCATTCTGGTTATGATTCAATTGAGCAGAGAAGGCTGAGAGGCTTTTCTTCTCAATGGCCGCTGATCGTGGTCTGATTTTCAGTTAGTCTTTGTTGAAATTGAAAAGTGAAAAACTGTGGAATAATACCGTCTAAAAAAGTTATATAACTAGGGTTAATAGAAAAGTAAGGGAAAAATTCAATTTAGACCCTAACGTATGGGGTCAGTAACCATTAGGTACCTAACATTTTTTTTGTACCCAATCAAACCCTATCGTATAAAACGTTTGCAATTCAAACCCTCCCGTCAATTTTTGAGTTAAATTTGATAGATTTTTTTCAAAATTTCTAAACTACCCCTCTCTCTCTCTCTCTCTCTCTCTCTCCCACTTCGAAATTCCCAAAAAAATCCAACCTGGTCAGAGTCTTGTTCTTCGAAATCGCCAACCTAATGTCGAAGCTCCTCCATCTATGGCGCTCCCTCTCCGACAAGCAATTCGCCTCCGGTAAGACTCCATTTCCCTCGAAGGCATCCACAAAATCATTTCCAACGATGAATGTTTCCTCCTCAGCCTCGCCTGCGCCGAAATAGCTGAAAATCTCAGAATCCTCTCCAACTCCATAACCCAGTTGAGCAAATACTGCCATAATGGCGATTACTGCAGTTTTGAGAGTTTTTTCGACGAGTTTGCCAACACCGGTAGGCTTAGGCAGAGAAAAACACAGAGACCTACAAAGGCAAATTTAACAAGAGCCATTTTGTTTCTCTCCCCACTGCTTAATATTGCTTTGGTTGATTTATGGATTAAAAACGAAGGTTAGCTTGCATTTATATTCTGCAAACTATGCTTGCTGGTTTAGAGAGAGAGAGTGAGAGAGGTGTTTTGTAGAAATGGGGTCATGCTCTCTGTGTGATGCAATTTTCATTTTCTGTTTTTGTACTATTCGACGAAGAACAGAGAGAGAGAGAGAGAGAGAGAGAGAGAGAGAGAGAGGGTAATTTAGAAATTTTGAAAAGAATCTGTCAAATTTAATTGAAAAATTGACGGGAGGGTTTGAATTACAAACGTTTTATACGATAGGGTTTGATTGGGTACAAAAAAAACGTTAGGTACCAAATGGTCACTGACCTCATATTTTGGGGTCTAAATTAAACTTTTCCCAAAAAGTAAAGTAAATTATTAAAAAGACTTAGAAGATCTCCCCTCAAACTCACGATGTTACAGCTAGAAGCATGGAGAGTTTGTGAGACAAAAAACAAAAGAGCGAAGCAGAGCGATCCTTGGTAAACAATATCAACTATTTGCAGCGAGGAATGAACGAAAGACAGCGTGATAGTGCCAAGTTGTAGATGATGACGAATGAAATGACAATCAAACTCAATATGCTTTGTTTTCTCATGAAAGACTGTATTACGTGCAATGTAGATGGCACTCTTATTATCACAATAAAAAGCAGTAGGTTGACGAAGAAAAATACCCATATCTCCAAGTAACCAACGTAGCCGAACAATCTCACAGGTGGTGGTAGCCATGACATGATACACAGTTTCTATGGAAGACGTAGAGATAACATCTTGCTTTTTACTATTCTAAGAGATAAGAGAATCTCCAAGAAAAATACAGAAGTCGGTGGTCGACTTACGATTCGTAAAATTGTCCGCTCAATCAGCATCAGAGTATGCACGCAGCTCTAACGAGGAAGATGATGAGAATAAGAGACTCTAAAAATGAGTTCCCCAAAGATATCGGAGAATGCGAAGAACAACAACTCAATGAACTGTAGTTGGTGCAGTGACAAATTGACTAATCACGTGCACAACATTGATAATATCAAGACGAGTCACAGTAAAGTAAACTAAGCTTCCCACAATCATATGGTAGAAACTAGGATCTGACAAAGGAGAACCATATGATGGAGAGTACTGAGCATTAGTCTCAAGTGAAGTATCTACTATCTTGTTGTCAGTGAGACGTGCACGCTCAAATAGATCAACTATGTACTTTGACTAAAATAATAGATAACCTTTTGGCAAAGAGGCAACCTTGATGCCTAGAAAGTAGCGTAGCAAACCTAAGTCTTTCATAACGAAACAACGAGCTAATTCATACTTCAAAGTTTCAATTCCATCATAATCATTATTAGTAATTATCATGTCATCTACATATAAGGACAAAAGTATATGACCTGCAACTGGACACTTGACAAATAAAGCCAAATCATGATTACTGGGATGAAAGCCAAAGGAGGTAATTACTGTTGAGAACTTCTCAAACCAAGTATATGGTGCTTGTTTGAGTCCATAGAGAGCTTTGCGAAGTTTATAAACTTTGATAGGTCGGTGAACAACTCTAGGAGGAGGCACCATATAGACTTCTTCTTTAAGATCACCATTTAAGAAGACATTCTTAACATCCATCTGAGATATTTTCCATCGACGAACAGAGACAACATCAATTATCATTTGAACGGTGGTCATTTTAGCAACAGGGGCAAGAGTTTTCTCATAATCCATGTCATACTTTTGAGAGTAACCTTTAGCAACAAGACGAGCTTTGTACCGTTTAATAGAACCATCAGATTTCGTTTTGATCTTAAAAACCCAATGAGATCCAATAATGTGTTTCCCAGGTAGCAGCGGTACCAATTACCACATCCCAAGTATGAATATGATGAATAGCAGTTAATTCCTCGGCCATAGCATTATCCTAAAGAGGGCTACCAACAGCTTTTTTATATGACAAAAGCTCAGAAAGATGATGAATAGACGTAACAAAATAGGCAATAGAACTAGAATAACAAGAATAAGCAAAATCAGGTAGTTTAGTTGACTTACGAGAACGAGTAGACTGATGAATAGAATTGTCCGCAATCTCTCGGGAGGGGAGGAGTCACAGATGTCCCAGTGATCAAGTTAACAGGTTCAGTGGAGCTGGTAGAAGTATAAATAGTCGTGGGGGAGGCTTCGTCATTGTCAGTACTGAAGGGATCAATGCGTATAAGATTTGCATGAGTAATGTTGTGTTGGGCAGAGGGTACGGAGAATAAATGAATATGTTCAAGAAACACCACATGATAAAAGACATGCAACTTTTGTCTGACTGGATCCAAACAACGATATCTCTTTTGACCAAACCATAACCAAGAAATACACATAAAGCAGATCGAGAGGATAATTTATCACGCTCGATGTGTGGTCGGAGAACGAAACAAGTACAACCAAAAACATGTAAAGAGGACTAGTCAGGAGCACGACCATATAGTTTTTTGAAAGGGAGACAAACCTGAATTGTGAGAAGTTGGTATCCTATTAATCACATGAGTAGAGATGTTAATTGAGCGAGTCGAGTCGAGCCAAGTCGAGAAAGACCCGGCTCACCGAGCGTGCCGAGTCTAACTAGCCGAGCCTAACGGGCCTAACGAGCGCCTAACGAGCTTGTCGAGCCTAACGAGCTTGTCGAGCCTAACGAGCTTGTCGAGCCTAACGAGCTTGTCGAGCCTAACGAGCTTGTCGAGCCTAACGAGCTTGTCGAGCCTAACGAGCTTGTCGAGCCTAACGAGCTTGTCGAGCCTAACGAGCTTGTCGAGCCTAACGAGCTTGTCGAGCCTAACGAGCTTGTCGAGCCTAACGAGCTTGTCGAGCCTAACGAGCTTGTCGAGCCTAACGAGCTTGTCGAGCCTAACGAGCTTGTCGAGCCTAACGAGCTTGTCGAGCCTAACGAGCTTGTCGAGCCTAACGAGCTTGTCGAGCCTAACGAGCTTGTCGAGCCTAACGAGCTTGTCGAGCCTAACGAGCTTGTCGAGCCTAACGAGCTTGTCGAGCCTAACGAGCTTGTCGAGCCTAACGAGCTTGTCGAGCCTAACGAGCTTGTCGAGCCTAACGAGCTTGTCGAGCCTAACGAGCTTGTCGAGCCTAACGAGCCGACTCTAAAAAATTTCCAACCCGAGCCGGCTCGCAAGCCACGAGTCTAACGAGCCAGCCCAACGAGCGTAACGATCCGAGCTTAACGAGCCGAATTTACATAAATAAAGATACTAAACACCAAAACAAAATTAAGTGCACACTAGTAATTTGTGTACAAAAAATTTCAACTCACAAAATATAAAGAAATTATCAATTTTTAAAACTTAGAGTTCTCATAGACATTTCATCGAACAAGTGGTGTGCACAATTATAAAACTTTGCACACAATTGTTTTTGTATCCCAAACAAACTTCCAAAATCAAACAATGCAAACTAAAGCAAAAAAATTTCATTTCAATATAAATAAATTTCAAATAATATTAAATTATCAAATTGGGTCGGATGGCTAGGCAACGCTTTAATAGTTTCTCAAATCAAACTAGTAAAGCAATGTTAAAAATTGAATATTTTATTTTATTCAATATCTAAAATGTCTGAAGAAGACCAACGGGCGATATGTCCATTGTTGCAATGAACTACCAGATTTTTTGGAAGAATTTTGAGTCTTCTGAGGTTACTGCGATTTTCCTTTGCTCAACAATAGTAGACATTGAGCCTTCAAGTGACCATTCTGCTTGCAAAAGCCACATTCATCATAGGAAACCTTTGAGTTTGTCCTGTTTTGGTTATTAGTCTGAGGACGTTGTGATGCCACAAAGACATATAGAGTATTCGGTGTGATAGCCCCATTATCAGTTTGAGACTTGAGTCAAATATCTTTGGCTAACAACTCATTCACCACCAAGTCAACAGAAGGTAATGGACTACGATGAAGTATAGTCCCATGCAATGTTGTTTTTTTCTACAAGCGACATATGGTGGGAATAGTCGTAGATTAAATGACTCTGTTAGCGCTAATTTGTGATGACCCGAATGTGTACGTATGGGCACAACTGCGGGCAAACCTTGGGACCTAAGCCGAGTATAAGCAAATCCCGGACTCGAGTATATACAATTGATCCCACAATGCTGACATGGAGGAATAAAAATCTTGAACACTCGTATCCTTATGCTGAAGCAAACGAATGTCAGTTTCCAATTGATAATGTTTTGCAAAATTAGATTGCGTGTACAAACGAACCAAATGATCTCAAACCTTCTTGCAGTCTCATATTTCGCCAACTGAGCTCCGATTGAGTGTGTCACAGAGTTATTTACCCACGTAATTATCTTCGAATTATCAGTCTTCCAAATATCAAGAGAATTGACATAGTCTCCAACATTTAGGTCTGAAGGCTGAACACGAGCACCAGTAATATATCCCCACATCGATTTGGCCCGCAAGAAATTTTTCATAACATAGTTCTAATACGAATAGTTTTTCCCGTCCAATTGAACACTAATTGACTGAAGAGAATCATCTTTACGACTAGCCATGATTACATACTAAACCTTTCTCCCAAAATGAAACCCAAATTCCCAAAACAATATCTAAATTGTAGTCCCATTTTTCTTTAACCGGAAAACCTTATCGTTCATAATCTACCTCTGTATGTTGTAAACCAACTGTCAAATTTTCAAGATAATCTAACGGCTGAAACTTGAGAAATCGCAATTCTCTTCTCGATGCTCTTTAAAAAAATGAATTTTTTTTCTTCTTTTTTTTTCAAATCAGAGAAAACAAACGCAGTCGATCTGCGAGAACTATGGACTGGATTAACCGTCCCTAAAAAATATCAAATAAATTTATAGGATGACTCTAATAACATGTTGAAATTGAAAAGGGAAGACAAATATCTTATTGAAAATATGAAAAAATATTGAGTAATATTACCTAAAAAGAGTTATATAGTTAAGGTTAATAAACAATTAAAATAAATTACTAAAAGTAGAGGTGTTTAACGGGCGGGCTGGCTCGCCAGCCCGCACGCTTGGCCCGCTACAGTAGCGGGCCGAGCTTGGCTCGACTCGCTACTGTAGCGAGTCGAGTCTGGCTCGATCCCGTGAGGCGGGTCGAGTCTGGCTCGGTCCCGTGAGGCTGGGCTCGCGAGCCCAAGGGCTGGGCTTGCGAGCCCGCTAGGGACCGAGCCAAACGAGCCGGCCAACGGGCTGGCTCGTTGGCTCGGCGGGCCAGGCTCGCGAGCCAGCCCGCCCGCCCTCAGCAGCAACTGTCTTTTGACCATTGCTTTGCTGCCCCCCTCGCCTGAGCAACTTACTGCCTCCGAGTATTTATCGGAGAAATATAAGTTAAAACTCGACTTACCGTTCGATCTACGTTCACCAATGTTGTAGATCTTCGCGAGTGAAATGTTTTGAGACTTGATTCGAGAGAAACGGAGTCCGGGCGGCGAGTGCGACCCTCGTCTCTCCTCCCTCTCTGTTGCACTCTCTCTCTCTTCCAGTTCCATCTGGTTCACGCCGCGCAGAAGAAGGGTTATTTAACCCTTCTTCTTCTTTTCTTTATTTTATTTAGTAATAATAAATTTAATTATTATTTAATTTAATTTAATAAAATGATAATATAATAAAACTTAAATAACCTCATTTCACACTCGACCTTATAAAATCCTACTTAGCAACGTGCAATTCAAATTCTAACCAATTGACTAAACGTATACGTGAAATAAAACGACAAAAGTAGTTTAAATATTTGACACGTTAACAGTTAATAATGTGGAAAAAAAATTACCCATAAAATTAAAAGTCGTTAAAATTCTCGATTTTTCCATATATAAACTCTATGCAATAACTTTCTTCAACTAATTTTTATTATAATTTTAAATGAAAATTTTTAAAAAATTTATATTATATTAATACAAGTTGAAAATATTTATATATACTTGACTCGTTAGGCTCGGCTTGTTAGGCTCGTTGAGCCGGCTCGGCTCGGCTCGTTTAACTCATGGCTCGCTAGCCGGCTCGAATTGAAATTTTTTCAGGCTGGCTCGTTAGGCTCGGTAGGCTCGTTAGGCTCGGTTCGTTTAACTCCATAGGCTCGGTGAGCCAGACTATTTCTGGCTCGGCTCGGCTCGACCCGCTCGTTAGTCATCTCTAACTAAAAGTAACTTGAAGCTAATATATACAAACTAACAAGTCTTGTGCAAAACGAAGGCTTCGGATTCACAGAATGAATGTGATTGGCCATGATCTTGATGAGTTTGTGAGGTAGATAGAGGAGTTTTTATTGAAAGCGGATCTCCATTTCTCTCTGTTTTCTACCTTCGAAACAGAGGATTATCACAGAGAAAGGAGAATGGATCAAAAGATTGGTGGAATTGACTTGTTTTTTGTTTGGAATTGGGCTGTTTAAAGAAGGAGAATTCTTATCTATGCCAAAAGATCCGGCTTTTATTATGATTTAGTTTTAAATTAATCATAAACTAAACAACAATCTTCGAAAACTTTGGATTAATTTGTTAATTCTGATTAGTTTTGATTTTAGGCAGATAAATCATAGATTTTGGCGGATTTGATATTATCAATATATATAAATATATGATTACTTGCAGTTGTAGCCTTGTTCTTGTAGTTGTCCCCACGTCGTCTCCACCCTTCTGGTTTCCAGAGCTTAATCGAGTGAACAGTTGTTTATATTTTTCAATCGGAATGCAGAAGAGCAAAAATCAGAACTCTGTTGTCTCCTCTATCTGTTGATCGACGACATCTGCTTCCAACCATTCTGCGATTCTATCGTCTCAATCTCTTGATGTCTCTGGCGATCCTCCCTCGATCATCGCCGACTGAGTTCAATCCGACCACTCCCCCCAGGAAGGAGAAGCCTGGCTTTGGGGAGATTGCAGGGAGTACGGCGGCCGGGTGCGCTGCAATATGCTGCTGTTTTCCGTTTAGTCTGATGAACCTCCTCGTCTTAGGCTGCTATAAAATGCCGGTGGGACTCTGCAGGAAGGCCTTGCGCCAGAAGAAGCGTCGCCGGCTGGACAAAACGGAAAGCTCGATGGACGCGCTCGGAGGTTCAGAAGCAGGAATAAAGAATTGGTGTGAAGTAGGAGCGGAAAGGAACGGTGGTCAAGGCAGGGGAGATGGAGGCTCGTTATCGTTATCGCCGTCAGAATCGCATTCCTCCCCTGACGCCGATCGTTTTGAGAAACAAATGTTCGACCGGTTTTCTCGGACCGGGTTTTGGAGAAGTCCATCTCAGAGAGAAACGTAAGATTTTATTTTATTTTTAAAATAAAAAATATAAATTTCATTTTTTTCCATCACTGGTCTTCTTCTACGTCCTTCTACCAATCTTCATTCTTCTTCGTCCTTCTACAATTAAATTTTCTTGAAGAATTCTTAGTCTTACGAGGATACTGCAATTTTTCTTTGCTCAACAATAGCAGACATTGAGCCTTCTAATGACATTTCTGCTTGCAAAAGACACATTTATTGTGGGAAATCTTCGAGTTCGTCCTGTTTTGGTTATTAGTCTGAGGAAGTTGAGATGCCGCAAAAACATACGGAGTATTTGGTGTGATAGCCCCCTTAACAGTTTGAGACTTGAGTCGAATCTCCTCGGCTAACAACTCGTTCATCACTGAATCAACAGAAGGTAATGAACTACGATGAAGTATAGTCTCACGCAACCCCTCAAAGTCATTGCGAAGTGCATAAAATGTAACGACCTGACCTTACGGGCCCGCCAGTAGTGCAGTCCTCACCCAACAGGCCCAGACATTGCCACGTGGCAGCCACACAGACCCACTTAGCTCAAGTGGTACCTGGGATGGTGAACCCTTGGTTATGAAGCCTGGGAGCTAGGGTTCTAATCCCAGGGAAAGCAAAAACTCTCATTAAACCAGGTAGTGGGAAAAGATCGTGAGTACACGTGGTGGGCTTGTGTGGCTGTCACGTGGCAGTGCCTGGGCCTGTTAGGTGAGGACTGCACGACTGGCGGGCCCGTGGGGTCGGGTCGTTACATAAAAAATTGAACTAAACGTTGTTATTCCCTACGAGCGACATACGGTGGAAATACTCGTAGCTTAGAGGACTCTGTTAGTGTCAATTGATCCCACAATGCCGACATGGAATAATAAAAATCCTGAACACTCATATCCTTATGCTGAATCGCAAGAATGTCAGTTTCTAATTGATACTATTTTGCAAAATTAGATTGTGTACAAAATAGCCAAATGATCCCAAACCTCTTTTGCAGTCTCATATTTCGTCAATTGAGCTCCGATTGAGTGTGTCACAGAGTTATTTACCCACGTAATTATCTTCGAATTATCAGCCTCCTAAATATAAAGAGAATTTACATAGTTTCCAGCATTTAGGTCTGAAGGCTGAACACGAACACCAGTAATATATCCCCACATCGATTTGCTCTGCAAATTTTTTTTTTTACATAACATAGCTCCAAATCAAATAGTTTTTTCAGTCCAATTGAATACTAATAGACTAAAGAGAATCATCTTTACGACTAGCCATGATTACAAATCAAACCATTCTCCCAAAACAAAACTCAAATTCCCAAAACAAGATCTAAATTGCAGTTCCATTTTTCCCTAACCAAACAGCCTTAAAAACACCAAAAACGATATCAATTGTTCAAAATGTACCTTTGTATGTTTTAAACCAATTGTCAAATTTTCAAGATGATCTAACGGCTGAAACTCGCGAAATCGCAATTCTCGACTCGCTGCTTTTAAAAAAAACGAAAATAAAACAAGATATAAATTACAGTCCCGTTGTTCCCTAATCGGACAGTCTTAAAAAACACCAAAGACGATTTCCATCGTTCATAATGTACCTCTGTATGTTGGAAATGAACTATCAAATTTTCAAGATCATACAACTGCTGAAACTCGAGAAATCGCAATTATCGACTCGCTGCTCTTGAAAAAAAGAAAAAAAATGAAAATCCCTTTTTGCCTCTTCTCTCTTTTTTTTTCTTTTCTTTTCAAATCCAAGAAAACAAACGCAGTCGATCTGCGAGAACTATGGACTTGATTAACAGTTCCAGAAAAACATCAAACAAATTTATAAAGTAGCTCTGATACCATGTTGAAATTGAAAAGTAAAGACAAAAATTTTATTGAAAAAGTGAAAATAATAAGTTGAATAATACAATCTAAAAGAGTTATATAGCTAGGGTTAATAAACAAGTAAAATAAATTACTAAAAGAACTTTGAAACTAATACATATAAATTAACAATATTGTTTCGCGATCCAAATACGGATCTAAACAAAAACGTCAGGTTGAATGAGCTGATTTTTGAAGAATACTCAATTGCTCAGCCTAATACTTGTTTTGCAACCGAACAAATAATCATAATTGAAACCATAGTCCATGTAAAATGAGAGGAATTATTATAATTATCTCAAAATTATAAGATAATGCAATATACAATAAAAAATAATAATGAAACAAATAAAATAAATAAATATATAAATCATGAAATACATAAAAGAGTCCTTGCCACAAGGAAGAAAGACAATAAACACTTGAAAGAAAAAGAAGAGAAACGAAAGGAAGCTCTACAACGATCAACTACTCTTAGCCTCTTCAAACTTTATCTAAGAAATGAGAAGAGTCTTTTTGGGTCATCAACTAATTCACTGAGGAATCTTATTTTATACCCTATGCATTAAAAAATTACTTTTATCATTTTAGTTTAAAAATAATGAATTAGTGAAGAAAATACAGTGCATAGATTTCTATTGATCAAAATCTTTTTTGTCCATATTTAAAACAGACTTTACGAATCATCAGTAGGGTGACTATCGAAAACAACACTACACACAGATTATCTACATATAAAATATTTTCATTATTATTTTACGTAAAAAACAGTTTAAGTGAAAATAAGGTTACTCACGGACCTTTTACACGTTGAATGTCCACAAAGCGAGTGAAAGAAATAAATTATGACTCCATAGTCCAATCATCGTGCACCGAACGTAACAAATAAATATCTTAACCAAGTTTAGAGATTCGAACTCAAGGACCCAACATCGTTTTCTCAATACTCATCGTGTGTACAAACAAAATATCTTTACGCAATAGATGTAACACCCGATTTTACGGGATTATAATATTTCAATATATAGTGACATTTTCGTAAATATGTCAGATTAAGTCTGTTTTGCGAACAGAAAGTTTTAATAGAGCCCTAACAATAAGTTGGAATTAATGGTGAAATAAGGAAATTTGGAGAAAACCGAACCGTTAGTTAATTAACGAAACAAAGGATGAAACTAATATAAAATCAAGGGAAGGGGAAAACAATAGTTTGACAAGCCAATTTAGTTAAAATACCCGAATTCCCTCTCCCTCCCAGAACACTTCACGACATTCCTTCTTCTATAAGGTGCTTTGGTGATTTTCTTATCCGCGGTTCTTCGTTGTTGTTCCTCTGGTTTCCAAAGTTTCTTCACATTTCCTTCTCTAAACGACCACCCTAGGTAAGGTTCTATGTTTTTGGAGAGTTTATTCCCGTTTTTCAGGTGGCTAGATGATTAGGGTTTTGTTAGTTTGGAAGTTTAACGGTTTAAACTCGGTTTTATGGCAATTGTTGTGTATTGCCCTAGGTGAACAACGCTCGTGGACGGAGCTTGAATTTCAACGCACACGAGGTAAGTTCTCGTGACTTACTATGGCCGATTGGCCTACACCGTATGTCGAAGTCGCGTTGAGGAATATTAGAGTTTGTTTGTTTAATTGTTTTGGTTGGGTAGTTAGGATTAAATGCTTTTATAGGTTATACTTTTATCGTCTTGATGGTGCACAAGTTGTATGTTTATGTTATGCATTTAATTGTTCATGCATCACGTCTTTCAAAGAGCATGAAAACGAATTTTTGTACGTGTTTAAGAAAAGAAATGAACTAATAAAACGAATCTACGTAATCTGTTATCTGGTCATGGCGAGGTGGTGTTCAGATATGGCTGTTTACGGATGGAAACATGTTTTCCCCCCGGTAGATGGAAAGGCCTGTCTAACCACCAGACGTGCCCTCTCCATCTGGTGAGAGTTAGACTGTAACAACCCGGCCCCGGGTTTACACCGAGCTGTGTGGTACCATCCCCGCCACGTGGCTTCCTTTTCTGTTCGCCACGTGTACTCACAGAACTTTTCCCTCCCTGTAGGTTATTTTTGTCTTCCTCCCCACTCGAACACAAGACCTCAGGGTTAAGTACCTGGGCTACAAGTGAGGAGTACCACTTGAGCTACTGGAGGGGAAAGTTCTGTGAGTACACTTGGCGAACAGAAAAGGAAGCCACGTGGCGGGGATGGTACCGCACAGCTCGGTGTAAACCCTCGGGTTACGGGGGCCGGGTTGTTACAATAAAAAGGCGCCTTTTATTGTAACAACCCGGCCCCCGTAACCCGAGGGTTTACACCGAGCTGTGCGGTACCATCCCCGCCACGTGGCTTCCTTTTCTGTTCGCCACGTGTACTCACAGAACTTTCCCCTCCCTGTAGGTTATTTTTGCCTTCCTCCCCACTCGAACCCAGGACCTCAGGGTTAAGTACCTGGGCTACAAGTGAGGAGTACCACTTGAGCTATTAGGGGAAAGTTCTGTGAGTACACGTGCCGAACAGAAAAGGAAGCCACGTGGCGGGGATGGTACCGCACAGCTCAGTGTAAACCCTTGGGTTACGGGGGCCGGGTTGTTACATAGACCTCAGTGACATTCTGTTCTGTAATGAAATCTGTAGGGGTGTGCAAAACCGGTTTCAGTTCGGTTTTGGGGAGGAACCGAACCGTTCGATTTCGGTTTCGGATTTACCGAACCGAAACTGGTATTTTAACATACCAAAACCAAATCGGAACCGAACCGAAAGTTTTGGTTCGGTTTCGGTACTACAACCTATTTTTCAAAAAATTAAATAATATAAATTTAAATTAGAGGATATAAAAAACAACTAGATATATAGTCAAATATTAAAAAAAAAATTGTATTAGAAGAATAAAAAACAAAAAGTAAAGTCAAAATAACAATAAATCCTTTTAGGAAATAAAAGTAATATCATAACAAAAATTAATAATATCAACTTATCAAATATCAACGGCCACGACAAAGAAACAAACAGAGTATCAAACAGAAAATTCGCTCCAAGCCTTCAACTATTCCACAAATATTGGAAGAATATCTTCTTCTCCATTAGTTGATGTGAAATCTACAAAATATAGTTAATAAACCAATTACATAAAATGAATTAGAAGTATGAAACGAAAAGAAAACAAAGATATAAAATAAAACAGTACATACTTTGGGAGATTGATGTTTTGCCGTCCGAATCCAACTTTGAGTGCAAATAAGCGCATCGACAGTCTTTGGGGACAAAAAACTACGAAATGAATTGAGCACACGTCTTCCGTTACTAAAGGCTGATTCCGAAGCAACTGTTGAAATATGAATAACTAATACATCCCTTGCTATTTTTACTCAGTAGTGGAAATTTCAAGGAATTCACTTTCGACCATGCTAGAATATCAATTTTATCTGAAAACTTTGTTAATCTTTTAGATAAATATTGATGAACTTCGGACTGATTAATTGAATCGCCATCCTCATCTTGATCATTAAAAAACATCTCATGCACCTTATTCCGGGTTGAAGTACTACTTTGTCTTGTTACGGTAGAAGTCATTCCAACTATCATACTAGAATTGTCTTCTGAAGTATCAAAATCAGATTTATAATGGAGATATAATCTTTCCATCACAATTTCTACTTGTCTCACTAAATCATTTGCCTTGTCACTATCAAACAACATGGTGAGACAATGTTTCAAAAACTTCATTTATATCTAGGGTTTAGTACAATTGCTACACACATCAACATATTGAATTTATCACAACTCCCCCAATATTTGTCAAACTTTTTTTTGCATGTTAATAGCCATTCTTCTCAACAATGGATTATCACACTGAGAGTGCTCATGGATAATCATTTTCAAATTACACACTTCACTAATATAAATATTGGAGGTGACATGTGAGGAAGCCGAAACGGAAACAGTTGTATCGTAAAAGATTTTCAAAAACTTGACAAGCTCTCTAATATTAGCCCAGTCTTCTATTGTGGGTGGTCTTTCACTTTCCCCGCCCAAATCAAGAAAATAATAACCATCACTTTCAATTAACTTTGCAAAAGCTCTTTCATACTTTTCGGCGCTTTCTAACATTAAATATGTAGAATTCCATCTAGTAGGTACGTCAAGACAAACATTATTTTTGCAAGTGATCTTTACATTTTCAACACAATTTCGAAATTGTTGTAGCCTTGCAGGAGAAGATCGAACATATTTCACCATTCTACGAACTCTTGCAATAGACTCTTGATGATCTTTTAAACCATCACACACAATCAAATTCAAAATATGTGCAAAACATCTCACATGCATGTGTTCTCCATTCAAAACTAACTCATTCCAATTTCTAATACTTTTGACCAAATACGAAATTGCAACATCATTCGATAAAGCATTGTCAACTGTAATCATCAAAACGTTTTCAACTCCCCATTCAAACAAACATCTTTCTATTTCTTCACCAATCGTTTCGCCTTTATGATTCGAAATCAAGCAAAAATTGATAATTCTCTTACCCAATATCGAATCACTATCAATGTAATGAGCAGTTAATACCATGTAATTCAAATTTTGAACAGAAGTCCATGTATCTGTAGTCAAGTATACTCGTTGAGATGTATTTCTAAAATAATCTTTCAATTTCAATTTTTCTATCTCATAAATATTCATAATATCTCGTCCAATGGTAGTTCTAGATGGTATGGAAAACTTAGGTTGAACATATTGCGAATATGTTCTAAAACTCTCTCCTTCAACGAATTTCAAAGGCAATTCATCAACAATAATCATCTTTGTAAGCAATTCTCGACAAGTTTCAAGACTAAAACAAGTTACACTCGATCCCCCTCCCATATTCTGATAGCTTAATGTCTTTTGCTTCCTATCAACACTTGCCAATAATTTATTGCAATTAAGAATGTGTTTTTTCAAGTTTGTTGTCCCATTCTTCGATGCATGACATGCATATGACTGTGAGCAATGATTACATTTTGCTCTAGGATTGCTACTATCAGAACTGTCAATCTTTGTAAAATGATTCCAAACTTCTGATTTTTTTCTTTTTGTTTGACTACGTGCAGGACCCTCTACACTATCATTAATGCTTTCCATCCTAAAACAAATTTAATCAATCAAAATCAACGACTGTATCAAAAATACTACACATGTTGCTCTAATCTAATGCTCTCAGTCATAATTGAACATCACAAAACAAACAAATAAAACACATAAATTGCTCTCGGTCACGCCCGAAGAGTCTCCCAAAACAGAAATATTACTAAAATAGCAAATAACAAACAAAGAAAACACATAAATTGATCTCGGTCACGCCCGAAGAGTCTCCCAAAACAGAAACATTATGTAACTAACTAACTATACAGTGGAAAATCTCAAGTATTCTCTCGGTAAAAAACAGAGCAAAATCATTGATTTTGCTCTGTCAAAACCACTAGCTAGGAGAGCAACATGTGATTTTGCTCTCTGTTAAAGACAAAAACAAGCAACGAAACTAATGAGAGAATAGAACATACCCGGTTAATCAGTTGTCTGCTCGGTGCTGCTGTCGTCGATGCTGCTGTGAGCTGTCATCGTCACCTGTGTCTGTCGTCGTCTGCCGGGTTTCTAGTCTTCGCCTCGCCTGATCGTCTTCGTCGACTCGCCTGATCGTCTTAGATGAAGAGTGAAGAGTGAAGAACGAGAAGTGAGAACCGACGATTTAGGGCTTCAGAAATATCAAATATTCATGGTGTAGGTGATCTTGATACAGGTGAGGATGAGATTCCTCCACTCGAAGCATGAACAGATTGAAGAAGAATGCCCGTGGAGTGTGCTGAGTAGTCGTGGCGCTTTTGACCCGTGGGAGTAAATGGTTAGGTATTTTGAGAATTTTGGGTTGTTTGGGGTTGATAGTTGAATAGATAGGAAATTTGTATAGTTGAAACATTTTAGGATGTTTGGTATCTGGATAGTAGACAAAAAGATATTTTGATGTTTTGGTAAACTTAATTTATAAAACGTTTTGCTAGGCCTTTTACTTGGTATCTGGATGTATAGATATTTCTTTTAGATTTTAATGAATTGAGTTGGTTTTGAAGTTTGAAAATAAGTTCGAGGATTTGAGTTGATTATGTCGTTGAGTCGGTTTTGGTGATTTTAGGTTGAGGACTTGGATTTATGGAGGTGTATTTAGGTGACACGTGAAGATGAAGTAAGGAAGCAGCACTCTGGAATTAAATTTCCAGAGAGGTTTCCAATCGATCGCCGAGGTTTCCGATCGATCGCCAAGGAGGGCGATCGATCGGCTGATATGCTGTGGACGATAATGTTTAGTTAAGTATTCTGGCAGAAAAAGTCATCGTCCAAAGTTTGTGGACGATAAAGTTCAGTTAAGTGTTTCTGTAAGAAAAAGTCATCGTCCAAGGTCATTGTCCAAAGTCTGTGGACGATAAAGTTAGTTAAGCATTCTGTAAGAAAGTCATCGTCCAAAGTCTGTGGACGATGAAGTCACGTGGGCTGGGGACGATAAGTCACGTAGTCTGTGGACGAAAAGTCTAAGTAACCTGTGGACGATAAAGTTAGTTAAGCATTCTGGCAGAGAAAGTCAGTCGTCTACACTGCCTTTGATTTTCAAACGTCCACACTGCCTTCGGTTTTCAAACGTACACGCTGCCTTTGGTTTTCAAACGTGTAACGCCCCGAGTTTTCTGAACCCGGTTTGTTACTCATAAGCCGTACATAACTAAGAAACCTTGGACTAAATTTAAAACTCTCTCGAAATTCTAAATTTAACATTTCTTTTTTTTTTTAAAGAAACTTCAAAACATTTAAATGCTTGCAGCGGAAATCATTTGAACCACAATGAAGTTATACAAAACTATGAAACGCTGTTGAATTGTTAAGAAACAATCGGCAATTTAAAAATTCTAGTTTAAACAGCGAAATACTAGAGAAGTCGTAGAAGTCAAATACATCTACCGATTGATAAAGTCAACGGAAGAAGCAGAAAACAACCAAAATAGAAGACTCCTGCCGATGACGTCAGCTCGCATCTGCCGATGAGTTTACTGAGACATCATCCGATGGACTTAGACCTACATCTTCCGATGACGTCAGCTCGCATCTGCCGATGAGTTTACTGAGACATCATCCGATGGACTTAGACCTACATCTTCCGATGACGTCAGCTCGCATCTGCCGATGAGTTTACTGAGACATCATCCGATGGACTTAGACCTACATCTTCCGATGACGTCAGCTCGCATCTGCCGATGAGTTTACTGAGACATCATCCGATGGACTTAGACCTACATCTTCCGATGACGTCAGCTCGCATCTGCCGATGAGTTTACTGAGACATCATCCGATGGACTTAGACCTACATCTTCCGATGACGTCAGCTCGCATCTGCCGATGAGTTTACTGAGACATCATCCGATGGACTTAGACCTACATCTTCCGATGACGTCAGCTCGCATCTGCCGATGAGTTTACTGAGACATCATCCGATGGACTTAGACCTACATCTTCCGATGACGTCAGCTCGCATCTGCCGATGAGTTTACTGAGACATCATCCGATGGACTTAGACCTACATCTTCCGATGACGTCAGCTCGCATCTGCCGATGAGTTTACTGAGACATCATCCGATGGACTTAGACCTACATCTTCCGATGACGTCAGCTCGCATCTGCCGATGAGTTTACTGAGACATCATCCGATGGACTTAGACCTACATCTTCCGATGACGTCAGCTCGCATCTGCCGATGAGTTTACTGAGACATCATCCGATGGACTTAGACCTACATCTTCCGATGACGTCAGCTCGCATCTGCCGATGAGTTTACTGAGACATCATCTGATGGACTTAGACCTACATCTTCCGATGACGTCAGCTCGCATCTGCCGATGAGTTTACTGAGACATCATCCGATGGACTTAGACCTACATCTTCCGATGACGTCAGCTCGCATCTGCCGATGAGTTTACTGAGACATCATCCGATGGACTTAGACCTACATCTTCCGATGACGTCAGCTCGCATCTGCCGATGAGTTTACTGAGACATCATCCGATGGACTTAGACCTACATCTTCCGATGACGTCAGCTCGCATCTGCCGATGAGTTTACTGAGACATCATCCGATAGACTTAAACCTACATCTTCCGATGACGTCAGCACGCATGTGTCGATCACTAAACGTCAAACGTAGTACCCACTCATACCGGTAGGGCAAATCCTACATCTTTCGATGGGACAAATCTCATGTACCGGTGACTTTACTGAGACATCATCCGATGACTATTCTTAAGGCATCTTTCGATAGAATTAACCTACATCATCCTATGACTTTTCTTAAGGCATCTTCCGATAGACAACAACACAACTTTCTCCGATAGAAAACAATAACTTCTACACACATCCACCGATAGCTTTTACCAAAACATCATTCAGGGGCAGTTTAAATCATTGTATTGTTCAAATTCAGTAAAAATAATATTATAAAATCCAACGGAACACTAATGTCAGGAAATCTCCAAAACTAATTCAAAAGGTTGCTACCACTACTGTCATGAAAACTCAATGTACTCAGATTAAATCATTATCAATTAAACCTTCACAACCGCTGACACCAGTTAACCCGCTGACACCAGTTAACCCGACCAGAGCATGAATGTACCCCTCCAACCACATCTACTGATCTGTGCACACGGGAAATTCACCTGCAGTAATCTCTTCACCTACATCACAAAACTCATCTATTAGCCTAATGCTAAGCAAGTAAAGCTAGAAATGAAATGTGTACTGGAATGTAAATCCTAAATATGCAGTTTCTACTTTCATTCCTCAGTTATGTTGCATTCGTTCACTGGTCTGATGATCCCTGATACAATGGGAGGTGATCAGTTTTCCCAGGCTATAAATCCATATGTACGATTTAAGGGGCGGATTAATTCCCTTAAAAGTATACTGATGATCCTTGATACAATGGGAGGTGGATCAGTTTTCCCAGGGTATAAATCCATATGTACGATTTAAGGGGCGGATTAATTCCCTTAAAAGTATACTGTCACAATCTGTTCACATCTCACCATACTACTTCGTGTAAATTCATTTTCGTTTTCTTTCAAAATATGATGCATGGCAACTGAAAAGAAACATTCATTCATGCACACACAAATCCTACTGTTTTGTGATGTAGGCCCGAAGGCACATGCAAACTCTACTTACCTGGTCTCCTGGAAAAACTTGGTTGCAAGCTACTCCGGGTATTACTCAAACCTAAAACCATAGACAGAGCATACATTAAATTTCCTCTATTCTTCATTCTAAACCACTAGAAATTTAAGGGGAAACTGTTTTGGGAACTCTAGTCATTGTGCATTCCCGATTTCAACTTAAACCGAAACCACCACTCGCTCACCGCTTTCTCAAAACCTCATTTAACATCCCTCCGACCAACGATAGATACAATGTAACAAGAAATAGAAACAAAACTCACCAAGTTCAGAGGAAATCGCTGGAGGAAGTCGAAGGGGGGGTCTCCTATCGCGCTCTGCTAAGCTGAGGAGCTGAGAATGGAGAGGAAATGAAATAAACAGTGGCGGCTACTTCATTAATAGTTTCCTTAAATACGTTATCCACCTTTGAATTTCTAATTACCCTTATGCCCTTGCCTAGTCATCCACTAACCCTACATTTAATATTGCCATATAAATTGTGCCATTAGTTTAAAAGGAATGGAGAAACGGTTTGATAGAACCGGGTATTACAAAACGTCCACGCCTTCTTCCGTTTCAGTCGTCCACACTGATTAAGGTTTTGTCGTCCAAACCCAATAGAGAAAAATATCCCCCTCCACTGTTTAAATTGATGAAACACGAGAGGTATTTCCTTTTGTTTCCATCGTCCAAACCCGATAGAGGGAAACATCCTCCTCCATTGCTTAAATTGATGAAACCCGATAATAACTAAGTGATTATTTATTCCGAGAGAAATTAAGTGATAGAACCCGAGAGGAAAAACACAATTCCTTCAATGAAACCCGATAGAAAAAGTTGAAGATTTCTACTGTTCATTTGATGAAACCCAAGAGGAAAAATTTATTCTCTGCCCATATTTTTATTGTTTTGGCATTCACACCTAAGTTTAATTTTATTTTAAGTTTTTACAAATGAATAGTCTTCTGCTGAATACCCGTGTACATGCATGATGAAAAGGAATGAACGAAAGTCAAAATTTTTCGTGATTTTTAAGAATAGTATGATGGTAAGTTTACGGGGTGTCACAATAGAAGACATATAACTGCAAATGACCAAAAATTACGACAAAAAACAATTGGAGGTCCGTTCGGAATAAACATGTATAATATGAATTGAAATATCTTGTATGTATAAAATAAATGTGTAAAAACTGGCGTACATATAATATAAAAGAATAATGTTACGTGTACTTGTATTTTTACTTTCTAACATTATTAATTAATACAATTACCGTAATAAATTATAAATAATTAAAATAAATTATTAACCGTAAAAATTGAAGCATGGATTTAAGCTATGTTGCCAAATAACAAAAAATAAATATACATTATAAAAAGCATGGCCCAAGCCTTAGCTCAAAGGATACAAAATATTAGTTGGGCTTAAAAAAAACCAAATTTTAAGAAATAAAAAATATTATATATATATATATATATATATATATATATATATATATATATATATATATATATATATATATATAATGACAAAATCTCATACTTTCATGTATAAAATTATTATTATTATTTAACGTTAAACTAATCTTCATTGGCCATCGGTTAATAAAATAATATAAGACCAATTTGATTTGACTAGTCAATACTAACGAAAAGAATAAAGAATAATCAAAGATTACCATCAAATTAAGAGATGGGACAATTGAACAAATAGATTTTTAGCCAACTCACCCATTTATGTCAACAAATATGTTTAAATTTTCAAAATAAATCTATTGATCTCTTTTCTTCTTCGTTCTTTTTCCTCCCACAAACAATTGTGGCATGATTGTATCTAAGGAATTTACAATGGTGTGCTCCAACGCGTGACAATCATTTAAAATAAAAAACTTTGGTGTTTGATCGTTGTTTGTTCGAGTTTTTTGCTTTGCTTTAATGGTTGCTTTGAATTAAAACTATTGTCTAGGTCTTCTTTCTTTTACCTGTGCATATTTTAGAATGAAGAAATTGTGTTTGATTAAAAAACCAAAAACCCTAAAAAATTAAGAAAGAAGAAAAACTTCTTCCAAGTTCCAAGTACCTTAATCTTCAATTCTCCACAAAACACAAAAGGATGGATTCCATTAAATCTGCCGTCTTTAATTGAAACTCGGTCACTCCAAGCTTTTCTTTCTTTGCAAACAACACAAGAAGAAAACCTATTATTTTGGCGTCATCTTCGACAACCACCATGCCCGAAATATTAGATTTTACGTGATTAGGGTAAATTTTGAAAAATAAATGTATTTAAATTTAATAATTTAAAATAAACTGGTTCATTTTTAATATTTGAACTAAACATATTTGTTGACGGGTTAAGTGAGTTATATACAATAATGACATGTGAAATTTTCTGTCAAATCTAACTAAAAAAATAAACGGAAAAACTATTTAAAAATAAAATTAAAAGCAAGAGAACTTTAACGAGAGAGCCTAAATTAAAACGTAGTCTAAAATCATATTTCCGGGCACTAATAATTAGTGTTGTTTTGGATAAACTTGGTTTTTTGGAGAATGGCTTCTCACTCTTCCCTAAACATTCCAAGCATTAATGTCTCGCCCCCCTCGTCCGCCACAGAAAACCAAGATGGCTGAATTCCACACACTCAATGATAACTCTCTCTCTCTCTCTCTCTATTCTCTCTCTCTACCTTCTTAATCGTCTTCTCTCTCTATGTTATTCCCTTTATTCGTCTCTCTCTCTCTATATATGTATATGTATATACACCCTTTCACTCTCACTCTCTCTATCGCTCTCTTTCTCTCTTTCTGTGCTTCTCTCTCTCTCTCTTCCATAAACAAGCCATAATCCTACTTTCCCATAAATCAAACTCTTGTTTACTAATGCAAGAAAGCAACCCACTAGCCCTACTACTTCCTCATTCACCACTCCTCCCCGATCAGACCAGTCCCATCCTCACCTTTGAGGTTTTTGTACACACTCCCTCTCTCTCTACCTTCTGTTTCTCTCTCTCCCTGAAAAAAAAAACATTTTTTTGTCTCTGTCTTCCTTACCCATTTCTCATGAGTCATTGATCGATGATATTTTGCTTTGTTCAAAACGATTCTTCCTGATCTGGCTCTACACACTCTACTGCAAAGTTTCAATCACTGAGAAAATGTCTTTGGAGTTGATGGCCTCCGAACGTATCTGTTATGTTTACTGCAACTTCTGCAACACTGTTTTGGCGGTACAACCTTCATCTCTTTCTCTCTCCAGCTCTCTTTTTCTCTCTCTTTGCATCTTTCTGAGTTTTCTTTGCGCCATAACTTTACTTGGCTGATTTGACAATCTGGTCTTCAGATGTACCTTTTCGACAAAAATTAGATTTCTTTAAGACCCAACACTACATTTTCAGCGCGAAAGAAATCATTATTGAGAAGAAGGATTCTCGGCTGAGTAGAAATCGTGAGTCCTCGACCAGTTTGAAGTTCTCCCCTTTTGAATTTTTATCATGAAATCTCTCTACATCGACCAGATTTATTGTTTACGCTAGAGTTAGCAGCCAAAGAAACCCCTAAATCATTATTTCATGAGAAATTGAGACCGGATTCTGTCCGAAACCCTAAAAAATATCATTTGAAACCAAAAAATCTAGTTTCAATATTTAGTACAATTTGAAGTTCTTTAGGATCTCCAATTTCCTTTGTTTATGGAAAGAAACTCCAATAAATGAGCAAAAAAGAGTTAATTTTTCCATTTTCAACAAAGATGAGCTAGGGATTGCTGCTGATTGAAAACGAACGGTTCCTAAACAAGTTCCAGATATAGATCGGGAATCTAGGCCGTTATTAGGTCTATTTCGAAAGGAATTTATGAAATTTCTAGGGTTCTTGTAAAGTCAAGATTAATTTTCAGTTTTTCGGTTTCAGATTGGCAGAACTTTACGCAGTCCATTTCTTGTCTTTTCCGACCCTAAATTCTAGGTTCTACTTCAGACTTTTGAGAAATTATTTCTAATGCTTTATTTTATGATCACTCTCTCGTTTGAAAAGATTTGTTCTTCTTTTTTTCCGACCCTAAATCAGTCCCTTGAAAATCCCTCCTTCTTTGACCAGTAGTGGGTTTATTACATGCAGTCTACATTAGATTTTCATGAACAGTGGATGATTATAACTTTACTCTTTCAACTTTAGTTTAAAGAAATTAATTTACAGAAATGGGGGATTTTTTGAAATTATCAACTTTATTGTCCTTCACATCGATCAGATTCATGGCTTCTTTTCTCATGGAAATCTTTAATTGCTTTCTCTGGTTAACGGTGGTTCGTGATCTTTATGGCCAGCTCCGTCTAAGTCACGTCATTTTCATACTCCCTCTCTCTTTTTTCTGAGTTATATTTTTCTATCTTTTATGATCACCCTCGTTGGAGTGTCAGAATGAAAGTCTGAAAAGACAATGAAAAATGATAGACACGAGAGAGGAGGGGGAGAGAGAGAGAAGGCCACGATGCAAATATAATTCACCATGGCTGATTAGGCTTGGGTGTGTGTAGGTAAGCGTTCCATGCAGTAGCATATTCAACATCGTGACAGTAAGATGTGGGCACTGCACCAATTTGCTGTCTGTGAATGTGGGAGCTTCCCTATTTCCTGCTCAAGACTCTCAGGTTAATCCCTTTACTTACCTTCGCTTTATAACATTCTCTGATAGATAAACTATGAACTTCACCCAACAAAAATATAGAATGATTTGGAAATGAATTGCTTAAGATCAACTTTGGGCCATTACAAGTTTTGTTTTAGAAGTTTAAGTACGAATTTATTTGGTTTCACTTTCATCTCTCTCTCTCTTTCTAAATTGAACAGCAGCTAAGTCCTGGGGTTTCCAGCACAGACAGTGGTGGTTCTTCTTCCAAATCTACTAAAGTAGGAGCTTTTGAGTTTGTGGATCATGAACCACCTAGACTGCCTCCAGTTCGCCGTATGCCTTTCTCTCTCTATTCTCTCTCTCTCTCTCTCTCTCTCTCTGGTGACAGAAAGAGAGAGGGAGATGGTAGCTTTATAATACAGAAAGTACATAATTGCTACGTCCTCTCCCGGAAAAGATGGTTAAAAGTACTTAAGTTTTAAACATCAACTCCATAGTTTGGGTTAATGGACATGGAAGATTTGAACCAGCTCTCTCTCTCTTGCTTCATTCAATGATTCAATGGCTCTCTCTCTCTCTCTAGAGATGGTGACTACACATGGAATTTTCCACCCATCATGAATTATTAATACGGCAGTACTTATGTGGAGACTACACTTCATTGCATTTTTTAATTTTTTCCTTGCGCGACTACTCAAATAAATTATTTTTCTCTCCTTTGTCCTGTCATATTGATGTATATGTGCTCCTAATTAATGCCAATAAGAATCATTACAACTAGAGTGTGTGTCTATATATATATATATATCAAAGTCATATGTCTCGTAACCAGAATGAATATAAATGCTAAACGATGTCAAAAATGGTGTTAAATTGCAGCTCCAGAGAAAAGACAGCGCCTTCCTTCTGCTTATAACAGGTTCATTAAGTAAGTTAATTAAGGATTTTTTTCTAGCTCATCTCTCTCTCTCTCTCTCTCTCTCTCTCTCTATATATATATATATATATATATATATATATATATATATATATATCTTGTTTCATTTTACATGTAAAGTGTTCGATATATACAGTTACAGACTGCTATATTTCCTTCAAATTACTTTTAATGAATGTGTAGAGAGGAGATCCAGAGGATTAAAGCTAGTAATCCAGACATAACCCACAGAGAAGCTTTTAGCACGGCAGCTAAAAATGTAAGTTCTGATATTACATGCACGCTGATTATAGATTGAATAAGTTCAAACACATTTCATGCCAATAATCGAATAGAAATACATTAAGCTGCCTATACACACATTTCCCGGTTCACCAAACTTGAGATTTGTTTATGAGATTTACATTCTAATTTGATACTCTGATATAACATTTATGTGTTATTCATTTATCGTGGAGTTCTCAGTCCTCCTAGTTCAATTTTAGTTGCTTTGGGTTGTTTTTTTTGACGTTAGCCCAATACGTGTTGTACCAGGTGGGGAGAATAATTTTTCTTATAAATCATTTACCTTTCACTGTACTAAGTGACGTGAGATTGGACATCCTCACTAGTATAGTTGGACCTTCACAATCGACAAAATTTTAGGTCATTATTGTATTCGCAGAGTAGACTATCACAATCTCCCCCTTCTCTTAGGGACCTGACATCCCCATTAGCCATACTTCTGATTAGGCTATGCTCGTGTTACCAATTGTGGAGTTCCGAGTTCTCTTAGTATAATATTATCTGCTTTGGGCAACGGCCTGCACGAAGTTTTTTTTTAGATTAGCCAAAAACATGTTATACTTGGCAGAGAGGAAAACTCTTATCATAAACAATTCACTTTTGGCTCTCTCATGTGATATGAAATTGTCCACCCCCATTGGTATTGTTACGCCCTCTCAATCAACATAATTTTGGATCGTCTTTATCTTCACATGGTGGACTGTCACGTGCATGGTTTTTTTTTTTCTATGACTAGCTGCATATTTTGATAAATTAGAGTTATAAGCTCTTCCTTATTGTGATGACTCATTTTTGTGAAAGTTTGTTAGGGCTCAATATCAAGTAACAAGATCACAATTTCACATTGCTTAGATGTGATCTTGTAGTGTACTATACAACTACTAGTATAAAGTTTTTTGGGACAAAAAAACAAGAACAAAATCGTGTGTACTTCCTCAAAACATTCAATATTGTACTACTTGGTTGAGATAAATATTTTACTAATAGTATTAGAACCTAATTGAAAATGTGACTAGCAGAAACATTGAGCCTCCTGGGGGGAAGGTGATGACCCATTCTTGTGATTAGTCTTTGGGGCGTACTGTATAATTAAGATATTATATCTAATTAGTACAAATTATTTTTGGGATAAAAGTCAAGAATAAAGTCGTATAGGCATTGATACAATGCAAACAATATTGTACTGATCAGTGAATATGAGATGTTACACCTTTAATCTCAGCAATTTTGGTGGAGAGATAAAGTAGAGATTGACGAAAGTTCAGTTTCAAACTATAGATTATATTTTGTTTATTGAATTGCAGTGGGCACATTTTCCTCACATCCATTTTGGGTTGAAGACAACGGAGGGAAACAAGCATGCAAAGTTGGACAATTCATTGGCAGGCGAGGGGATCAATAAGAAGGCAAAGACTAACGGATTCTTCTAAGTTCTAAGCGCCTGTCTGTAATAATATGACTGTTTATGTAAATAAAAATTCCTTTTTTTTTTTTATTTCATAAAAATGAAACTGCCAAAATCAGTGATTTATATCTATCTCTAAACTACTTGAAAAACCAGTGAGTTTTTATTTTTATTTTTTATATATCTGTTGTAGATTCTTCTGTTATCAATATCTGTTGCTAATATGAAGAAGTTCTCTCTCTCTATAAAGTTCTCTCTCTCTATAGAGCGGTGTAATATTTCGATTCAACAAAGTATGCTGTATCGTATCATGATCTGCGTTACGCATTTACAGTCTTGATATAAATCTTGATAATGGGTTGATTTAGTCGGAGCTAAGAGGCTGTTGTTGTTAGGGAGAGAGAGAGTTTGAAAAGTAGAGAATCTGAAACGTCAAATCATGGAGTTTGGCGATGATGATGAATACATTAATGGGTAATATCTAAAAGATATTACTAAATATAAAATACTGCCATTTGTGTTCTTTGCTTTTCTCTTCTCTTCTTTCCAACAATCAAACCCCTTTCATCGCAATGTCATGTCAATTGCCTCTCTCTCCCAGATCGCAGGTTAAAGATAACCTGTCAAGCTATCAAACACAACATTTACTGTATATCTTTGATAGGTTAGGGAAGATGTTTTTAAAACCCAGAGAGAGAGATCCCGAGAGAGAGAGAGAGAGAGAGAGAGAGAGAGAGAGAGAGAGAGAGAGGGGGGGTGGGTGGGTGGTCCAAGAAAAGCCCAAGCCTCATCTGAAGCAGAGGTACCATGGGACTTTAACAATGAACAGTCTTGTCACATCTTACACCCCACGAAAAAAAAAGACGAGAAAAAGAAAGTGTGCTTATGTGGTCCCCTCTCTGCCTTTCAATCAATCAACTACTCATGCGCAAACTACATGTCGGAGACCCAATTCGATCGAGAGAGAGGGAGAGAAAGTCGAGCAATATGCAACCAATCTGTCTCCATCTCTAATTAAGGATACTGAATCATTGGGATCCTCTCGTTACGTATACGGCAGCTTTTAATGCAAATGACTTTGAAACATCGTTCTAGCCATTAGTGCACAAATTACACGTTATTTCTCTTAAAGTATTCGAGTCGATGAGCTCCATTTTTAGATCTCACAGGTTTTGTTGTAGTATTATATTTTGCTCGTGAATAATTGATTTATGTCCCCAATTCATATTTGTTTTTTCAGTTATTGTTCGACTTCTAACCATTGGTATAAGAGCATAGTTGAGAGAAATTGTAGAATTCGAGTTTCAAAATTTGTCGAAATATAAATTCTCTTTAATATTTCTCGTATCAAACAAGGTTCATGTAATTTAAAAAAAAAAATTGAGAAAAAAAAGGAAAAAAAGAAAAGAAGATCGTTCCTCTTTCCATTTCTCCTCGGTGAAGACTTATTTTTTTGTTTTTTGTTTTTTTCCTGTTGCAACTGCCATCTCGAGTGATCTTTTGACGCAAGAGCCACCGAACTGTTGCCCTTTCTGGCAACGGAAAAGAAATCATCCGCCTGTCGAGAAGCTGACGTAGAGCTTTTCGCAGGGCTCTTCTCCGTTCCTCCCACTGCCAACCTCCATCTTCCCACAAACTGCCAGTCAATTTCCATCACAGTAGCGAGTACTCCCACATTATCGACCGCCAAATATCTGCAGCACCGTTCTCTGTTCTCGTTGTCCAACCGTCTAAATGTTTTCTTGCAATCTTCATACTAATTGCTAGTTTAGCTTATTCTTCAAAGAAATAGACCTATGAGGCTACATACTCGTAATTTGTCGAAAGGCACGAAGCCAAAAAGAAGAAATTTTAGGTAGAGGTAAATTGGTATGTGGTATTTGGAATAGTTTTCTTTCTTAGATGTGAGCTTGCATGAAAGAGAGAAAACAAGTCGAAAGGAAGAACAGAGGAGAACTGAATTCCGCACGTCGAACGGAAGAATAGAGGAGACATGAATTCTATTTGAGTCCCGTAATCTCGCCATGAAACTCTATAATTTGACTCCAAAAGTGGAGCTATGACTGTGTTGTAACGTAAATAACTCGGTATTATCTCAGGGTTTTCAGACTCATCATATTCAGAGAGTTGGTCGATATTCTATTGGATCATGTACATGTACATATACAAAATTACACATGCTCCTCCCTATATTTCCATATAGTTCATAGAGATAGGACAATGTTATACATAGTATAAAACTAGGCATATTATACGTACAATTATTAGCGTTGTAAAATTCCAGTTCAACATGCTCTTATATCACAAACACAACACATATCTCTTCGTCAATGGCGGATTCCAAGCTAAAATATTGTTGGTAGATGGAGACAGAAGCTAACAAACACTACAGTCGATATATCTGACTGGTTATGGAATGTGTTTTTAAAACCAAAAGAGAGATCTGTCAAAACGGTATTTTCAGAGACTGTTAAGAGGAAATGATACAAAAGATGAAGCGAAACAACTTGTATAGTTGATGAATACACACACACACACATATATATAGATATAGAGAGAGAGAACACACACACACAGATATATATATATAGAGAGAGAGAGAGAGAGAGAGAGAGAGAGAGAGAGAGAGCACAAAAAAGGGTGGATGAGTGGATAGTTATCCAAGAGAAGCCCAAAGCCTCATCTGAGACAGGTACGAAGAGACTGTAACAATGAAACAGTCTTGTCACATCTCACACCCCAAAAAGAAGAAAGCAAAAGAAAGCGTTGGCTGTGTAGCTTATGTGGACCCTCTCTCTGCCTTTCAATCAGTTAAATTACTATTTACTCATGCTCAAACTACATGTCGGACTCCCCAACTCAAGAGAGAAATGACACACAATTCTCATACTAACAAAACTAAATAAATCAAAACCCAGAATTAAGAATCAGTAGGCTGAAGAAGAATAAAAGAATTACAATTGAAAGACTGGAAATAACTAAGCATTAGTTACCTGCTACAAAGCAACCAAGATTCACCACCAACTTCAGTCTTCATGTGCGTTGACCCACTAACGGGCTCCCCCTTCAAAAAATCATTAGAATAAAAAAAGCAAAAAAATTCTTCCTCTCAAAATCAAGACATGGTTACTGTTAGAAGTGAGTCTTTCCCTATATTACTCTGATGACCTCCTTCTTCTATCGTTTCTATTCTACACTCTTATCACCTGCCATGCTTGCTAGAGATTCTATCTCAACCATTCTGATAATGACTTGAGTTAATCAATACCTTTAAAAATAACTGGAATTTGAGGATACTAACGCTGAGACATGCAAAATTTTGCAATTATATTAATGGCTTTTTGACATTCCGTGAACTTAGACTTCAACAACTCTTCTATAGAAAAGAACGTAAGCAGCTGAAGTCTTTATCTTCTCCAACCCGATTGGATTAACATTGCTATCGTCAAAGTCGTACCATTGATCGCCACCATGCTAGATTAAAGGTAAAAAAATAATTCCAAGAATTAGTTTGGTCTAAGAAAATAAAAATTTAAGGCAAGTGTGATATTGTCAGAAATTTGAAGCCTCCAACTTCCACACTAACAAAAGAACAAAACTAAAGCATTTAAACGAACAGGAATCTACACTGTCTTTCTATATTTTCGGAAAGATGCAAGTACTTCCATAAACATCTACAATATGAACATATTGCCATTGATAGAACATTTCTAAAAATAAGAATGTAGATGTTAATTAGTTAAAGGGTAGTATTACTTAATTGAAACCTCATTTTGACACCATAAAAATATGCACGAATAGTTCATTAAGAAACATAGTGA
Source organism: Begonia masoniana (assembly GCA_022432975.1). Classification (NCBI taxonomy): domain Eukaryota; kingdom Viridiplantae; phylum Streptophyta; class Magnoliopsida; order Cucurbitales; family Begoniaceae; genus Begonia; species Begonia masoniana. The sequence goes on along the minus strand of CM039512.1, from coordinate 2,243,625 downwards.
AGAACTAACACCTTCTGTTTCCATTATAGTGTCGAACTAAAATGAAAAAAGAGCGCTAATAATAAAAGCAAAAATAAAAGGTGATGTTCGAAGAAAGAGAACTTACGTGAACAAACGCTGTATAATGACCACCTCCCATGCTGCCATAGTGATTACTAACAGCATAAAGCATGTATCGGTTACAACAACGCCCGTTCTTATAGGCTATATAAGTAGACAAATCTAGATCATCAATAGGGAAATCCACATAAGTCTCCAGCTTGTTCTTTGAGAAACGGCTATATGAGAACCTCTTCAAATGAATGACCAAAATCTCTGGCAATCTCCAAAGGTCTAACTTTTTACTGGCTTGGCAATGCTTTTTGCAGCCCGGACAAAACCTAAAATTTCCCCAAGTACACAACTTAGAAAATAATATCCTGATTATGTATTTTCCTACACCAATATTTAATGGGAAAAAATATTAACCACTAACACAAAACTCCAGAAAATGTAAAAAGCTGTTGACCTATACACTAACCACATGTCTTCAGGCCCAAGAGGCTCCTCCTGCAAGAACGCTTCTAAGCACTTGTATAGAGAAACCGACTCTTGAGGCCTCTTTGCAAAAAATCCACCCTTAAATACCTCTGGTAATGAGCTAAGAAGGCGCACATCATACTGCTCACTTTGTTTCTCAGGCCAACACACAAGCACATTTAACCTTCTACACTGAGTCATCTCAACTACATGATCACTAGATCGAATTTCAGAGATTTTAACTGTTCCCTTTTCATCTGTTATGAAAAATTGTAGTTGCGCATCCAAGTGTGATTCAACATCATTTTCACCAGAGGAGTTGGCTGACCCATCTGAAATAAAATTTATGTGTGATTTAACATCATTTTCACTAGAGGAGTTGGCTGGACCATCTGAAATAGGATTTATGTTATTCTCCAACCCTCTGATTTCCTCCTTAAAAGTACCTACAGAAGCATTATTATTATCCGAGTCATCTTCAGAAGGTTTTCGGAATGGGGCTAACAAGTTTTTATACAGGTTTTGAATATCCGATCCATCATAAGAACTTGGAAGACTAGTGACAAGAGGAATCCCAAAGGTCTTCCAACTGGAAGTTCTTTTTCCATTTATAAAATGCCTGACAATTTACAAGATAAACAGTATAAGGTAGAGGAGTGAGACAAAAGTAACCCATATTCTTCATAACATTATTCTCTCTCTATTAAATTAAATGTCAAATTTATAATTTTGAATTCCATATTATGAAGTGAATTTTCTATAAAGTACCCGTAACAATCTGGCAATCATTTTGATACAAAATACCAATTCCTGAACAAACACATAGAATATCCTATTTCTAAACAGAACGAGAAACTGTACAATTTGATAACTAACAACACAGTCATCCGTTGCTTAAACATCATAAAAAACTATAAATTTTACATTAGATGGTTAACAGCATAGACTTTCCAGTCTGCTTCCTTTTATATCAATTGATCATAGGGCGAATTATTTTCCGTATAAATATTACTTGCACCTAGAAAATTTGAACAGAACACATAATAACAGTTACATTTCTAAGCAAAAACTATTTCATCTCCCAAGCAATACATGCCAAATTGTAAAACCTAAAAATGGCTTGAAAACAAAATCACAAATTAGTTAAATAAATATAAACTTACTCATCCATCCTTTGATGCATAAATACAACCAAAGGGACCTCACTAGACTTTGTCAAGCGATAAGCAACCAATCTATCTCCATCTCTAATCAATGACACTGAATCATTTGGATCCTCTAGATAACGTATAAGGCAATTATTGTAAACCTGCATAAAAATTCAAAGCTTTAAATACAAATGACTTTGATAACCATCATTCTAGGAACTAATGCACAGTTATTACACATTGTTTCATTATTGAGAATCTAAAATTATTAAAAATCTAATGTATACCTCAGCAAGCAGTAGAGTCTCATCAGCCTTTAGACTACAGGCAACGGTAAGGGCCTTAATAATGTCTTCCCCTTTTCCTGATTTTGGTACTATGATGGTGTATGGAGTTGGTGCAATTCCATCTGTACTTACAACAGTCAGAGTCATTGTTCGGGTTGTTGTCGAAGGCAGAGGTAGTGACAAGTACATGAATGGATCAAATGTTACTGAGACCTTTGTGCATACTGGACAAACTAATGTTGATTTATATTGGCCCTGGAAGAAAAACAAAACAAAGGGGTTAATAAATAGAATAAATGAAGGAGAACCTACCTTGTTCTCTTTCTTACTAGGCATAAAACATATTTATCAATGGCAGATATGAAAACTAAGCTAATAAACAAGAATTCCAGGCTTTTCAAACAGACATTAGCACATAAGAAATTCTAAACTTTGAGACTCAAATATTAAAAAAGTAAGCGCTCCAGCCTCCAATCACTGAAAACTGATACTTACTGTCCCATCTCGTATAGATTGAGACTAAGACTCTTATTTACAAAAATAAATAGGAACTTGAATTAACGCATAGCAGGAATTTACTTGGCACGAATCAACTATGATTGAATCATTACGAGCCAAGTGATTTTGCCAATATCCATCAGCTACTTCATCATCCGGCCGGCCATCTCCATCCTTAACTTCTATATAAGGCTTGCTTTTTACGCGATTGAGATCTTCATGGAGTCCATCCAACAAAAAAGCAAGGAGCTCCTACGAAGCAAAAGAAAAACATCAAATTCAGCGTACACATGTGAAATAGTATACCCTTATGAACCCAAAGAAACTTTTACTAACTTGGGAATCATGCTGGTTAAAACCACTGAACTGAGGAGCAAATCTGGCAAGCTTTGACTTGAATGTTTTTGGTGCCACTGGAGTCGCTCCAGGGGCCCATAACTTCCTCAAAAGATCACCAAATGCTATAGCAATTTCACCCTAACAAAATAGCACTTTTTACTAGACAGAAAAAACAAAGGACATGCTCTGAGAGAAGATTCTTTTTTTAAAGTTCATACATTCATGCCCAATGGATTTTCATAATTTATTTCTCTTCCATTATCTCCAAGAAAATAGTCAACAAGTTTGGGCGTGTGCACTAAGCACTGAAGAGCACTGTTCATGAAACAAGTATTGCCAAGATTTTGCAGTCCTGTCAACCCTAAAGAGCCCGCTTCACCAGATCTGCCACAAAAAGCCGAAAAATTTGTACGAAAGCAACTAGAGTTCACACTGCCAGCTGAACCATTCATTGTGTGTGAAAGAGTGGCAGCCGAATGCGCTGCAGGTAATACCATTTCATCCTTTCTCCCTTCCCTACATTTTATGGAATCTGAGAGCCCATAAACTTGTAATTCAAGTAGAATCTGTACAATTTAACAAAAGAATTTCAGTGACAAAGCATCAATAATAAAAGTTACATCAAACTATTCACCTTCCTATAGACTTGACATTTAAATATCAGAGGCTTCATGCATGATAAGCTCAGAAATAGATTTGGCATGATAAGAGTAATAACACTGAGTTCTTAAATCAAAAATTGCATGTTAAAATAACAACTGTAGGTATAAAGACGTCGACAGTTCCACAAATACACTGAATCTATATGGCATAGTAATGATAAAATAGTAAGAAAAAAAGAAAAAAAATTCTCACTTACATCCTGATCTGACTGCCGTTGACAGTCTGTATAGATTTTATTTTGATCATTTATAAAAAGCAAGGTTGTTTGCCCAGAAAAGTCCCAGATTCGCAGCTGTCCAGTAAGAGAAGTTAGAAAACATTCAATTGCAAAAGATTCATAGACTCATAAAAAAACATATCTGAAAAACTATTCTTACCAACTCAGACTCTATGCTGAATATTTTGCAGGCTCTTCTAAATAGCTCAGCTGCATTGTCCTAAGTATAAAGAAGAGTGACGTCTCATATGAAAAAAGTATCTATTCCTGACAAAAATTATAAGAAATTGAAACACCACAGTCATATCCTACATAGGACCTTAGTTTTCCAAGCAATGAATCTACTTTTAAGAATGAATTCATTGAATTAGAATATTTCTAGTCAACTGTGTACCAACCACTAATCTTATTTCCTTTAAAGTGCAAAAATGACAAGGGGGATTTGAACAATACTTGGGTGTAAAAGATGGAGAGCAGAATAAGAGAACACCACAAACTTATATGGGAATAGATGGCCAATCCATGACGTGCTGTTATATATTGAAGAGAATTGCTGACAAATAGTTATATTAATTTCTATTAGACGCTAACCTTTTTGCTTATTCTCACTCCTAATGAATTTGCTTCTCGTTGAACAGAAAGCCGGAGTTGTAAGGGATAAACATCCCCAATATCGACTTCTCCTGTTGAAAAGCTTCGACCATTCTTCAGTGCAGTTTTAGAATCACTATGCCTGCATAGAATGGTACCAAATAGCATTACATTAACACCATCTCTCAGCAGTGAACAACATAACTATAAACATAGCCAGAAATGCCATCGGTCATAGTTCTAACTTAGACACCATTTACAAGAGTAATAACTTTTCTCAAATCAATTCAAAAAGTTATATATATATATATATATATATATATATATATGTATATGACTGACCTAACTTTCTTAATGACCAAATATATTGTATCGATAAGTGCTAGGAATCTCTATGAAACATATGCATAGTTAATTATATTCAAGAAGATGCCAAAATAAATATCACCACGATGTATCCACCCTCTAGTCAGAATAGTGAGTTAAAACAAGTAGGTTCTCGTCTCATCACACACGTCCCACCCCACCCACCTCCCACCAAAAACACAAGATCCCCCAAACTGCAAGAAGAAAACAACACCACAAAACCAGTAAAAAGAAGTGGCTGATAATTATTAATAATTGTTTTTTACCATAATTATTTGATATACTTAAAACAGAAGAAGTTACCAGTGGATTTAATCTTTTTATTTCTTTGTTTTGCTATTCAAATTATAAATATGACATTACAGCAATGAATCAAAACCATGCAATTTTAAATATGACTTGTCCTAAATATCCAGAAGATAGCAAAACATGAACCAAACTAGATAAGCATAGAGCAGCACATCCTAGACCTGAGCAAAAGAAATATTCTGATTTGAAAAATATTCTAGAAATTAGAACAACAGCAATTTAGCTATAAGTCTAAAAGTTAATTACTCCCAAAAAAAATATGATTATGCAGATAGGAAATTAGAGAGAAACCTAATGAAATTAGTCCACGTCCATATGACATAGTAGCTACTGATCAAATTTATAGAGGTCACTAAACGCATTCAACAAAAATGAAAACCAAGACCAGAATGTCGAATAACTATGAAAGATGTCACATGTGAAATCAAACAAGTTGTATCATGCCATTCACGCATGTTTTTCTGTTTACATTCAGAAGAATACCTAAGTTACATTTTCGAGCATTACTCATACCATTTGAGAGCCTGTATCCACATTTCTCCAGGAACTAAGGCATAGTCCCTACCAGAGACCCCCACTCCATCATTTTCATTACTTTGCAGAGAATCATCCTCTCTCCTCAAATTAAAGAAGATATCCAAGTTGAAAAGATTGTTGATGATCTTCATTGGCCCCGCATAGGATGAACCAGGTGTTGCCAGAAAAGAAAGCCCCCTTTTCACAATCGAATCACTTACAATTGAATCTTGTGCGTCTTTCCACCACCTGAAAAAAACCGCTTTAGCAATCATATCCAAGGCTGACTGTTCGTGCTTTATACAAACACGCTTCAACTTATGAAGCCCCGATAAAATAAATAAATAAAGGGAAAACTAGTCATTCAGTTTGGTTGTTGAGAGATCGTGGAAGCAAGGAAAATGAGATTTGAAATTTGATGGTAATTCGGGAACCTCATCTAGTCTCACCACGCCATAACATTTTTCCTCATTTCGGTCGTTGATTTCCCGCAATTTCTCGACAATTAAACGCAGGAAATGGAAGAGCGGAAACTCAAATACAAAGCTGAAAGACTTCGATAAAGCATAGGAAGAAACGAAATCAATTTTTCAAGTCGAGAATCTACCTGTACGGAACGAAGTAAACTCGTTGGTCATTGTCCGAGTCGAGCAGCTGCGTTGAATCCGATAAATCGTCAGATGGACAGGCCATCGAAAGAGGACTTGAGGATTTCAAAGAAAACTTCGGGGAATGCAAGATCACATGAGAAAGAGAGGTAACAGGGAGAGATTTGCAGAGAATCAAGTGGAGCTTCTGAAGCGAGGATGATGATTGAAGGAGGGAACAGGGAAGGTTATGAACAAAAATAAAATGATGTGGAAAACTGGAATTTGGACACAGACATAGATGCGGCAAAGAAGATGCTTACTTTTTTTTTTTTTTAATTAAAAAATATAAATAAACATTTGCATTTTTATTCAATTAATTATGCACTCAAACTTTTGTAACATTCTTACATTAATCGAACTGCTCGATAGCTTTGTACTCGTCGATCTTCAATTGTTTAGTGAACATTTGAATCGACGAGTCTTGTAAAACTAAATTTTGATTGTTAATTAGTAGGTGTTCAATAAATCTATGCTTTTTAATCCTCTCGACGGATCTGAGGGTTCGTTTCAAAAAAAGGCTCGTAAAATTAAATTTCACGTTACACTGAAAATAGTCCATTATGAAATTAGATCTTCTAAGTCAGTTAAATTTATTTGCACTAAGTTCGAAATTTCAAGAAACGATGTCATACTTCATGACATGTCAAATATTGATTGATGTAATTAAAAATTTATTTTAATTATTTATTATTTATTACGTTAATTGCATCAATCAATATTTATCACGTCAGTATACCATCGGAGTTTTTCGGTCAAAATTCAAACTACTTCTAACTTATAAGCAATTTCATTAATGAAACTTGGGTATCATATTCATCAGCTCTAAGGTATTTATGTACTCAATATTAGCGTGATTTAAAATGGTTCAAAATTTGGAAGCATTCCATGTGAAAATATACATTACACAGTACCTAACTATTTAAAAAATAATAACTACAGCTTCAATATGTTAGTAAAAGAAATGAGACCATAGCATATAAACCTGGAAAGAATTCGAGCTTCGATGCAAAGAACATTTACGCGATTTGATCAGTAGAAGCGTGAACTACCATCATAAGCACGGCCTCCGGGGTATGGACCTCTGGGATCGAAGCCAGGGTCGCGGGCTCCACCGCCAACATATCGACCCCGCTCGCTATAGGACTCCATTCGACCGGAGTCATAACTTTGGCGTGGTTCTCCAACAGTGGCCGAGGCTGGAACTCCACCATAGCCATGGGGATCACTTGGTCCCATGCTGCCATTTGAGTAAGAATCCATTACGGATTTCTGGTATTGAACCTGTCGAGCACGTGATTCCATCCGAAGTAACTCGTCTCTACGATTAGCATGCCGAGATCGAAGGACTGATAATTGTTCCCCGTACTGAATATTGATTGCGTTTATTTTCTGAAGCACACACCAAACAAAGCAACAAAATATGAATGTTCAAAGCCATAGCAGAAACATTCATCAATCAAACCGCTGTTGATTGAAACATAGAAGATGCCAAGTTTATTCAACAAAATCAATAAAATGCCACTTCATATTCTGCCATTATCAAAAAATAATAATCTGACAATAAGTCCCCCAACAATCCAAAGTAAATACTACAATTATAATTTCCATGATGAAATTCTATCCTGAGACCTGAATCTCAGGAAACAGATGAAAATGCCCTTGAATACTAACTAGAAGCTGATGACTCCGCCATAACTGAAACTAAACAAGGGTAAGGATCTACCTGGAATAAACGCTAAGTATGTCCAAAGAGAGGATTGTCGGGCAATATAATGTTGCATTTGTCAACAAGAAGTGGAGGGGGTTTGTTTGTCAACTTAGTTGCATTTTTTGACAAGAAATTGAGTATAGAGTGAAGCTTTCAAGGATTTTTTAATCGTCGATGTACAATTACAATAGGAATCTGTAGTCCACCACTTGTGCGTTCTTTTTTTGTGTTAATGCTAAAAAAAGGTCAAAAGAAGATCAACTTTCAAGCAACAACTAACCTCTCGATGCCGAGCATTCTCTATATCCTCTGCATCGTTTTGTTCCTTCGCCAGTTTCATGATTTCATCAAGGAATTTCTGCTCAAGACCATCAAAATTCTGCCAAGGGAGATTCTCTCCATAGGCAATTTCTATAGTTTCAGAGCGAGCTTGGGATCTAGGATCATTGTTGATTCCTTTCTCAACAACTAATTTTGGATCAGCCCTCTGGCCTTGAAAGTAGGATCTTGCTGCATTACCAACATGACCTGAGTAAAAAGTAACAAATATAACTATTTGAGTACGCAAGACACACATAGGAGGGAGGGAAAGAGAGAGAGAGATGTGCCATTATAAAAAGCATAGACGCAGGCATGCATCTGAGTGCATAATTAACGCTTGCCTTCGTTGTACTGCTGAGCTCCCATGTGATTTGTCACTTTTGATTCATCTCTTTCCCACCTCCATTGTCCCTCCTGTTTTGAAGCACCGTACGGCTCCCTTTCAGGAGTGAAGGCTTCTAGCCGTCCTTGAAAAGGATCTGACTTATGTTCAACTGGCTGACCAGACATGTTATGCATATGAGAAGTAGCATATGTATTGACTCCTGAATCAGGATATAGACCCTGTCCTCTCATTATGATGTTTACTAGAACAAAGCTACTTCAACCCCACTGAAAACAAAGAAGGAAGACGAGGTCAACTCACAATTGTGCTGTATAGTATTTTCAGCAATTTATTAATCTTTAGCATTTATGCTAGAATTCGAAAGAACTTCTCAGTTGCAGGAAGCGTACCAAAACTTTTAGCATTTTACTGTCGAAGTATATCTGAAAATTACATTAATTATGATAAGCTCACTCTCCTATGAACATACAAATAATTAAACATGAAGAATTTCAACTCCTTACAGCATAATTCCTACAAGCTGATAAAGGGAAAAAACAGAGAGTTCAACAAAGTATCAATCTGAAGAATGACAAAACAGCACAAGTAGAAATCCTACGTCCGTCTCTGCCCTCGAAAACAAAAAAGGAGAAAGCCTCACAAAAAAAAAAACCACTTCCAAATGAAAAACAGCACGGAAAGATACAGAAGGCATTGATAAAGAGTATGAGTTGGTTACCGAGTCGAAATTTCTCCAGTTAATGGGTTAAATTCCTTGTCCAAGAACTGAGCATGAAGCTGGAAGGAACCCTAGTAAGTTTGTCAAGAATGGAATGGGTTTGTTTATTCGTTGATTTCAAGAATGGAATGGGTTTATTCGGGTTCCTTATGTATCTATGTATCCGTTTTTTGGTTTGTCGGACCATAAAGCGGGTCAACCTATCTTAGCCCAGAACAACGGGCTCCTGCTCAGAAAAGTCTTGCTCAACCCACCGAAGGTTAGCCCACCAGGCATATAGCAGCTTATCACCCACGTAGCAAACCAAAACGACCCCCCCGCAAGAAACCCAACCCTCCCAGATCTAATCCAACCCACCAATGTTTAGCCCACTTCTGCCTAGACCAGTCCAGTCAAAGACCAACCCAGTCCCGCCCACCCAGCTCAGATCAAGCCCATTTAGTCTCCAGCCCATCTCGTTATCCCACCCCACCTTCTCCCCGATCAGCCCAGCCCTTCTCGCGGACCTGAGCCCACCTCGTCTAGTGGACCAAGCTCATCTTCTTTATAGCCCAGCCCACACTCTTCTTGCTCACCAGCCTTTCTCGCGAACCTAGCCCACTTGTTCACCTGCCCAGCCCACCTTCTCTCTGCTCAGCCTAGCACACCTTCTCGCAGTCCAAGCCTACCTAGTTTACCAGCCCAGTCCCCCTTCTCCCTGCTCACCCAGCCCTCGTTCTCTGATGCCTAACCCCCACAGTCAAGTCCATGCCAGTCCAGTTTACTCTACCTCAGGTCAGGCCGGACCCAACCCAGCCTATTGTAGCCCAACATCGCAGAACTGAACCAGTCCAACTACCTTGATCCAACCCAGCTCACATGGACCTAACCTAACCAGGATCTTAGAGCCCAACAACATGGACGAGAGGAATCAGAGGAGGAAAATAAAGGTTAATACAGTGATATTGAAAATGGAATTTTAACCAAGTAGTCTGGAATTATATAATAAAACATATTTTTTAGAAAGAGCGTTCAGAAATAGTTTTCAGCAATAGTTTTATATGAACATATGTCAGTTTTTTTTTCGATCACCTCAGCTTATCCCCTGGCTTATCACCTACCCCCTTTCTGTAGCAAGGATGGCGATGGCGATTTTGGCGCTGTTGCTGTTAATGCCGGTGGTTAACGCTGTAGCCGTCAATACAAACAATGTGTACGGGCCGTGCAGCGATACCACGGTTCAGAAATCGGACGGTTTCACCTTCGGAATAGCATTCGCTTCTAAGGAATCATTTTACTATAATCAGTCTCATCAGCTCTCGCCCTGCGACAGTCGTCTCTCCATGGCCTCGATCAACTCGCAGCTAGCTGTTTTCAGACCTAGAGTGGATGAAATCTCTCTTCTCTCCATTAACACTGCTACTTTCTTCCCGGTACTTAATTCCAAGTTACAATTCGTCTACGACATAGTTGGCACAGTATATAACTTTTTTTCGAAAATATATCTTTCAGTAATATTTAGAACAATGCATGCTATGGAAGTTTCTAATTTTGAACTGAAGTGTTTTCTGTTCACTTCATTAAGCCCTTGAATCTATAGTTTCGTTGATCCTGCATCATGTTTTTTTCTCATTCTTTCACTCAACTTATTTTTGCCATCAGGTCTTGTAGTTAGTTCAAAGATTCTTATTTTTCTGGTGTATCGTTGTTCTTCATGTGCCTCTTCAATGCAAGTAACCGTACATCTATTATTATTATTCTTTCAATTCCCCGCCGATTCTTCCTCTGGAATAATCGTTCCTGAGTTCTTATAGTTACTTGGCTATCTATTTGATTGGAGATCGAGCTCTGAAAAAATAATATATTGTGATGAATGACCACTGTCTTCAAATTCTACATCCTGCAGGTAGAGCCTCAATGATATTGCCTAATTTAATATTATAAAATCTGGATGTCATTGACAATGAACTTAATTCACAATAAATCATGGAAGCATTTTCTGCTTAGTCAGTACCGGGGTTTGGCTGTCTTAAGATATTAACTTAGATTTACTTTCCAGTGATATATTTTTTTTAAGTTTTTCCTGATCCTATGATGTATTATAATGTTTCTGTGCGAGTATTTTTTCTCAGACCTGTTTCGATAATCTCTTACATCATTAAAATAACAAGTAGAGCAATGCCTCGAAAGATTCCTAGTCTTTTAGAAATTTTTCGGTCACACGTATCTGTCAAGAAGTCGATATCATATCAAACAATGTTGTGTTCTTACACAGAGTGTGTGTTGTCTATGTTTCGATAATCTCTTACACCATTAAAATAACAAGTAGAGCAATGCCTCGAAAGATTCCTAGTCTTTTAGAAATTTTTCGGTCACACGTATCTGTCAAGAAGTCGATACCATGTCAAACAATGTTTTGTTCTTACATAGAGTGTGTGTTGTCTATGGAGTGTGTGTTTTCCATTGAACTCTTATTGAGTAGATGGTAATAGTGAGCTGCGGATGTAGTTAACCACCCACATAAAGTTCGTCATTCAACTCCAGTTGGTAGAGTAATGATAGTCGAGATTATTTGATTTGAAGCCTGTTTTTCTGCTTCTAGTGCCACTATGATATTGCGTGATATCAATTAATCAGTAATGATTTGCTATCTTGATGTGTTGATGCCGCATTTTGTAAGAATTCGCTGCATTTTGGCTTGTTCATGGCAGATTACGTTATACAATCAAATTGCTATTATTATATGTACTCTTCTTTATCTAGGATTCATATGGAGGTTATATGGTGGCATTTGCGGGTCGAAAATATGCTGCTAGATCTCATCTTGCTTTTGTCGCAAACAGCACATTCATAGTTACCAGCTTTACTCTGGTAAAAAACCATGAAATCATCACATCTTTTTTTTGAACTTTTTCAATACAAATAAATTTTGCAATGTCGTCAATTCAGGTACTCGAGTTTCAGAAAGGTAGGTTGCTGAACCTGTATTGGAAGCGAGATGGTTGTGCGAAATGTGCTGGACATTCGAGCTTTGTCTGCCTGAACAATCAAGATTGTGCGATTAGAACATCAAACTGTAAGAATCGAGGGGGCTCCATGGATTGCAATTTGGGGATACAACTAGCTTTTTCTGGCACGGATAAGCATCTGGCAGTGCTAAGTTCGTGGTATGAAGTAGACAAACTTGGTCAATATTCCCTCTACGGATTATATTCAAATCTCAGGGATTCTCTCACTAGCCAGTACAACAAGTTCTTCTAGTCATTCCTCTTCTAATTGGGTCGAATCTTTCGAGCTTTTGCTGCTGTTTATTATCCTCCTTTAGTTACCTTTTTTTACATGTCAACTAAGAAACCGATCAAAGTAAGCTAAACGTATCAACAATATGATCGATCAATTGCAGGCAATCCAATTGATTTTGCGCCTTCTTAGTCACATTGTTTGTTGGAAAACATTAAAAAAATTCATCAAAAATATAAAATGATTAAATTATTTATCGATAGTTAAATTTAAATTTTTGCAATTGTTGGTAATTTCTCAGAGATTCTAAATTTGAATATTAGCAAAGTCAAAAAAACAATTAACTCTGTTAAAAAAATTGACCAACGGGTGAGGAGAAATAAAAATATAAACGATTGAATTATTTTTCAATCCATGAACTTAAGTTTTTGAGATTGTTTGTAATTTGTTACTGTTTACACGTGCAATACGATGATATAATTTTTGCCAAGAGATTCTGACTTTTTTACTGATATTTTTGAATTTCATTATTCTGTCACAAAATATTGTTACACATTCATTAAAATAGACCATTTTATGTCTTTACTGATCGAGAACACACAAAGTCATCATAAATAATACAACAACACATAAGATCATCATCATGAATAATACGACAACGTTTAACCTAAGCATCATCATTTGCGTTACCCTCCAATAGGGTATGGGGGCGGTCCGGTCCGGGCCAGATCTGGCTTGGATCTAGTTCCTCCTAACATTTTTTTATTTTTAAATAAATTAATTAAAAAAAAAATTGAAAAAATTCAAAAAACCCGTTTTCACTATAATTTGTATAAAATAAATAAAATTCATAATATTTAAAATAATATATGTAATTTTATAAACTACATGAGAAAGAAAGTTTCAAGGGTGAGGTTTCAGAGAGGAGAGCGAGCTGAGGTTTGGGGTTGAAGATGGGGAAGAATGACAAGACTGCGCTAGGTAGGGCTCTGGTGAAGAAACACAACCAGATGATCCAGCAAACGAAGGAAAAAGGCCGGTTTTTTAATTCCCAAAACAAGAAGGTTCTTGAATCTGTCACCGAGGTTAGCGACATCGAGGCCATTATTGAACAGGCCGACGAAGCTGAACGCCTATTCTCCCTCGACCACCCTCTTCCGAACGTTCTTATAGATTTGTGAGTTCATAAGAAGTGTTTTCTATGCATGAGTTTATTTTTTGTTTTCCTTTCCATTTTATCTCTATGAAAAGAGCTCGCTAGTTATATGGAATCGCAGGCTAGGAAGTTTTCGTCTACCATCCGTTACTCAATTAAGTAGGAAAGATATGAAATTAATGCTGAGAAAAAGGTCTGCAACGAGTGATGAACATAATTTATCGTTTGGATTTGATTCACGAATCCTTAAAACATTTTCAATCAAAAGTGATGTTGCCTAATATCGGGAGCAACTAACAGTTGGTAGTTTAACTTTATAGTTCTCTCTTTTAAGTGATCTGGAGATGGGGACTGCCAGGATGAACGGTGTGGAACTATATCTTAACTGTAAAAAAGTTATGGTTTAGCTTCAGAACTAATGCTTAGATTTAATTCTTGAGGAGTTTTCGTTCAATATTTCATAAATTTTATCAGTTAGATTTTCATTCCCTGATGTTTGCTGTGGGATTAAGGGATGGAAGCTCCAGCATGAGTGAAATGACCCTGGAACAAAGGAGAGAACAGCAAAAGAACGAGGAGGCTTTGCATGCTAGTAGTCTGCGTATTCCACGCAGGTTTGTCATTATTTTTTTTTTATCATCATAAGTCTTAAACATTATATTGGTGTAACTACGACTAAAGTTTGGTATCGTTTTAGACCTGCTTGGAATTCTGGAATGTCAGTCGAAGAGCTTGATGCAAATGAAAAACAGGCTTTCCTTACCTGGCGACGGAACCTAGCAAGGTTTGTAATGACATTTACCACATTTTTATTTCTCATAAAAGTGGCATATCTTGGAACAAATTTCTTTAAAAAAAAAAACAGTGGGGAAAGATATTTCTGCTAAAGGGGTATATTATTGCCTTTTCATGCATTTATTATCTTGAGGAAATTCGAAGGCTGTTTTTCACATCAAATCCTATATTTTCTTCTTTGTTATGATTATCCTATCTTTGATGCTAGTAGGACAGACTAGAGTCTATATCAGAAGGTTTATGATTCTGTTAGATCAAATATTCCAACTTACTTGGCTTGTGTAGCCTTTAAGCCCTGTAATTATAAAAGCTTAGCTAGGCAATACAAACTTTTTGAAAGTTTGCAAAGTTTTAAAATTCGCAGAATATTTCACTAAAGAATCTCAATTTCGCTATCGTTACTTACATTTTTTTTCTTATCAGCACATCGATTGAAGATTTGACCATTCAATTGTACTCATTGGCAATTTATGCCTGTTTCTTGCTTCAGGCTTGAGGAGAACGAAAAATTAGTTCTCACCCCATTTGAGAAGAACCTGGATATTTGGAGACAGCTTTGGCGAGTGGTTGAACGTAGTGATTTGGTAGGGATTTATTTCATTGAATGAAATATAATGAGCTTATATATATATATATGTTTGTTTATATAGGAAAGTACAGAATAAGGCCCTTATCCCCCAAAATAAAAAATTAAACTTAGGTTGGTGGGACACCAGGGAGTCGTTTGTATCTTGAACTATCAAATTTTGGTTGATTTAGTCTCTTCACAAGATGAACAACTGTTCCATCTGAAAAACATATCTGTTTAAAAATATATTGAAGCTACTTATATATCTTCAGGTATAAATATAGCACTTTAAGTTCATGAAAGATCCACCATATGGAAAATTGTAGTTTTTAGTAAATTTAGAAGTATCAGCACGACCAAGGATTTTAACTTGAGAAAAAATGTGAAAAGAATGGCCCATGAAAACATAATGAGCTTTTATTTTTGCAAAATCCATATTAACATGGTTTGTTCTCATTGGAAGGCTCAAATAGTTATGCTGGACGAAGATGTATTTCTAACCATCGCTAGTCTGACAGATATTTAAGTTCCTATCAATTTCTATCATATTGAACTACTTTTTTTCCATGCGTTTGACATTGTGTATTTGCAACTATCTTTGGTATTCAACCTTTCCGAATGCTTGCTAGTTTGTAGTTACTAATTTGGTGCCTGATCCTCTTATATATCTCGAGGCACCTCTTATCTGCTTAAAAGTATATCAAAGCTTCTTATATATCTTCAGGGATCAGGTATAATTATAGCCTTTAAGTTCATCAAAGATTTGCCATATGGAACATTGTAGTTTTTAGTACCTTTATAAGTATCAGCACGACCAACGATTTTAACTTGACTCGAGACCCTCTTATATATCTCGAGACCCTCTTATCTGCTTAAAAGTATATCAAAGCTTCTTATATATCTTCAGGTATAAATATAGCACTTTAAGTTCATCAAAGATTTGCCATATGGAAAATTGTAGTTTTTAGTAAATTTATAAGTATCAGCACGACCAAAGATTTTAACTTGAGAAAAAATGTGAAAAGAATGGCCCATGAAAACGTAATGAGCTTTTGTTTTTGCAAAATCCATATTAACATGGTTTGTTCTCATTGGAAGGCTCAAATAGTTATGTTGGACGAAGTTGTATTTCTAACCATCGCTAGTCTGACAGATATTTAAGTTCTCATCAATTTCTATCATATTTGGTTTATTGATTTGTGAACTACTTTTTTTCCATGTGTTTGACATTGTGTATTTGCAACTAACTTTGGTATTCAACCTTTTCGAAAGCTTGCTAGTTTGTGGTTACTAATTTGGTGCCTGAGTATTTTTTATTTCAGCTTGTAATGGTTGTTGACTCTCGAGACCCTCTTTTCTACCGCTGTCCTGATCTTGAGGTAATGCTTCATTACTTGTGCAGTTCTTTGATTATGCTAATTCATTGGTTCCATGGTAGTATCTGAACATGTAATTTATTATGTGACTTTTAATTCCACATCCTCTGCAAAATTGCAGGTGTATGCTAGAGAGGTTGATGAGCACAAAAGGACGCTTCTCCTTGTTAACAAGGCAGATCTGTTACCATATTCTATTAGGTTAGCATCTTGTGACTTAGTATATGCTATAGTCCGTTCATGAGTTGCTTAAGTGATTTGCTTTAACTGCAGGCAGAAATGGGCTCAGTACTTTCGTCTTCATAGCATACTGTTTGTGTTCTGGTCAGCCAAAGCTGCTTCTGCTACTCTCGAAGGGAAAAATCTTAGTGTTCCATGGAAGATGGATGAGAGTTTGCCAAATACAGAAGACCTTGATACAAAAGTATATGGCAGAGAAGAGCTTTTGGCTCGCTTTGCAGTTTGAGGCAGAGGAGATCGTTGCTATGAGGAGGGAGTCAGCTTCCAGTAGTTCTGGTCCCTTAAATGTTCACCGCGGTGATGCTGCAAGCGGAACCACATTGAAGAATGTTGTTGTCGGATTTGTTGGGTATCCAAATGTGGGGAAGAGCTCCACAATCAATGCTTTGGTAGGACAGAAACGAACGGGTGTTACATCCACCCCTGGGAAGACAAAGCACTTCCAAACATTGATTATATCAGATGAAATGACTCTTTGTGACTGCCCTGGCTTGGTGTTCCCATCCTTCTCCAGCTCAAGATATGAGATGATTGCCTCTGGAGTGCTTCCGATCGACCGAATGACTGAGCATAGAGAGGCAGTGCAGGTCGTGGCCAATCGAGTAAGAAGAGACGTAATTGAGAATACGTACAAAATCACCTTGCCAAAACCCAAACCATATGAACCACAATCTCGACCCCCTCGATCATCAGAGCTTTTAAGGGCCTATTGTGCATCTCGTGGTTATGTCGCCTCTAGTGGCCTGCCTGATGAAACGAGAGCAGCTCGTCAGATTCTGAAGGATTACATCGATGGGAAGCTTCTGCACTATGAAATGCCACCTGACATGTCCTTTGAAGAAGATGGCTTGGAGGAGATTGTTCATCCAAGCTTGCCTGAGTTGGGTGAGTCTGATTCATCCGATGGGGAGGAATCCAGTGGAGGGGGAATTGAACCTGTTTCTGAACATGTGCTGGATGATCTTAATTCATTCGATATGGCCAACGGACTGGTGAGCAAGAAAATTGCTGCAAAGACATCCAGTGCATCCCTTAAACATCATAAGAAGCCACAAAGGAAAAAGGATCGATCTTGGAGAGTTGGGAACGATGATGGAGACGGAATGCCAGTTGTTCGAGTCTTTCAAAAGCCGGTATACACCGAGTCCTGTAAATTGATGTTTCAGGTAGTATTCTCCCTGCCCTTTTGCTCTTTGAAAACTCCTTATTTTGAAACTAATGAAATTTGATCTAGCTAGGCTGCATTTGAACATCAACGGTAACTAATTTCACTGTAGGTTATAATTTTTGTTTGGAATTCTTTGTAGATTTTGTCTGCCGCTTGAAGAAAGTGGAAATTTCCCCAGAACTTGATTAGTTGATTTGGTGTTAGTTGCAGAGAGATTCCATGCAATAGAAAATGTGGATTTTGCTGCACAGCTATAATGTTAAATTACTCAAAAAGTAAGTATTTCTGATTTTTAAATTATTGTATAGATTTTGAACTCTTTCATTTTTGTAAGCAGCAGATAGAAGTTATGCCTATTTCTTCTTCAAAAAAAAACATTGTTTTAATGTTCTGGTAATACTTCAAATCCTTTTTCCACAATAACAGACGCTTTTCCATCATTTCCAGCTCTATCGTCAACTTTTATATATATATTTTAATAAGTTTTGAATAATAGCATGGTTTTTGACAAGTACTGTTATTGGAGAGGACATGGGTTAGTAGTTATTTTGAAAATATGATATTAAATAATAGAATAATATGATATTACTTTTATTTTAAATAGTTAACATAATTCAATTTGGGGAAATTTAAAATTTAATAACTTAAATAGACTAATTGAAGTTCATTAGATTTGAAATCAACGATCAAGATTTTGTTAAGCAAGAAGCATTAGTTTTCCTATCCCTCGTCTTTCAGATTGCATCCTCGAACAGCTCTCGATTGGCAACATAAATGGTGATTTATTTGGTGTGATAGATGATCTCTGAACAACTTGGTAGATTATGTAACGAATAAATTTATCGAATCTGTATGTATATCTGTTTATTACAAATTCAACTCTTAAAATATTTGTTGACGTGTCAAATAAGTACAGTATAATTAATGTAATAAATTAATTATTTTATAATTTATTAAATTAATTGTATCAATTATTATTTAATACGTCAGTAAATATTTTAATAGTATAAAATAAATTAAATTATACACCCAGTACTAATTTTCCTTATAATGGAGTAAAAGAATTATTAAGAGAATATATATAATTTATTAAAAATCACAAGGCACGTGAAATCACGCTCCTCGGCGCGTGGCTGATAATCGATCCCACAAACTCCAGGAGATGTGGGGACACAGCTCACGAAAGGTTCATAGAAATAGGAACAGGTAATCACAGTTAACATTACACAGTTTCCCGGTTATTCCGGTGACCAACCTCCGACGTTCCCGCTCTCCGCCGCCAACAACTTAAACTGTACTCACTTTCAACCCGCAGGTCCGGTTACCTTCTGAATATAAAAGGAGACCAAAATAAATTATCCACTGAAAAGAAAGAGGAATCCAGCGAACGAGAAAAAAGAAGGCAAAAGAGTTTCTGATCGAAGAAAGTTTCAACATTTTCCTTCTCGCTTACTTATTGCATGCAGTTCTTTTAGGAGAGGGAAGAGAAAGTGGGTTTCTTTTTTGAGAGAGAGAGATTGGGTTGTCTGAGCGTCGAGGTAGTCTTTGTAGACGGAGAGGGAGGGGGAAGGGGCCGGGGGGGACCCATAAGAGGGAAGGTAGTAAGATTATTATATTCTTTTTTGTTTTCCAGCTCCTGCGATATTTGGTTAGATTTTATGGAAATTGAGGCGTCCGAGGATCTTAACTAGGGTTTTAAGTTTTGGGTAGGCTTCAGTTTTTCTGTGTTGTGGAAATCGTGAAGCTCCGGGTTTGGATTTTCGGAGAGTCGAAATGATGTTTGGGAATCGTAATATGTCGGAATTTTAGCTCAGATTGACAGAGTTTAAGTTAGGGAGGAAAGAAATGGATGCCGATTCATCTGCAGTGCCAAATTCCGATCACGATCCTGCAGTACAGAATCACAGTTCACCTTCATCTCCAGCGGCAATGGGGAGAGACCAGTTAAGGGAGCAGCCTCAAGCCGGAGCTTCGTCACATTCCTCGGGGCCATTACAGCAGCAGGCTGCAGTCCAGATGCAGCAGGGTGCTGTGGTAGGTCCGAGACTTGCACCTACATATTCTGTGGTGAAGGCGATCATAGAGAAGAAGGAGGACGGGGCCGGACACAGGTGTGGTCACACTCTGACGGCAGTGGGGCCTGTTGGAGAGGAGGGGACTCCTGGCTACATTGGACCGAGATTAATTTTATTTGGTGGCGCCACTGCGCTGGAGGGAAATTCTGCTGCTCCGGGCACTCCCTCAGCTGGAAGTGCTGGCATCCGTATGATTCATATCTCACCCTTTTAAGTTGTTAAAATTTAGTGACAATTTGGGATTGTAGAAGCTGTTATGCTTGCATAAAAAAAAAAATCATTTTTTCTAATATAGTTTCTAGTTAGGCGCAATGTATTTCTTCATTTTCCCTGGAAATTTTGATGTGTTAGTAGTTCAGTGGCAGCCTTATGTTCTTGTTTTATTTGAGCAATCGTGGTTAGATAAAGTAGTCAGCTTCCAAGTAATGGTTACCTGATTCTGCATCTTCTAAAATCTTCGTGAACTGAAACTAAGTAGATCTGTGTTCTGAATGGGCAGTTTCAACCGAGGCTTCTTCATAATTTATCTTCAATGATAAGTTTCAAGCGAGGGTCTATATAATTTAACATTCAATAATGACATATTTTCCTACTTCCATAGTTATATTATGATTTGAAAATTAGGAGAGTGAT
Source organism: Begonia masoniana (assembly GCA_022432975.1). Taxonomy (NCBI): domain Eukaryota; kingdom Viridiplantae; phylum Streptophyta; class Magnoliopsida; order Cucurbitales; family Begoniaceae; genus Begonia; species Begonia masoniana. The sequence goes on along the minus strand of CM039512.1, from coordinate 2,223,199 downwards.
TAATGGTCTTTTTTTTTATCCCAAAGAATTTACAGATCACTAGTACAACGCTTTTTGGCCATTTTCTTCTTTTGTTCTTCCACTCATCTACTCTTTCTATCTCCCGTCTTCACTTCCTTTAACTAGAGTGATCAGATGAACGTAACAAACAGTGGAGACATAATTCACTTTTTTTTATGGGTGTAAACCGGGATAAGTCTAGAATCTAGTTGCCATCTTGGTATTCTTTTTATTGGTGTGCCATAGGATGCCAAGCTGAAAGTCCAGATAGGGTGGATCTCATTGCTAAGGACATGGTTGATATGATTTTAGTTTATTTCATTTATCAACACGTGGAAGAATTTCTCGTTTTAGCTTTGATGTTTCGTTTCTTCAAACAATTGTGACGATTTTGAAAACTTGGTTTGCAGGACTAGCTGGTGCCACTGCTGATGTGCATTGCTATGATGTTTTAACAAATAAATGGTCTAGGTTAGTCTTAAACCAAGTTTTTAGCTACTTCCCTTTCTCCTTTTGAAACTTTATTCTTATTGATGACAGAATCATGCCATTTGGAGATCCACCCACCCCGAGAGCGGCACATGTGGCAACAGCTGTTGGAACTATGGTAGTTATTCAGGTTAGTAATTTGACTTACCTTCCTTGTATGATCAAGGGATGACCATTCCTTTTGTATCAAACTTCATCACTGTATTCTAACCTGCCTTTTTTAATGAAGGGTGGAATTGGCCCAGCTGGATTGTCTGCTGAGGATCTGCATGTTCTTGATCTCACCCAGCCGCGCCCACGATGGCATAGGTTAGCATAGACTATATAATATTGGATGCTTTAATATTTTTTAATCGTCTTATTTTGTTAAGTGGATTCTGATTTGCTTGAAGAGTTGTGGTGCAAGGCCCTGGGCCTGGGCCACGTTATGGACATGTGATGGCTTTGGTTGGCCAAAGATATCTTATGGCAATTGGTGGTAATGATGGTAAGTAATCCAATGTGTACTTTCTTGGTGCTGTCAGCGTCAAATTTCCTTTCTTGATGTTTGTTCCAGAAGAATCATGTAGTTGTTTTAATATTATTGTACTCTTTCTAGGAAAGAGACCTTTGGCTGATGTATGGGCTCTAGACACAGCAGCTAAACCTTATGAATGGCGTAAGTTGGAACCTGAAGGGGAGGGTCCACCACCATGCATGTAAATCTCACTATATCTATACACATTTCTTGCACTATCAGACAAACTTTTATGCTTCAATAGTTGCTATTGAGTTAATTTAATACGTAGAATGATCTTTGTGAGAGTTCTAAAATTTTGACCAAACTCCAGAGTTTTTGTAGGAAATATGGCTGCATTTTGCGAAGTGCAAAATAATGCTGATTGAATTTGTTAACTGAGAGTTCAGTCACATAAATTTGTTATCTGTGCGTCTTTTCGATGTTTAGCTAGAAACAGGCCACTTGGAACTGTAGTGAGAATGTCAATATATTTTATTTTATTTTATTGTTATTGTGTTCTTGCTCTAGTTATTGGTGTACTGAAGTTCTTGGTCTTAAAAGTTATTCTGTATAGTTATTACAGGAAATGAAAACATTTTTTTTTTTTTCTAATTTCCACAATTTTTTATCATTTAATGAATTGAATGACAGCTGATAGTTTCCGAATTCTCAGTTCTCGTATTCAAATTCATGGCTCTCATGGTATGTGTTATTAGGTATGCAACAGCAAGTGCACGCTCTGATGGTCTTCTTCTGCTTTGCGGAGGGAGGGACGCAAACAGTGTGGTGAGTTTGGAATTCTTTCCTCAAAAGTTATCATTTTGTAATGGGATGCTTGCAGTTCTTTATCTTTTTCATTTATGACTTTCAATTTCTTGTGATAGAATAATGAATTCAACTGAACTGAAGCGTCTCATTGTGACTGGGTATAACTCATCCTACCCCTCCCCTTATTTCACTTTTCTTCCATTAGGTTTCCTACGTGTTGACAATAATTAGGCAACTGGTCCAGAAGGATGCTTTAGTTATTTGTCTCTTTCTTTGTGGAAGAGGATTTGAAGCTGATATTTGAACACCACATAGCTGTCACAGCATTAAGTTGTAAAAATACTGAGTTTTCAGGAGTTAATGTTGTTGAAGAACAACCATTTCCTTCATGATATAGTTAAATATGTTTTTATGTTTTTTGTTTTTTTCTCTTCACCATTAAAAATGCTTCCAAAACTAACCTTGGATATCTATTTGTGGTCTTGGCGTACCTAGAAAATAAGAGTATAAAAAATAAACTTCTGTCAATAGATGTGGAAAAATATGTAATATTCGGGAGAAACTTTCAAGCTTTGATGCAACTTCTAATAAAAACTTATTATAGAAGGTATATAGAAGGTGTTTGTTAAATAATGATAAGTTGAGTATTATATGATGTGTGGACAAAGTTATTTTTTGTTAATTGAAAGTTTGTTAGGGAAATTAGATTGAGTAAGTGAGAGTTATTATAAATGGGAAATTGGAGTGTAGATTAAGATGTTTTTTATGATGTTGAAAAAAAATGTGTTGTAGATAATATTTCTTGTAGTAGGTGTACTCTAAATTTGAAGTATAGAACTACAGATTTGTGGTTAGGTTGTAATTGTTAGTTTGTTAATTAAAAAATATTGTTTATCAATCAATTTCGTCCACCACGCATCAAGCTTCTACTTGAAAAATAGAAATCATGCAATTGCAAGTGCGGATAATATAGTACTATCTAGGCACCTTTATTTTCTGTTGCTTTATCTAGTAATTCATTAGCATATATGTATTGCCCACATATTTCTTTTCTTGTTGGTAACTCCCATTTTGTGTAGCTTGGTGGTGTGCAGTCCTTTTGTACGATCATCATCTTTTTTGAGTAAAGATCGAGGATATATAAAGAATTGGATTAGAAGAAGATAAGAGTTTGCAATGTTTTTTCAAGTTCTCTAAATAATGGAATAGTTTATTGAGTTCTTCACTGTAGAAAACTCATCAACAGTGAGGCACACACCTTTCTACAACAGTTTTCAGATATTTTTGTAAGCATCAGTTACGTGGATTTCTTTAGAAGAAGGAAGTTCAATCTTATTTCTCTTTATATATATATATATATATATATATATATATATGGAATGGCGACTAATGAATCAACATTCAAGAGAATATGTTAGAATTCAAGTGGATGATTTTAATCTTTCGTTATGAGCAGAATGTTACACTGGGTATTTTCTAAAATTGGTCTTTTTGCTCTTAGCTTTGAGTATTTGTTTCCACTAGTTCATAAAACCCTTTTTAGTCTCCTCAGTTGAACCCTTTGCAGACTCAATTGCATCCATTGTCTATGGACATCACTTTCCCTTTGATGTACCTTTATGCTCTCTCTGTGATTATTGCAGCCACTGGCTAGTGCTTATGGCCTTGCTAAACATAGAGATGGTAGATGGGAATGGGCAATTGCACCAGGAGTATCACCTTCCTCAAGATATCAGCATGCGGCTGTAAGTGTTGATTCTTTTTATGTGCTGCGTGTATTAATTCTGGAACTTCTGCTTGTAGGGTGGTTCAATTGCTATTCTGATTTTCTTTCAGGTTTTTGTAAATGCACGGCTCCATGTGTCTGGTGGGGCACTTGGTGGTGGACGCATGGTAGAAGATTCATCAAGTGTTGCAGGTACATGATTATGCAACTGTTGGAATGTATGTGCAGGTTAAAGTGCCGAGGTCCATATGCAGTTGCTAATTTTGTATTAGATGCTCCAACTCCTTCATTGAGTCTCTGACAATTTATGAATTCAAACTAACAATATTCTCCTGTGGACGAGTTTTGAGGTCGAATCTGAATTTTATTCTTATTGCTTTATTAGTATTTGTCGAAATATGATTCTCTTTCTTTCCTTTTTTTTTTTTTTTTTTTTTGTAAATTATGATCACTTAACTGATTGAAAAGAGAATGAAAAAATTTTATTTTGTTGTCCACTTGTCAAATCAGCCTTGTGTTGTAAGCAGCTACCTGGTTGTATTTTGGTGGGATGACTGCATCTCTCTCTTAGAAAAATTTACAGTTGACTTCATATTAAGCTTTCTTATAAATATTAGTGTTGTCACTGTGAAACCTTTTTGTGGGAAGTTTGTGAAGAGCACAAAGATATGGATTTTGAAAGTTTTAGATGCTAATCTTCAGGCTTTAAGAGCTGGAATTTTATCAGTTGCTCTTCTTCATTAGTGGTCTTTGAACTTTTTGTTCTGTTTTATGATGATTCGCATACTATCTAGACCTGAGGCAAAAAAATACTACTTGTTTAATTCATTTTAGCTTTATGCCTTCTGCTGCTGTTTCAAATAAGTCAATAAATCTTATGTCTTTCATTCGGTAAAATTTTGGCAATCCTCTCTCTCGCTCTCCCCTGGCCTGGCTTGAAGAGTGGCAAAGTCATCGAACATCAATACTGGTTGCAGTGACAAACTATTAGGAGAACAGAGTTTTATCTTCTACTTACTCAGCCCATCTAGTCTTAGGTCAAAACTAAATTCACAGTTTCAGTTATCATATCTGGATTTCTCGCCAACTTGTAGTTTCACACCATGTTATACTTCTACTATGTGTATCTTTTCTTTAAAGATCTGGTCTTTTTTACTCTTCTGTTGCATGGATTTAAAATTCTTGATGGTACTTATATTCTTCAAAAAGGCTTCCTGGTAGTTTTCTTTTGAAATGTATATAGTTGTTTGTTTATAATTCCTTCCCCCTATTTCATATTAGAGATGTTTTATTCATGCCCTTTTAGTTCCCTGATCCAGAAATCTTACTAGATTTTGGTTGTTCTTCTGTTTGTAGTGTTGGATACTGCAGCAGGCGTGTGGTGTGATACGAAATCTGTTGTTACCAGTCCAAGGACTGGTCGGTATAGTGCTGATGCAGCTGGTGGAGATGCTGTAGTGGAGTTGACAAGACGTTGCAGACATGCGGCAGCTGCAGTGGGTGATCTGATTTATATTTATGGCGGTTTGCGTGGTGGTAAGAGCAATAGTTTATCTTTCTCTATTGCATACTATTGTGTTTCTATTTCATAAATGATTTATATCTTATTAATTAATCTCAGATATGTAATCATTGACTGGAATGTTTTCATTTCCAACTATTATTTTTTTCACAATGAGAATCTAAGGTCCAAATTTGGTATTGGTCATGATGGAAGAGTCAAGATGTTTTCCGTAAAGTGAGAGTTACGCACTCTATAAGACCGTAGTCAGATTAGAAATGTTTTTTTTTATCTATATAATTATTTTTTTTACGTTATGCCTTAGACCAGACAAAAGATTAGTTAAAAAATAGAATCATGCTTTGGGTGATCGTGCTTTGGAATCATGTATTCATTTTTATTGTGGGGTCCCGTGCTACATTTTTATCTGATAATTCAAGAGGATGTAGCTTGGTAATGTCTATTTTTAATGCTATAGGTATGTTACTCGATGATTGTGTTTTGGAATCATGTTTTCATTTTTACTGAGGGGCCGCATGCTACATTTTTATCTGAAGATTCTAGAGGATGTAGCTTAGTAATATGTCTATTTTTTATGCTACAGGTATGTTACTTGATGATCTTCTTGTTGCTGAAGATTTGGCGGCTGCTGAAACAACTGTTGCAGCTTCTCATGCGGCAGCAGCTGCTGCTTCATCTAATATACAAACTGGGAGACTTCCTTCCCGGGGTGAATTTAATGATGAAAGAGCTAGACAAACAATGCCAGAGACATCTCCTGATGGGGAAGTTGTGCTGGCAAATCCAGTAGCGCCCCCTTTTAATGGTGACATGTATACAGATATAAGCACTGAAAATGCCATGCTTCAGGGTCCTCGGTAAGCTACTTTTTCTGTTGCATTCTGATCTCAGCCGCTGTTTTCATTCTTCTAGAGAATTATATGGATTACCTTGCAGGCAACCAAGCAAAGGAGTTGAATATTTGGTCGAAGCCTCAGCTGCCGAAGCTGAGGCTATCAGTGCCACGTTTGCTGCAGCCAAAGCTCGACAAGTCAATGGGGAAGTTGAGCTTCCAGACCGGGATAGAGGCGCTGAGGCTACTCCGAGTGGCAAACCAATATCGAGCTTGATTAAGCCTGATACTTCTGGGTCAAATAACATCACCCCTACTGGAGTTCGACTGCATCACAGAGCTGTAAAGATTTGAACTTAGTCATCTCATTATGTGCTATTTAGAAATGATTTTGACACGCAAGTACCCTGAGTAGACATTTATAACTAAATTCCACTCATGCATTAGGTAGTTGTTGCTGCTGAGACTAGTGGAGCTTTAGGAGGCATGGTCAGACAACTGTCGATTGATCAGTTTGAAAACGAAGGACGGCGAGTTAGTTATGGAACTCCAGAGAATGCAACTGCCGCAAGGAAATTGTTGGATCGACAGATGTCCATCAACAGTGTTCCCAAAAAGGTGGGATTACTTCATACTATGACACCATTTTAAGTGAACATATACCTTCTGCAATGAATTATGCAGTTGTCTCGTTAATTGTATGGAGAAAGATGTAAGGACATCATATCTCTTGGTGCAATGCAAACATCTTTCCTTGTACTTCTCCCACTATTTATTTTTTGATATGCAGCACGTTTTAAAGAGATTCCTTATTTTCAATTTTTAGGTGATAGCATATCTTTTAAAGCCTCGTGGTTGGAAGCCTCCTGTTCGGCGACAATTTTTCTTGGATTGCAATGAAATAGCAGATCTTTGTGACAGCGCTGAGAGAATATTTTCAAGTGAACCAAGTGTTTTACAGCTTAAGGCTCCTATCAAAATATTTGGGGATTTGCATGGTCAATTCGGGGATCTCATGCGCCTTTTTGACGAGTATGGCTCGCCTTCTACTGCTGGGGACATAGCGTAAGTATTTAAATCTTCCACCGCTTATTTTTGGTATTGCAACAGGATTTATTGTGAAACATTAAGTGTGTTTTTTGAATGAATTTTGCATTCACATAATCATTTCAACAGGGTAAACGGTGGAATGCCAAAGTGGTTAGCATTATTGGTAAAGAGCTTTTGCAAAACTCTTAATAAGCGCTTAAAGATATTTCTGGGTCACTTGGTGATTTTATAATACACTCATAACTCTTTGCCTCTCAAGCTATGCACATAACTTTCATCCTCTCTGTATACTTCGAAATAAATTGTAAAATTATACTTTCACAGAGGAAACCTTCTAAACCCTGAAAAGCATTACAGCAGGAATGCGAAACATGCGATAAATGTTTTATCTATTTTTTGGGGCTAAATATAGTCTCATTAGTTAAACTGTTAAAAAGGTGAATTGATATATATTTCTATACTATAGAAAAGAATGCTTTTGTTATTGATGAATACATTTCTTTTTTTGTTTCAACTCGACCCTCCCTAATTTCCAAAATGCACGTTCCTATTCACTTGACATTAGCTTCTCAATATATCATTGTGGAATGTTTGTACTTTCTTTTTCATTTGATAACTTAATGGGACTGTTGATGTTTTGGCTTTTGAGGTTATTCTGTCAACTACTAGCAGTTTTGTTTCAAGTATTGTTAAGCTCTTTATCTCCTTGTTTTATTACTGAAGATCTGAGCACATGCTTATCTTTTTTTTTTTTGTGACTATCAGATACATAGATTATCTGTTCTTAGGAGATTATGTGGACAGAGGCCAGCACAGCCTGGAAACCATCACACTCCTGCTTGCTTTAAAGGTTCTCCTTTGGCGTACCTAATTTCTGTATGACGTTACGTTGTGGTGTCTGATAGTAAATCTGTCGCGTTTAACTATCTTGCCCGGAGATAATGTTTGACATCATACTTGCTTGACAGGTTGAATATTCCAAAAATGTACATTTAATTCGTGGTAACCATGAAGCTGCTGATATCAATGCCCTTTTTGGCTTCCGGATCGAGTGCATTGAGCGAATGGTACATCATCACCGTATGCATTTAATTAATGTTTGTACTTTGTTGGAAGATCTGGCTGTAGTTGTACTAATATCATGTCTCGTTGAACAGGGAGAGAGAGATGGAATTTGGGCCTGGCATCGGATAAATCGTTTGTTTAATTGGCTTCCCCTAGCTGCTCTAATAGAAAAGAAAATCATTTGCATGCATGGTGGCATAGGTCGGTCTATAAATCATATCGAGCAAATGGAGAATCTACAACGACCCATTACGATGGAAGCTGGCTCAATCGTGCTTATGGATTTGTTATGGTCAGTCAATGAATTTTGGGTTTCAATTTTTTGCAGTTGCTCACCTGATGTTTCATTAACGTGTGGATACTATTCTTCACAGGTCCGATCCTACAGAAAACGACAGTGTTGAAGGGCTGCGGCCGAATGCAAGAGGCCCGGGTTTGGTTACCTTTGGGGTGAGTACTATCTTTTATTTATTTATTTAAGAAAAGAGCATCAAGGAAGAGAGGAGAAGAATTCTCGAGGAGTACACTCAATGTAAAATTATTTCTCTCGATCAAAGAGAATTAAACTAAAATGATAAATTTTAAAAAACTTTTTTTTTTTTTTTTTTTTTTTTTTTTTTTTTTTTTTTTTTTTTTTTTTTTTTTTTTTTTTTTTTTTTTTTTTTTTTTTTTTTTTTTTTTTTTTTTTTTTTTTTTTTTTTTTTTTTTTTTTTTTTTTTTTTTTTTTTTTTTTTTTTTTTTTTTTTTTTTTTTTTTTTTTTTTTTTTTTTTTTTTTTTTTTTTTTTTTTTTTTTTTTTTTTTTTTTTTTTTTTTTTTTTTTTTTTTTTTTTTTTTTTTTTTTTTTTTTTTTTTTTTTTTTTTTTTTTTTTTTTTTTTTTTTTTTTTTTTTTTTTTTTTTTTTTTTTTTTTTTTTTTTTTTTTTTTTTTTTTTTTTTTTTTTTTTTTTTTTTTTTTTTTTTTTTTTTTTTTTTTTTTTTTTTTTTTTTTTTTTTTTTTTTTTTTTTTTTTTTTTTTTTTTTTTTTTTTTTTTTTTTTTTTTTTTTTTTTTTTTTTTTTTTTTTTTTTTTTTTTTTTTTTTTTTTTTTTTTTTTATTATATTTACTAATGAATTAAAATTGTCTTAGAGACACCTTAATTGTTGTATTAGCGAAAAGAGAATTCGATTTAGTTTGAAGTTATTGAGAAAAGCTAATATCTTTCAATTTAGTTTTTCGAATAGTTATATGAATATTTCCGTTAATTTCTAGTGCATATTTTCATAATTTGTCGATGTTTTACTTTAATATAAATGGAAATTGGGTTTGGGTTTTGGCGTAAAAGGGTTAACTTTCATCTTTGTTACTGGTTGATGTTTTATCTTATACTTCAAGTCATGGCCATCTCAAGAAGGTTTTTGCTTTTGCTCGCAGCCTGACCGAGTAATGGAGTTCTGCCACAATAACGATCTTCAGTTGATCGTGCGAGCTCACGAGTGTGTAATGGATGGTTTTGAACGCTTTGCTCAGGGCCATCTTATCACGCTTTTCTCTGCCACCAATTATTGTGGTCTCTCTCCCTCTCTTTCCCCCCCTAATGAAATTTCCTTCCTCCCATATTTGATTGGTCTCCATTTTTTTTGGCTGCATTCAGGCACTGCAAATAATGCTGGGGCAATTTTAGTTTTGGGTAGAGATCTTGTGGTTGTTCCTAAATTAATCCATCCTTTACCGCCTGCAATGTCATCACCAGAGGCCTCACCAGAACGTCATGTAGAAGATACTTGGATGCAGGTGATAATCCTTCTGTGACACTCCAAAAAATTTATTGTTTTGCGATAATTTTTGGCAATAAACACTTTTTAATTCGCAGGAGTTGAATGCCAATAGACCTCCTACACCAACTAGAGGCCGTCCTCAAGTCCCCAATGATCGAGGCTCGCTCGCGTGGATATAGTCGAACACTTCCGATTTGTAATTGCCGATGCTCCGCTCACCTATCACTTTTGGCGTATCAGTGTTCTTTATGGAGCACTACTACACCTTGTTTGACATCTTCTGAACTCGAATTCGTGGCATGCGAAGGCTTGAATGGGAATTCATGAAATCGTTCGAGTTTGAGAACGACGCACTGGCTTGAGGTTTGGTTTATTTGGCCTGCAGCGGGCAGGTAGAGTCTCGTTCGTTTATTTCGATGCTTTTTTCGGTGGTGGGTATATTCCTAATTCGTTTTATAGCTTTAAGAAATCACATTTAGATCTATTGTTAGAATTTTTGTTCGAGGTTTGAAGAGGATGACCCATTGTCTTTACTGGTGGAGATATATAGGAAGATGGAGGTTCCTTGTAACGTAGAGGTGTTGCTGTGTCGAACCGTCCATATTTTCTTGTTTTTACTGGTGTAGCTTGTGAAGTCGAGGAATCTTCCTTCTTTTCCACATTTTTATATATCAAGTGCTGGTCGAAAAAATGTTATTCTTCGATCTTGTTTTGCAATCGAAGCTAGAATTATGGTACGATGTTGGGCAATTGCGATCGCTTAATTATTCTCAATGGATATCTCTTCTCCGGTAATTTTGAACTTTGTTGATTTCAATTGAATTACAAATCACTGAAGAGGTTAGAAATCGAGTTAAAACACCTGATTCAGCAAATTGCTGATAGGTAGATGTTTCGTTTGCGTCAATGTTTGTTTGTTGACCAGTCTCTTTGTTTGTTGACCAGTCTCTTTTGGAATGATTGAATGGAAATTAACCTTTATTTTTTTAATTGATTAAACAAAATAATTTATACTAATTAGAATCGAATGAGTAGGAAGAACGAAGAACCTGCTGCCCAATTGGCCTTGTTGGTGGAGATTCCACTCCACTCCCTCGCAGACAAGTGCATCTTTATATTCTCCGACCACTTACCCAACCCATCAAGTTAAATACTTTTATTTGTTATTTAAATTAATCATAATTATGACATCATTATCAATCATAATTCCGTACAATAACTCATGAAAGCCAATCAAAACAGACGGACAGTCGAGGCAACATTGAAGATTTTATGGGAACATATCTGACTATTTACATGTTATTGTCGCATAATTTTAGCTCTTTTTTTTGAAATTTTGAGGATTTCTGGAAATGGGTAGGAGTGATCAGGAGGTGGCAATGCAGTAGGGCTCCCAGAAGAGCAGAGATTTTCTAGGCTCTTTGCATAGTTTTGAGAAAGAAACTGAGTTGTCGTCTCTTTTGTTTCCTCTCAATGCTGTTATCTGTTTTTTCTGCTCATTTTCGGTTAAATTCTTGCTGAAAATACGTTTTGGTGAAGTGTTGTTCATCGCAGATGATGGGTTTTCTTGTCTGATTGGTTTGGTCAGAGCCAGAGCTTTGGATCTCCAGTAGCTGCCGTATGCATTTAAGGAAGAAGGTGCTTCAATGGAGGTCGTTAATGGCGGTGATAGTCGTGGCTTCAATGGCGATTTTGCTCCTCCGCCTTCTGATTCTGATTTGATTTCTTCGTTGAACTTGTAATTTGCTAATCCAGATGGCCGTTTCACCATTAATGCCAATCTATGAACATTTATCACTGCATTTTTCATCGTAATCTCCATTTGGGTGGTTTTCGTTCGAAGATCATTTTCGTCTTCCTCAGCCTCTTCTTCGTCTTCTTCTACTGGTTCTGAATATTGTTCATTTTCCTTCTCTTGATCCTCCAAACTGACTAGTTGTTCTTTGATCTCTTCTTCTCTTTCTTCTTCCTAGATCAGCGTCAAGTTCTTCATAATCTGCAAAAGAAAGAACCAGACGGCCATCCTGACGACGAGCGAGAAAGTTACTACGGGAAGGAAAGAACACCGCTTCAAGTGTTAGTCGTCCTTTTTCCCGGCGGGACTGTACGCGAACAGAAGCTCCGGAAGAACCAGATAGCCATGGAAGAGGAGGGGGAAATGATCGAAAAGGAGATTTCGTCTTGTTGAATTTCACTGGCCTGATCACTTCCTCCATTTTAACTCTCTGTGAGTAGTTCTCTTTTTCTTCTTCACTTTCTTTCTCGTCTTTCTCGTCGTCTCCTATTTCAGACGACGGGTTACGACGAAAACACATCGGAGCCGGTCTCCGATCCGAGACTTTCAGTACATATTTCGAGGCTATTTTCACTCAGAGAGCTGGCCGATCGCTTCACGAGAGGGTGAACATACGGAGGCGGGAGAGATTTCGAAGCTTCTTCCCCAGCTCTGTCAGACAGAATCGAGCTCCAGATATCGACCGGTAAGTGCTTCTTCTCAGTCTCTTTCCTGGGATTTTCTTCACGAATAAAACCGAATACATCGGATTCACCTCCACCTTCCGACGAAGACGATGAATCTGGAACGGAGACGGAGATTTCGTCGGAGGATGCGATCTTCTTCATCGCCGGAGAGAGACCGTGCTGAGCCAACCATTTCTTGGACGACATATCCGCCGATAGAGTTCGACGCAAGGAATTAACTTGTTCGGAACGAAGGATGGTGACTATACCTTGCTTTTCAGAGCTCATCAATGGAGAAGAACTGTAAATTGCGTTCTGGCTCACAGTTGCAGACATCTCTGGAAAATCCGAAGAAGGAAAAACCGGTAAGAAGATTTCTTATTAACGAATAGAAATTTAAATTCCAAGTTTGCAAATGATAATGTAAAGTTGTTGGACATAAAAGTACAAACCTGATAAGTGGGTGAGATGGAGTAAGTTTATGGATCGAAAGAAAGACAACAGCTTCCGCAGAGGTCTGCAGAGAGACCACTGAGAAGCGAGTTGCAGAGAGTTAGAGATTGTAAAGGACTTATAATATGAAGAAGAAGAAGAAGAATGGAAGGTATTAGGAAGCAGCAGTAATGGCGGACGATGGCTTATGGAGAAGGAAGGAGGATGAGGTATTTGTAGGCGCGAAAGGGCTTCGGAATCTTGCTCAGTTGGGCCCACTCTATACGTCACCTGAAAAGACTTGTCATTTGGATTTTTTAATTATTTTATATTTGTTATTTTCTAATTTTTTTTTAGTGTTAAAATCAATTTTAACACAAACTTAATTTGAAATGCCCTTAAATTAAAAATCTTAACGACTAAAACGTTAAACTATTCAAAATATAACAAATCCTGACAGGGAGCCGATCACCCTCATTTTTGAATTTATATATTGTCGAGGGCCCCGTTCCAACGCAACGACCCTCCATTCTCAAAATTAGTGCCGAGAACTGAGTCAATGTTTTGGATCAGAGTTCATTCTCAAGCGTAATGTTTAAGAACGAAAGTCATTTCGGGACGGGGACCCCTCGTTTTCACCTCCCAAAAATTAGAGCGAAAAACTGGAGAGTTCCCGCCCTAAAACGATCGCTCGTTCTTAAAACATTACGCAAATTTCCATTTAATGTATAACAATAAGTAATTACTTTTACACAATTGTATTTAAACGCAAAACATTAAGGTTTTAAGTTATTATTATTGGAAGAAATTGTAGAAGTCTATTAGAGAGAAACAAACAAGCAAAACGAACAATATCAAGAGAAATCATTGGTTCTATCATAAATCAGACGATAAAATTCACCCCAAAAATTATTGGTAACAGAAGTTGTACTTGTACAAAAGTAGAATTAAAACCACAGGCAAAATGAGAAGTTGTGGAGTGGAGTCTCAATCTAGGCAAAGTGAACAAAATTCAGAAAGCAGCAATGTGACAGCTTCTATGGTAAAAATGGGTTAAGCACGAAAGCATAAGAATCGCTTTCAGACGAACATGATTGGACGACCAGAAATCCACATATGTAGAGAGAGAGAAAGAGACAGAGAGAGAGATACGTGATCCGTCAAATAGGTTCTGCATGCATCATATTTTTGTATCGTAGTTATTTATATTTTACGTGAAAGAATTTCTCTCTCTCTCTCTCCTCTCTCTCTCTGTCATGGTGAGAAGGAAAGGGGATGATGGGTTTTTTCGTATATGGATATTGGATAGGGTCAATACTCCCACCACCCAAAAAGTTAGTGATGCAGAGAGAGAGAGAGAGAGAGAGAGAGAGAGAGAGAGAGAGAGAGAGAGGGAGGGAGAGGGAGAGAGCGGGAGAGAGATAGAGAGAGAGAGACGTCGAGTGGTCTGCCTGAAACCGAGAAAGGGAAGAAAGAAAGTAAAGCAAGACCACTAAAACCAGCTTCAATGCTTATCTATTACGTCTCAGCTAAGTTAAGCCATCTTTTTATTTCCTTTTTTGTCAATTAAATTAATTAATATTAAAACATTACTGCTTTTCAGAGCATAGTGAGATATTTTCAGAAAGCTTAATACGTCATTAGTTGACTTAATTAAGTTTACTTAACAAGGCCAACACTGATTGGTTTATAAATTCTTATCATTTATCCAAAAGAATTTTACTTGAATTACGACTCGATGATTTGTGTAATTTATATAATAAATTAATTAATTATATTAATTGCATCAATCATTATTTGACACGTCAGCGAATATGTATTGATAATTGAATAAACATAACATTATTTTTTCTATTAATATTTTAAGATAAATTTTACATATTATTATTTTCTAGAAGTGGATCATATTTAATTCTCCAATATTATAAATTTAAATTTATGTGGTTTTGATTAATAAAAATAATAACTAGTTTGCTATTTAAACCAATTTAATGGGTATTTTTTTCAATAATTTTTTATATTAAATTTAATGGGTTTATAATTTTATGAATAGAGAAATTCGGAATGATTCATCAACCACAATAATATAAATAAATAAAAAACAAACTTTTATTCTCCATCTTTGATTCTTCTTTATTTGTTCTTTCCCAAAAGGCCAACTACACATTCATTTATTCCATCATCACTTTCCTCTTGTTTGTGGAGAAACCACAGAATCTTGCCAAACCAGGAAAATAATTAGAAAAAAACAAAACAACAAAGTGTAAACTCCAAAATTACAAAAATGGAAGTGACGATCCCCATTTGTAAATGGACACTCCTCCATTTTCTTTGCTAATTGGATTTCCCTGTCAATAATTAAAACTATATTGTATAGCTGGATTGGCAACATCACCATGGAAGATGATGCTTACTTTTAGCCACGATGTCATTCCATAATCAATTTTCGAGAGTTGTTTCTCGTAAAAATGTTCGATGTTGAGTCTTTTGGTGAGCTCAGTTGGGTCAGAGCTCACATAGATTTATTATTAGAGTTACTCAAAAATTTGTTACACTAGGTAGAAAAGAGAACGCTACTTATAAAGCACTCAAATTCTATTCTCTCAAGCGATGTGAAATTGTGCACCTTCATTGAGATGAGTTGGGCCCTCACAATCAACAAAATCTTAAGTCGTCTTTGTCTTCGCAAGATAAACTGCCACATTCGATGTTCGTAAGAATTGTTTTCATGAAATAGTGTCTAAAAATCGAAGACTCGCGATTTAATTCCAAAAGTAAGTTATGTTGTTTTCGTTTTTCTAGAGCTACACTATAAAAATCATAATAAAAGAAGTAGAAAAAAGGGTTAATAAAGTTCAGTGCCATCTTCATCATCCCTCACGATGCTTACTTTTTACAAATGGATGGATGAGTAATGTCATAACAAAAATATTTAAAGAACAATGCTAGAGCGTCGAAAGGTTTTACGTCGGGAAAGATTATTCGATCAATATTTATTTTATTATACGGTTATTTTAGTAGGAATTTAATAATTAAAATGTGTCAATGTTAAAACTTTATTGGCAAATAAAGCAAATAAAAGACAAACAAAAACAGCCACATAATCATGTATTGCAAGAAACTTTACAAAGTTTTGGCCAATTAGAACTGCTTTTTACCAATAAAGAAATGATATAAAAAGGGAGACCAGAAAGACAGAACAGGATGCTGTTTTGTGGATTAACTAGTAGGTTATATATTCTCCATTAATTGATAATTATAATTAGAAGGGATTAAGGTCAAATATTATAAAAATAAATAAATAAATAAAATAAAATAAATATTAGCAGGCACAAGCCATGGAAGATCCACCCAGCTTGGCACCTTGGCTATGGCTTATCCATTGTCTGCTTCTTCTGTTTATAAAGTTTTGTCCTTTCTCTCCATAAAAGAATATTTTTGATATTATTTTGATTTTATACTTTTTAATTGTGTAAAAATTTAAAAAAAATGACGGTGGAAGGCCTACGTTGTCGACCTTGAACCATCCAATTGACGTTTGGTCATATTTTTTCTATGTTTCAGAATTCGGGGGCTCGAAATATTGAAGTGTCAATCTTAAATAGACGTTTCATTGGCAAAACTTCTAGGGTCGTGTCACAATGTGTTAGAATGGCATCGCATGGAGTTTTACCGTTTTAAAAATCTTGATTTTCTAACTGGAGCCGCGATTTCAATGTCTCGAGCCGTAACGATAGTAGTAGGGTCGACTCTTGGTTCAACTTTTGAACCTGACTTTGATTGAAGAATTGGATACCCTAATTAAAATTAAGTATCTAATCCGAGTTTAAGCTTAATCAACAACGCACTTAGTATTAAAATAATAATAATTGAATCTAAAAGATCAAGGCGAACCATGAGGTCGAAGACCTATCCACCTTAGACTGGATGATGAGGTGAAATTATAGGAGTCAACATTAGCTAGCTCAGCCCACCGGGATGGTGAGATGAACCAACGAGTGGACGGTTTTTGGCCGTGGTTTTACACTTTTTTAGTTGTGGGGAATGATACATCCAACTTGGTTTTGTTGGTGCCCAATATGTTCCTTGTTCTTTTTTTTTTTTTTCATTCATATTATTTACCATATAGTATAATCTACTAGAATGTAATGCTATATGTCACGTCAAATATATGAAGTGTTATGTCGAAAATAGGTTATAGTCATGCACGATTATTAGATAACTCCAAAAACCGGTCCTTATTTCATAAACAAATCGGTTGAAAATTCGTAAAAATGACGGTGTATATTTTTTTTATACAAATTTACAAAGACAATGAACTATTTTTAGTACAATGTTTCTTAGTTTTAACGAGAATTTATGATTTTACGATGAAAAATTCATCGTGGTGGATCATCCAAAGATTATTCTATCGCCTACAAAGTTTGAATTCGAATAGAAGATGATACCCACTTATCCTCTTGATGTGGGTGGGTGGCAATTTTTAGGGTTCTTTTAATTTAGCTTTCCTTTTATGACCAATTGATTAAGTAATGTTCCTACTTTTGGAGGAATAACACATTTGAATATTTGTTGTTAAACCCACTTTTCTCAAATGTGGCCGAAATTTCGCCCTTACGAAGAGTCTCGTAATTTTTCGTAAAAGAAACAAATAAATACAAAGCTTTTCATGTCATGCGATGCCTTATTGCATGCATGACATTACAACTATAATGAAATTGTTAGATTAATTTTAAACAATAATTTAATTTTCTAATAAAAACAAATTGTTTTATAATGTATTCTAAAATAAATTAATAATTATGATAAATGAGACCATATTCATATTCATAGAGGATCGATGAGGACGAAGTTGGTCTCATCCATTTGGAGCAGCTCTGCTTCTAATTTTGTACACGTAATTATTACTTGTGTCTACTAATTGGCCATGAGAAATGACATCTTTCATACTTTTGTTAGCAAATATCCAAAGATTATTCTATCGCCTACAAAGTTTGAATTCGAATAGAAGATGATACCCACTTATCCTCTTGATGTGGGTGGGTGGCAATTTTTAGGGTTCTTTTAATTTAGCTTTCCTTTTATGACCAATTGATTAAGTAATGTTCCTACTTTTGGAGGAATAACACATTTGAATATTTGTTGTTAAACCCACTTTTCTCAAATGTGGCCGAAATTTCGCCCTTACGAAGAGTCTCGTAATTTTTCGTAAAAGAAACAAATAAATACAAAGCTTTTCATGTCATGCGATGCCTTATTGCATGCATGACATTACAACTATAATGAAATTGTTAGATTAATTTTAAACAATAATTTAATTTTCTAATAAAAACAAATTGTTTTATAATGTATTCTAAAATAAATTAATAATTATGATAAATGAGACCATATTCATATTCATAGAGGATCGATGAGGACGAAGTTGGTCTCATCCATTTGGAGCAGCTCTGCTTCTAATTTTGTACACGTAATTATTACTTGTGTCTACTAATTGGCCATGAGAAATGACATCTTTCATACTTTTGTTAGCAAATATCCAAAGATTATGGATACCCAATGAAAACATCATGGATTTGAAACAAAGTTGGTCGGATGTCAAAATTGATCGTCGAATCGAAATAAAATATCGGGGGGAGATTTGATGTAGTCTTTATGATACTCGATATTGGTTAGCCGAAATTGGTATAGAAAGAGATGATATGTTTTGTAGTTCTGCGCATTTGAGCCGAGAGGCCTACAACATGATCAAAATTGTGCACGAACCTTCGTTATTTGATCCAAATGCAATCTCATGGAACAGTTTTGATGTATGATTTTTTTTAAATATTCACAATTTATCTTAATTACTTCATAAATTAATCAGTAACGTGTAAGCGTCATATCAGGAGATAAGATTAGAAGGTAAACCTAATATATCATAAAAATAAATATAGTATATTTAGATGATTTGAAACGATGAGGCTTTGGAATGACTAAAGCTTGGATAACAATGTTGGATATATCGAATTTAGCCTTCGGGCCTTGTCTGCGTCCGGCATGGATATTTGAAGCCCATTAGAGGTTTTTGGGCTAACATGAAGGTAGAGAGATATATACATGTATAAATCTACTAATACTCCATATGTTCTTTTTTATTTTAAATTAAATATACCTGTAACTAATAAATACATAGTATAATAGTTGCTCCTCAAGTGGTCAAATTAAGATTGAGGTTGAAGTAATCAACTTGAACAAATCAATTTGATCCAACTTAAGGTGTGGTTTGGTTTCTGCTACACATGTATTTTCGCAATAATTGTCCGAGACTAAATTTTGAAAAAAATGACAATTCGGATTGAGTGGTTCAAAATCTTGTTATGTCTCGTACCACTTGATTATCTTTCATTAAATACTATGAAAGTATTGTTTTGAATCATCAAAATTTAACAATTTAATTAGTCGAAATCCTACTACGAGTTATTAGTGTATGAATAAGAACTTTAAATTTAAGTGGGAGTAATTTGTACGAGTATGAGACATGGATGAATCTGCAAGGCTCCTCTTATTATCAGTCGATTAATGCTTGTTTTATGTTCTGCCGTGACAATCGTTAATTGGTTTTTATGGGTAATTTTCAAATGCTTGATCTTCTACGTGTACTATTTTATTGGTCAGAAAAGAACAAAAGCATTGAAGACATACATTGCATAACACTAAAATCTCATGACTCAATCTACACAAAATAAAAAATAATAATTTTTTAAAATTTTTTAATAGCCGAGCCATGTTGAAATGCGTGAGCCCTGAGCCCTAAGAACAGCTGTCTCGTCCATTGTCTGAAAATCGGATAGTTTAGAGAGAGAAAACCAGTTGTTTGTTTGGAAGAAGAGAAAGTCAAAACACCCTTTCAAGAACTACGTCCAGAGTTGAAGAAGTATGTCTCTCAATTGTTGGAAAATGTCATCTTTTTCCACTGTCTCTCTCTCTCTCTTCCCAGTATGTTGATTTGACTGTATCGTTTGGAGCAACTTGCATTTGGGTTTCTTTCTTCTTCCTCATTTAAGCCATCGTCGTCTGTACTGAAAAGTTCAGCGTCTTTACAGCTATCCACGCTGATCTTCATTTGCCCAAATATATAATTTGTTAACTCTTCATCTTTTCTCTCAAAATGGAAGAGTCAGACATTGAATTTCCTTCTCATTTTCTCTGTCCCATTTCGTTGCAACTAATGAGAGATCCTGTTACACTCTCCACCGGCATCACTTACGATCGAGGAAGTATTGAGAGATGGTTGTTTTCCGGCCATAACCATTTCTGTCCGGTTACGAAGCAGGCTATTTTCGATTCAGATCTGATACCGAACCACACTCTCCGACGATTGATTCAATCTTGGTGTTCACTGAATGCTACTAATGGCGTCGAGAGAATCCCGACTCCAAAACCCCAGCTTGACAGAGCCCAGATCATGAAAATCCTAGCAGACGCCATTAAAGCTCCTAACACAAAGCTCCAATGCATGAGAAAACTCAGATCCATTGCTTCAGAGAGTGAAAGAAATAGAGCCCAATTAGTCGCTGCAGGTGCATTAGAATTTTTGGCTTCAGCAATGAAGAACGACGAAGATGAAACTGTTGCAGGAGCAGCCATTGAGATTCTTTTCAGCCTCGAATCCTCAGAAGAACGTCTCAAAATCCTTGCGAACAAAGATTTCGATTTTATCGATTCGTTAGTTCGAGTTTTGAAGATAGGAAACTCCCAATCAAGAGTCTACGCAATAATGTTACTAAAATCAATCTTTAAAGCGGCCGATCCGATTCAATCTATGAGTGTTAACCGGCAACTTTTCGCCGAGACAGTTCGTATTATCAGCGACCAAATCTCTCGAAAAGTGTCAAAAGATGCTTTGAAATTGCTCGTGGAGCTATGTCCGTGGGGGAGAAACCGAATCAAAGCAGTGGAAGAAGGAGCAGTAATGGCGCTCATCGAGATTCTTTTAAACTCATCAGACAAGAGACTTTGCGAACTTTCGCTCATAGTTCTAGACAAGCTATGCGGCTGCGCAGAGGGTAGAGCTCAGCTAATCGATCATGGCGGTGGGTTAGCTGTCATTTCCAAAAAAATACTCAGGGTTTCGAAAGTTGCGAGTGAGAGAGGAGTGAGAATATTATCCTCCATAAGTAGGTTTTCTGCAAACTCTAGGGTTCTGCAGGAGATGATGGAGGTTGGAGTGGTGACGAAGCTTTGCTTGGTGGTGCAACTGGAGGTGAGTTCGAAGACGAAAGAGAGGGCTCGAGAAACCCTCGAGTTACACTCTAAGGTTTGGAGAAATTCACCTTGTTTTTAACTTTACATGTATAATCTATAATAGAAACTTCAATTGAGGTTGTTTTTAATATTTATGATCGTATGACCTTAATACGTAAAATAGTACGATATTATCTGTTTTGATTATCGAATTTTGTCAATGTGTTAATTTAAATAATCTTGTAAAAGTTCGAAATGAAATAACTACCGATACACCTTTTATTTTTTTTACATTTTACAACATATTTATCTATTTTAAGGCTTTCGTTACCTTACAAGATTTGTATTTTTCACTATGTTTCTTTCACTACATTATCCATAGTTATTGAACATCTTCTTTGCGAAAGATTGACTGATTGTGAAAGTTGGATTAGGGTAAATGATGAAACTATAATTACCCAAGCGTGTCACATTATACGATGGGATAATACAAAAAAAAAATTACGAGACAAAATAGTTGTATAGTAAGAAAAATGAAACACGACATTCCTTGAATCCTATTTGAGACAAACCAGTAGACTCGTGTAATAGATCTCATTAATTTTATCTATAAATTCATGCAAGTTAAAATCAAAAAACTCGCGATTACATCTAAATATTTAAATATTTAATTGTTTACCTGCCCGTAGTTTTTTAACAAAAAAATCTTTCCCACTTAAATCCAGTGGCTCGCGTTAACATATTTTTTTCAACAATCATTTGATTTCTACATGACATGATCTACTTGGTCAGTAGAGAGTGACAAAACTCACAAATTTGACAATTTATTCCCTTAAAATAAAGGTCAACAGTCAGCTTAAAGAGAAGAAAATTATATCCCAGTCTTTTACATATTTCTATGCTCGCTAGACGTGAAGGAAAAACCTAGCACGCTAGACGTGAAGGAAAAACCTAGCACGCTAGACGTGAAGGAAAAACCTAGCACGCTAGACGTGAAGGAAAAACCTAGCACGCTAGACGTGAAGGAAAAACCTAGCACGCTAGACGTGAAGGAAAAACCTAGCACGCTAGACGTGAAGGAAAAACCTAGCACGCTAGACGTGAAGGAAAAACCTAGCACGCTAGACGTGAAGGAAAAACCTAGCACGCTAGACGTGAAGGAAAAACCTAGCACGCTAGACGTGAAGGAAAAACCTAGCACGCTAGACGTGAAGGAAAAACCTAGCACGCTAGACGTGAAGGAAAAACCTAGCACGCTAGACGTGAAGGAAAAACCTAGCACGCTAGACGTGAAGGAAAAACCTAGCACGCTAGACGTGAAGGAAAAACCTAGCACGCTAGACGTGAAGGAAAAACCTAGCACGCTAGACGTGAAGGAAAAACCTAGCACGCTAGACGTGAAGGAAAAACCTAGCACGCTAGACGTGAAGGAAAAACCTAGCACGCTAGACGTGAAGGAAAAACCTAGCACGCTAGACGTGAAGGAAAAACCTAGCACGCTAGACGTGAAGGAAAAACCTAGCACGCTAGACGTGAAGGAAAAACCTAGCACGCTAGACGTGAAGGAAAAACCTAGCACGCTAGACGTGAAGGAAAAACCTAGCACGCTAGACGTGAAGGAAAAACCTAGCACGCTAGACGTGAAGGAAAAACCTAGCACGCTAGACGTGAAGGAAAAACCTAGCACGCTAGACGTGAAGGAAAAACCTAGCACGCTAGACGTGAAGGAAAAACCTAGCACGCTAGACGTGAAGGAAAAACCTAGCACGCTAGACGTGAAGGAAAAACCTAGCACGCTAGACGTGAAGGAAAAACCTAGCACGCTAGACGTGAAGGAAAAACCTAGCACGCTAGACGTGAAGGAAAAACCTAGCACGCTAGACGTGAAGGAAAAACCTAGCACGCTAGACGTGAAGGAAAAACCTAGCACGCTAGACGTGAAGGAAAAACCTAGCACGCTAGACGTGAAGGAAAAACCTAGCACGCTAGACGTGAAGGAAAAACCTAGCACGCTAGACGTGAAGGAAAAACCTAGCACGCTAGACGTGAAGGAAAAACCTAGCACGCTAGACGTGAAGGAAAAACCTAGCACGCTAGACGTGAAGGAAAAACCTAGCACGCTAGACGTGAAGGAAAAACCTAGCACGCTAGACGTGAAGGAAAAACCTAGCACGCTAGACGTGAAGGAAAAACCTAGCACGCTAGACGTGAAGGAAAAACCTAGCACGCTAGACGTGAAGGAAAAACCTAGCACGCTAGACGTGAAGGAAAAACCTAGCACGCTAGACGTGAAGGAAAAACCTAGCACGCTAGACGTGAAGGAAAAACCTAGCACGCTAGACGTGAAGGAAAAACCTAGCACGCTAGACGTGAAGGAAAAACCTAGCACGCTAGACGTGAAGGAAAAACCTAGCACGCTAGACGTGAAGGAAAAACCTAGCACGCTAGACGTGAAGGAAAAACCTAGCACGCTAGACGTGAAGGAAAAACCTAGCACGCTAGACGTGAAGGAAAAACCTAGCACGCTAGACGTGAAGGAAAAACCTAGCACGCTAGACGTGAAGGAAAAACCTAGCACGCTAGACGTGAAGGAAAAACCTAGCACGCTAGACGTGAAGGAAAAACCTAGCACGCTAGACGTGAAGGAAAAACCTAGCACGCTAGACGTGAAGGAAAAACCTAGCACGCTAGACGTGAAGGAAAAACCTAGCACGCTAGACGTGAAGGAAAAACCTAGCACGCTAGACGTGAAGGAAAAACCTAGCACGCTAGACGTGAAGGAAAAACCTAGCACGCTAGACGTGAAGGAAAAACCTAGCACGCTAGACGTGAAGGAAAAACCTAGCACGCTAGACGTGAAGGAAAAACCTAGCACGCTAGACGTGAAGGAAAAACCTAGCACGCTAGACGTGAAGGAAAAACCTAGCACGCTAGACGTGAAGGAAAAACCTAGCACGCTAGACGTGAAGGAAAAACCTAGCACGCTAGACGTGAAGGAAAAACCTAGCACGCTAGACGTGAAGGAAAAACCTAGCACGCTAGACGTGAAGGAAAAACCTAGCACGCTAGACGTGAAGGAAAAACCTAGCACGCTAGACGTGAAGGAAAAACCTAGCACGCTAGACGTGAAGGAAAAACCTAGCACGCTAGACGTGAAGGAAAAACCTAGCACGCTAGACGTGAAGGAAAAACCTAGCACGCTAGACGTGAAGGAAAAACCTACCACGCTGGACGTGTGGGCAGATGTTGAATATCCCACATCGACAAAGAAGAAAGCAAAGGTCCAGTATATAATATAAGGAGATTATTTCAATTATTGAGCTAGTTTTTGGAATGAGTTCTACCGTTCTCATTCTGTCAACTTAATTATTATTATTTTGTGAAATAATTACAAATTTGTTTCAAGAGAATGTAAATTTTATAAATACATCAATAATTGACTATGTTAATAATAAATTCAAGAAGTTATGAATACTATAGCAACTTCAAAGTACAATTAAAAATAAAAGGCCCAAATAAATCAGCCCATTTAAATAATGGACCCGTTTAATTGCTCTAGTCCCGTTACATAAGCTGCATTACTACAAGTCCAAACTACTTCTAATTAAATGACATTTAGACATACATAACAAGTAAGAACAATTAGTTAGTGACCTATAATTCCATAATTTAAAAAAAAAATAAAAATAAAATAATACAATTGCTAACGCGTCAAACAAAAATTAACATAGTGTCGCCAATTAATGCATCTGTGTCTATCGACTGTTTCTATGCGTCTATCTACTGTTTCTAAACATAACGCTTGATGTGGATACATTGCACTAATAATTTGTTGTGTGGATCGTGATAATGAAAGTTCATTATATAGTACATATCAATGTCTATCCACTGGATTTGGGCACTGTTTGAAATTATTGAAATGTCCAAACACATTTGTCATGTGTGATAAAAGTCCAAGTAAGTTAACAGAACAAATAGAGAGATTGCAGCTCAATTTTCTCACCCTTTTTCTTTTTCTTGGCTGGCAAACACAATCATTATTACACTATTCACATTATTTGGTTTTAATTCACTTTTTTTTTTGTCTTAAATTGATTATCCTTACTGTAATTGCCCATTTTCCCAATAAGATATTGTCCGTTCTGGAGATTGGGCCGTAGCTCAATATCCTCCTCTTACAGCTTTGTTTGGCGAGAACTTCCCAGTCGGTCACCCAATCTGGTACTACTTTCGCCGAAGCACTTTTAACTTCGGAGTTCTTATGGGATCCGTTGTCAATTGTACTCCAAAACGCGTCTTACTATTTTGGGAGGGTCTCCTTATATATGTTTCATTTCCATATACTTCCCCAAGCGATGTGGGATTGCGACGACCCCCTCTTTACGACCCGGGATTCGCCTATACTCGAGTCCGGGATTCGCTTACACTCGGGTTAGGTCCCGAGGTTTGTCCGCAGTCGTTTGATTTTTTTTTTTTTTTTTTTTTTTTTTTTTTTTTTTTTTTTTTTTTTTTTTTTTTTTTTTTTTTTTTTTTTTTTTTTTTTTTTTTTTTTTTTTTTTTTTTTTTTTTTTTTTTTTTTTTTTTTTTTTTTTTTTTTTTTTTTTTTTTTTTTTTTTTTTTTTTTTTTTTTTTTTTTTTTTTTTTTTTTTTTTTTTTTTTTTTTTTTTTTTTTTTTTTTTTTTTTTTTTTTTTTTTTTTTTTTTTTTTTTTTTTTTTTTTTTTTTTTTTTTTTTTTTTTTTTTTTTTTTTTTTTTTTTTTTTTTTTTTTTTTTTTTTTTTTTTTTTTTTTTTTTTTTTTTTTTTTTTTTTTTTTTTTTTTTTTTTTTTTTTTTTTTTTTTTTTTTTTTTTTTTTTTTTTTTTTTTTTTTTTTTTTTTTTTTTTTTTTTTTTTTTTTTTTTTTTTTTTTTTTTTTTTTTTTTTTTTTTTTTTTTTTTTTTTTTTTTTTTTTTTTTTTTTTTTTTTTTTTTTTTTTTTTTTTTTTTTTTTTTTTTTTTTTTTTTTTTTTTTTTTTTTTTTTTTTTTTTTTTTTTTTTTTTTTTTTTTTTTTTTTTTTTTTTTTTTTTTTTTTTTTTTTTTTTTTTTTTTTTTTTTTTTTTTTTTTTTTTTTTTTTTTTTTTTTTTTTTTTTTTTTTTTTTTTTTTTTTTTTTTTTTTTTTTTTTTTTTTTTTTTTTTTTTTTTTTTTTTTTTTTTTTTTTTTTTTTTTTTTTAAATTCGTCGTTCTTCATTTTCGCATAGGCCCCGACACAACAAAATGTTGCAATAATTGGATAAGTCACTTGGAAAGTTAATCACACTTACTTTTCATGTTTAATTGCTAATAAGTGTGATTAATGCAACTTTTATAATTAATGATTGAACGTAGATTTACCCTTCCCTACTTTGATTTTTTTTAAATTCATGATATATTCATTTTTTTGTGATCTATTATATTAATTCCGTAAGGGTATGAGGATTTTTTTTAATTTTTTATCCACTTATTTGTCTAAGCTTATCAGGTCTAATAGTTTACGTGACAAAATTAAATTCGTCGTTCTTCATTTTCGCATAGGCCCCGACACAACAAAATGTGGTGATAATTGGATAAGTCACTTGGAAAGTTAGTCACACTTACTTTTCATGTTTAATTGCTAATAAGTGTGATTAAGGCAACTTTTATAATTAATGATTGAACGTAGATTTGCCCTTCCCTACTTTGATTTTTTTTTTTTAATATAAGAATTTGCCAATGATTTTATTTTCAAAAGAAGATCTATTTTTCAAATAAAAAGCACAACAAATAATAACCTAATTTGTGGAAAAATAGGGAGAATAATCCAAAATAAAGGATTTAGGGGTGGTGGAAAGTGGGATATTTTTGTTAATGTCAATATTCTCATGCCCCTTTTTTTGTCACTTCCTAACGTGCACCCCAATCCAAAATCACTACCAAAGATTCAACCTTTTCTCCTTTTTCATTACAATTTTGTGCCTAAAACTAAAAAAGGAATAAAATTTATATAAAAATATTGAAAAAAATAAAAAAAAAATAGGCATGATGGTACATAGTTGGACATACAAAGGAATTGACTTTTGTTAGTTTGATGGGTCATTTGCCATCCCACTTTGCCCATTTTTCTTACCCTTCATTTGGTCAATGAGAATTGCCCTTTAACTATCATATTGTTTTTGGTTTATTATTAGGTATTAGACATTCTCCCCTCCCTACGTGCGTACATTGGTAATTGTCGTATTCAACGGTCAAATCCTAATTTAGACCCATAACGTTTGAAGTCATTTATAAAACAATAAACAATTTTGGATCGTATCATCGATTTATCTTGTCAAATCAAGCACGTGTATAACACGTTTTATTTCGAACCCTTATACCAGTTTTTAATCTAATTTCTATCTTTGCTGATCTTTTTTCCAGTGATTACGAACTCTGTCGAGAGATCGAAAGTGTTTGAAATCGGATTAGAAATCATCGTTAAAACACCTAACGAAACACATAATATATACATGATAGATTTAACAAATAAAATAACAATAAAGTCCAAATTGTTGATAGCTAAAAGGTTGAGATTAAATTTGAAAAAAATAAAAAATTAAAATTTAATCTATAAATAATTTCAAACGTTACAGTTGAAATTACACTTTACCATTACATACTCCAAATCTAATATCAATTTATTAAATACAAATATATTATTTAATTAATTATTATTTCTTTAGAAAAAAGAAATAAATATGCATGCAAGCCTCTGTTTTGGGCAGTAGACATGGAATTCTGAACTAGTTTCAGAGAAAGAACTCACATGATGGAATTATTATACTCTTTGTTTTGAGTAAATCACACTCTTTTTTACACTAAACAAATACTGCATCTGCATAGAAAGAATCACTGATTGTAATATTCCAATGCCATCAAGGCCGTCCATTTGGAATCTTTTCTCACTCATCGCTCAAACTAGAGAGAGACTAGAGAGAGAGAGAGAGAGAGCAATGTGTCATGTGTCTCCAACTAGAGCTCCTCCTTTTTATGAAGAACATTATTATTTATTTATTGTTTATTTCTGACTCACTGCTAGTGCTTGGGCTTTGAAAAGAAACGAAAAAAATAAATAAATAAATAAAAGATGAGCCCTAGTCTAGCTACCTTTTTTAGACCTTTTGAACCCATCTTGCCCGTTGAATTTGGGGACCCAGGAAAGAATGAGATTCATCAACGGTTGAAAATTCTCCTCAATATCACCTATAACAATAGAGCTAATTCAAGCCCTAATCACCCACCCACCAATACCATGTGCATTCCAATCCTGATATTACTTTTTAAAATTAGTTTAACAAAAAAACCCTTTTTTAAAAAATATAATAATAATAATAACTTTTATATAAATTAAAATGATTATATTACATATATTTACGTTTGAATCTACGATGAGACGAAAAAACATGGTGAAAAGTGCAATTATTTTTATTATAATATTATTCATTTTGGTTCAATTCCGGACGAATTAATCTTTAAAAAAGAAATTTTTTTATGAGATTGTGCACTTCTACTTGTATGACATGAACCCTCATGATCTATATAATTATGGGTCGTTATTTTTTTACAAAGTGGGCTGTCATAGAAAGCAGAGATAATAATGTTACGATAAATTAATAATTATTTTAAATTATTATGATCTTTCTCCTAATTTTAATCAATTATATGATTATTATTGTTTTTTTTATTTTGTGGATGATTTTGGTTATGGGCTCAACACAAGCATTGATGTGCCTAGAGCAAATCAATTTTTTTTTTAGTTTTTTTAAATATTAATCATAGACTGAATATGACAATAATTAAATGAAGTGGGAAATCACTGTCTTGGGCTCACTAAAATCAGTGTTTTTTTTAATATTAAAAATTAAAATTTGCACATTTAAATTATGATTTATGCATGAAAAGAAAAACTTTGAAATCGAAAATAAAATTTTATTATATAGTTTTTATATAAAAATAAATAATGGCAATTAATGCAACATAACACGTGGGTAATTGAGTAATTCACTCAGCATTGAATATTCCTTTTTAATTTCCGCCAAAACTAAAAAAGAAATCCGACCGTGTTATTACAGGATGGCAAGGTTTCGTAATTTAGTTGGGGTAACGAGGGTAAGTATGTACATGACGTCACCTCGACAGAAGACCGCAGTATTTCACAATCCAACGATTGTGTCCCACCACTTGTCGGACCCAAATAACTACTAATATATATCTCTTTCTTTGAAACCGACAAAAGTAGCACGCAGTGGCATAATCGTATTTTACTACAAATCAGAGGCTATTTCTGCAATTTTCCTTTTCCTTCCTTTTAGTAGCTCCTTCCAAGCTCTTTGTCGTCTTTAGGAGAGAAGAGAATAGCATCGCTGTGGAACGAAGTGGAAGTTAAATCGGTCTCAAACTGAGAAGCTACTGGATATCTCGTCGATCTACTTTTTATCTCCGCCGGTTGTGAGGAAGAGAATCGAGGTTTTTGAAAGAGTTTTTGGCGATCTTCTTGTGAACTGTTTTTGGATTTCGCTTTTGAAGTTTTGTTTATTTGGGTTGCTTAGTTCGGAGGTGAGAAATGGAGAGGATTGTAGCTGGCTACAAGCTTCAAGCTTGTGGAATAGTGTAGGTGGTTCCGGGGGGTTCGGATTGCGTTGCGATTGGCTTTGTTAGCCTTCTTTAGTTGTGTTTTGCTTGCCGGAGCATGGCCTGCAGGAGAATGATCGCCGGAAACTTGGATCCAGGGATGAAAAAGTGGGGTGGTTTAAGGACGAAGCAGGCTGGTAGAGCATCTTGCCGTGGAAGTTAGACTGCGGAAACTGAAGTCTTTTTTTAAAAAAATGTGCTGTTTCCGGCGCTAACCTTCTTTAATCTCTCTCTCACCCTCCCTCTTTATATCTCTCCTGCTGCGTATGCCAGCCAGATTTCATCTAGTTCTTCCCCAAAGTCGTGACATTTGAGCTTTGAAGCTGATTCCATGGGGATTCTGCTGAAACAGGCGCTGAAGGGCATATGTAACTTGAATCAGTGGTCTTATGCTATTTTCTGGAAGATCGGCTTCCAAAATCCCGAGTAAGTGTAGCTGTTAAGTGTTACGACATTTTGTTCTTTTCTTTTGGAGTGTTTGCTATTTTTCGTTCTTGAGCGAGTTTTACCCCCAGGCTTTCCTATATTATTGTCGGAGTATTTTGGAGCTTTTCTGCTGAATTTTGCTGAATATTGAAGCAGAAAACAGCTTTGGAGTGTTTGCTATTTTTCGTTCTTGAGCGAGTTTTACCCCCGGGCTTTCCTATATTATTGTCGGAGTATTTTGGAGCTTTTCTGCTGAATTTTGCTGAAATATTGAAGCAGAAAACAGCTCTTTCTTTTTTGAAGTTTCAGAATAATGAAAAATTTATATTTGCTGATAAAGAATGAAACTTTACGTCAAAATTGTTTACTTTTACTTTTACTTTTCTTGATTTTTTCTACGCTTAGTTAATGTCTGGTATAGACTGTAGACTGTGTCGTATACTCATTCTATATTTGATTGGTCCGCAGCTCATCATCTATTGTGGAGTCTAATACTTTGGATGGCTCCATTTTGTTATAACAATCCAAGTGAAAAGTAGATCTATGCATCTTGACAGACATGCCATTACTTTACTTATTCTTTATCTAAATTTGGATGCTGTTGTAATTTTAATTTCTTGTCGATGGAAACATATTGCTTCATTACTTCTACTTGCT
The DNA here is from genome assembly GCA_022432975.1 of Begonia masoniana. Lineage (NCBI taxonomy): Eukaryota > Viridiplantae > Streptophyta > Magnoliopsida > Cucurbitales > Begoniaceae > Begonia > Begonia masoniana. The sequence continues at coordinate 2,192,635 of CM039512.1, read as the reverse complement.
TTGGTTTGGTTGCTGAGAAAATGCATTTATTTATCTCAGTATGTGTATGGGATATTAAGTTTTTCAAAGAAAAAGTCTAATACATGCAAAATATTATGAAGTGATTGGTGTCATTCTCTTCTTTTCTTCATTTTTCTCAGCTCCCAAACAGAAACATAAATGAATCGTCTGTATCTATTCTTTTTTTGACTGAAACTTACCCACTTTCTGTCCAGGCTCCTTATTTGGGAAGAATGTTATTATGAAGCCTTGCCCTCTTCTTCATCTGCTGGGCTTGAAGGTGGAAAATTGCTTCTTGGAGGATGGGAAAGTCATAGACTTTCTGATGAAAAAGGATCTACCCACTTTGGGGTTGAATCTGAGGACAAACTTTGTTTGCTGATCAACAGAATGATGTTGAATAATCAAATTAATGTTGTAGGAGAAGGGTATGTTATTACTTTAATTCCTTTTTTCTCAACTCATTCTCCTTCAACCCCCCTCGATTCTCTTCCCGCTCTTCTTTTTTTTTTTTTTTTTTGGTGTATTAAACCACACTGAAGGCAGCCTTATGGAATCTCAGGCTAGTTGGGCGAGCTGCATTTTCGGTCGAATCACCTATGGATTCTTTCGAGAAGTTACAATAGAAACATTCATCCACCAGAGGTATTATTAAGATTATTCAACCTGGCATCTGCAAATTCTTGTTGTTTCCTGTACTGGTTTTCACTGTTATCACATAGCTTATTATGTCTGTCGTGAAATAAGAAAGCTATTTGGATCAATATGAATAAACAATTCTGCCAAAGCACATCAACTACTTAATTTTGTGTTTTAATTCCTGAGATTTAATTTAGATAGTTTATGCTTTCAGATTGAAAAAAGATGAGAAGTGAAACTTTGCTGTTTGTTGATTATGTTTATACTAACTATCATGCACACTGCTTGTGTCAAAGGCTGAAAAAAACCTTGTAGGTAGTAGTTATCGAATGTGCTAACTATTTTTTTTGTCTATTTTCTGCGTAAACTCAGGTTCTAAATGAGTTGCATCTTCAATTTTCGTCAGGAATGCAGGTCTAATATACCACTGTTCTTTAGTTGCAACAGTAATATCCTGTTGTTTCATTAAAGTTTAAATTTTATTATTTTTTGTACAGACAGTTGCAGTTATTCCTGTTTTTCCACATGGAGTTGTTCAGCTTGGTTCTTCCCTTGCTGTGAGTTCTGCTTCGAAATTATGTCTTCTTCTACATTCCACACATGTTTTCTGAAGTATATTGATGTCTTTAATGAACAAAAGCAATTTTTTTTTTAATTGTATAAGTTTTTAAGAAAGCTTGATGATTTTCATGTTGTTTTTCCAAGTTTGGTCCGTTGAAATGTTGGACTTGCTTCGCAGATCATGGAGAACATGAGATTTATTAATGATGTGAAGAATTTGATCCTGGATTTAGGGAGTATTCCTGGGGCTCTTCTACCTGAAAACTATGCAACAAAAGACCTTGAAAAGGAATTTCATGTACCTGTTGCTCATAAAATTCCTAACCCATCTGCAGAGGTGTTGAAATCCTTCGTGGGGGTTGATGGCTACAACCAACAAGGCCATTCATCTCAGGTTTCAGAGCTTATTGGTCATAATCAAAATGGGGTGTCTTCAAAATTTGATTATCTTAATCTGCCTATTTCATCTCACAACTACTGTGACTCAAAAATTACTCCTGCATATCAGCCAAACCTTATGGTGCATGAGGAATGGTTTAATCTGCAGGCTTCTTTCAGTTCTCAAGCTGATTTCCTGCCTGGCTCTGGTCAATCAATGTGCTTAGGTTCTGGCTTGGAATGCCATGGTAATAACAATAACAATCCAAGTGCTCCGAATAGCGTTAACTTGTCTCAACTGAGGATAAGTGGAGGCAGAGTTCTTGAAGACAAGAAAGAGAGAAGCGAGTTACACGACAGAATGAATGGTCATTTAAACACACCAAGGCCAGGTGGAATTAATATGGTAAATCGAATATCCAATGTCCATCGTTTAAGGATAGACAATGTTTCATTTGAATCTCTAAATGGTGAGTTGATTCAGCCTGATGAGGGCAAGCATGCAAGCGAGAACACAGAAGCTTTTCTTCTCGAGCAGCATAAACGCGAAAGCGGAAATCAGAATGCAGGACTCCAAGAATTTAATACATCTGGAGATGACTTGTTCGATGTTTTGGGCGCAGAATTAAAAAATAAACTACTTAACGAAAACTTTTTGAGCCCCCAGAATTTCGGTGGTGATAATTCTCTGGTTTATAACATGTATGATTCTGGTGGGCTGTCTGATGATATTAATTCATCATCAGAGGGACGGCATTACAGGTAGTGAGGTTTTTTCGTATTCCGATGATCTTTTAGATGCTGTGGTCTCTGGAGGATGTTTGTCCACAAAGCAGAGCTCAGACGATAATGCTTCTGAAAAAACAACCTTAACAAGGATAAGTAGTTCTCTCTCTCAGAGTTGGGCCAGTATGCCCGATCAGCTGCAAAGAGAGCGTTTTGATCTTCCTAAGCCAATTTTCAGTTCTGGAACTTGGGATTCTCGGTCTTCTAAATCCGGGTCTGGCAAAAATGACACGGGAAATTGTTCTCAATCAAATTCTGTCTATGGTTCGCAAATTAGTTCTTGGGTTGAACAAGGGAATAGTGTGAAGGAGGATAATAGTGAGTCGACGGCATATTCCAAGAGGCCGAATGAAGCGAACAAATTGACTCGAAAAAGGCTTAAACCAGGAGAGAATCCTAGACCCAGGCCGAAAGACCGACAAATGTTTCAAGATCGGTTGAAGGAACTACGAGAAATTGTGCCAAATGGTGCAAAAGTACTGTCTTTTCATTACCATTCTCACTCTCTCTCTCCCACCCCCCCTCTCTCTAAAGTTCTTCTTATGTTCTTTTGCACTTCTGTCTAACTTCTTTTCATTGGTCAACAGTGTAGCATAGATTCGTTACTCGAACGTACAATCAAGCACATGCTTTTCTTGCAAAGTGTCACTAAGCATGCAGACAAGCTTAAACAAACTGAAGAATCTAGGGTATGGATGATATCTTCTTCCTTATTTTCCTCGATGCTTGCCAGGATTGAATTTACTTTTGTTCTGTTTTTTTCGGATTTTTGTTGACCTCTTGTTCTTTCCCTTGCTTCATCAATATGCAGATTATCAGTAAAGAAGGTGGTCTGCTTCTGAAAGATAATTTGGAGGGTGGCGCCACGTGGGCTTTTGAGGTTGGTTCTGAGTCTATGCTGTGCCCAATCATAGTCAAGGATTTGAATCCACCGCGTCAGTTGCTCGTCGAGGTAATCATATAGCATACTAATAATCCTCGATCTGTCCGATTTAGGTTCCATTTCTTTAACAATTATCCTTCATTTTGGTAGATGCTATGTGAAGATAGAGGGTTTTTCCTTGAAATAGCTGATTTAATCCGAGGATTGGGTTTGACCATCTTAAAGGGCGTGATGGAGAGTCGGAGCAATAAGATATGGGCGCGTTTTGCCGTCGAGGTAATTCTTTCGTTTCTCATTTCATCGGCTTTCGAAGATCGAACCCGATCAAAATGAAGTTTTGATCTTTGAAAATAAAGTTTGCATGTTTTGAATAAACTAGCAAGGCTAAGATACGTTGATTTGTAATACGTGAGCTTTATTGGCTGTTTTTACACTCGTGCAGGCAAACCGGGACGTGACGAGGATGGAAATATTCATGTCGCTTGTTCATCTTTTGGAGCAAACTATGAAAGGCGGCGGAGGATGTTTGTCCGACGCAATCGACGTAGGCCATTTAATGGTCCACAATTCCTTTCCTCAAACCGCCCCGATTCCTGCAACTGGCCGACCAAACGATCTGCAGTGATCGATCTGAGTGTCTAAAACGTGTTGAGAGCAGCGTGAGCTCGGTTTTCGCCTGCCATGACCGACGCATTTCAATTCGGAAAGTTCTAACATCAGCCGACTCTTACTGACGTGAAACCATCCAATTCGATCGTGCCTCGTTTAATGAAATTTCTCAAATTTCCGTCGAAATTTTCATAAAATGCATTTGATTGGATGGTGTGGTTGATTGATTCTCTGTATAGAAATCATATGAAGAATCCTTGACTTTTTTGACTTCATTTATGAAGGGTAAATCCGTAAATGATGGGTCCTATCTGGATGGGGACCCACAAACTTCTAAAGCTATTTTTGCAAGGGGCCCAGTTAAAACCAATAAAGCAAATTTACACTGATTGATCATAATGGGGTAGTCGGTACAATCCACACTTTTATTAAATCTTATTTATAAATTAATTTAATGTTTAATTAATTTTATAAATATTCATGATTAAGATCTTGAAAGTTGGGTAAGCCATCTACTTTTGGGCACGATAATTAATATTAAAAAAAAAATGAACATTTTTAGGTATACACATGATTGATTGGTTTAATTGGACATGTTCTAGCCACTCCCTAAAATGATTGATGGACTCCACCTCTCTAAATTACTTGAATATCCTCCCGAGATTGTACTATTTTATCACTTATTTTTCAAAATTAATTGAAAATTAAATAGAAGGACCATGCAACTCTAGTCCGGCTCAACCAATTGATAGTGCCGACATGGCAGCGTCACATAGTACTAGACGAACAGTCGAATACGATGGAGTGCATTTATATTTTATAAGTTCTTGCATTTTATTTAATCATATTAAAATATTAATCAACTAAAAAAAAATGTATTTTCGTGACTGAGGAGGAGTAGACTAACTAAAACAACACCTTAGAGGCGTACGTTAGAAAGGGGAAAGTGGAGCCGAGGGAATTAAATAGAGAAGCACATGGTTCTGAAATATGTGTGAATTATTTAACAATAATAATGAGGATATTTTTCTATTATAGGACCGATTCCATATCTTTATCATGCAAGACTCTCTCTCTCGAGATTGCGATATTTCAGCGTTACATCAATATCTTTAATTTTAAGAAAACTATAATAATGTCGATGTTGTATAATTTGGCCACTTCGATTTCTCGAGATAACAAAGTCAAGTCGAAGAGTATTCACTTGTTGTCCGTAGATTGCGTAATTCGATCGGTCCAAAGTCGTCGTGGCTAATGACATATGATAGTCAACACACAACAATAATGTAACATCCATCAGTTCTCTCAGTACAATATTGTTCGTTTTGGGACAGAACATGCAGAGATTTGTTCTTGGTAGGGAGAAAAACTCTACTTATAAATCATATATTTTTCACTCTCCCCAAACTATGTGGGATTATGCACCCCTACTTGTATGAGCTGAATCCCACCGGATCCTCCTTGCCTTCACATACCGGGCTCTCAAAATCTCTTACACTTTTGATTGGACAGTGACTCTGATACCATTTGTAACGTTCCTCGATCCTCCTAGTACAATACTGTATGCTTTAGGCAAGAATCCACACATATTTATTCTTGGAGTAAGCCACAAAACACGTTGTACTAGGTAGGAAGGAAAACTCTACTTATAAATCATATATTTTTCACTCTCTCAAATAATATGAGATTGTACACTCCCGTCGATACGGGCTGGGGTCCACCAGACATTCTTTACTTCCATGGATGGTCGTAACAAATAATTACGTGGAAGTGGCAGTTTGGTGAAATCATGTGATAATTTTACTATGCTTTGGATTGGGTTTTTGCAGAGCATGCAGTGGAAACGCGTCGGAGGGGGAGGGGGAGGGGGAGGGGGAGAGAGATCGCCATTGTTAACGACCAATCAGAGGAGACGCATATTCATTAATGTGATGCTAGATTGATTTTCACTGCTCAACAGTCCCCACTTCCACTCATCAACCGCAATAATACTGCTATTTTTTTATCCCATTCCTGTCTCCTCTTTTTGCTCTGAGAGACAGCCAGACGGAATGGCGGAAGCAGAAATGTGATTGAATCTGATGAGCTTCGGATAGAAAGATGGCTGAAAGAGGATTTACCTCTCTATTTTTCCTCTCTTTTTTGGATTCTGGAGGGGTTCTTTGATTTTATTTTTGTTAGAAACGTATCTTGGATTTCTAGCATTTGGTTGAGGAGAGACGCATTCTTGGTGTAACAGTTCGTTGTGACCGAAGTTCAATTGGTTTCTACTGTTTGTACTCGCTAATGGATTGGAAGAGGCGTTGGAGATCCAAATATTGACACATTCCGATTCCGAGTCTCAATTCAGTCTTTCTGGAGTTCACTGTCCTTCGGAAGCTGTGAACTTTGGAGTTGAAGAGATCCCAGGACATGGAGTCTCGCATGGATCAATATGAAATCATGGAGCAGATCGGCCGCGGTGCCTTCGGAGCAGCTATTCTCGTCCATCACAAAGCCGAGAAAACGAAGTACGTTTACGTTCTTCTCACTATCAACTTATTCAGATTTATTTATCCAAAAAAAATTCAATGCATTTGTGCAATTTTGGTTTAAATTGATTTTTCAGGTATGTGTTGAAGAAGATCCGGCTTGCACGGCAGACTGAAAGGTGTAGAAGATCAGCTCATCAAGAGGTTTAGCTACACAGACAATGATCCTCTGCTCTATGGTTGTTAGTTTTATATCTACTTTGACTTAAATTTTTTATTTTCATCTCCCTTAGATGGCTCTCATTTCTCGAATTCAACACCCATACATTGTGGAGTTTAAAGAAGCGTGGGTGGAGAAGGTGAATATTACTCAATCTATCTTCTTCTGTGAACTACTGCTTGAGAGATTTCTCGGTAGTTGCTAAATTTATGCTTGAATTTTGAGCTGTTTCAGTCTTTTTCCTGTAGGGTTGCTATGTTTGCATTGTCACTGGTTATTGTGAAGGTGGAGATATGTGAGTTTGGAAACAATGTTTTAAATTCTTGATTTCATGTTGTTTATTTTATGTTAGTTTATCGTGTCTGATGCTATCACAATGTCCTTTTCTACAGGGCTGAGCTTATGAAGAAATCAAATGGTGTATTTTTTCCTGAAGAGGTGCATTTCATTTGCCTATAAATATCCCTATAATTTGTTATTTATGGACTGTGTTTTATTGGAATCTGTCCACAGAAACTTTGCAAGTGGTTCGCTCAGCTACTATTGGCAGTTGAATATCTACATTCAAATTTTGTGCTACATCGTGACCTTAAAGTACGCCTAGCTTCTTGATCACTATGACATATTTTTTTTCTATTATTTGGATTCTTTAAACTTAAGTTGGGCTTTTTGACAGTGTTCCAACATCTTTCTTACCAAGGATCAAAATGTTCGTCTGGGTAGGATATTGAAGTTTCCTTATGGTCATATGTGTTAAACTAAGATGGATATATTAGGTTTCTTACCATTGAAATTACCTTTGAATGTTATTGTTTGGCTATCACGCAGGGGATTTTGGGCTTGCTAAGACTCTAAAGGCAGATGACTTGGCTTCTTCCGTATGTTATTCTCTTACATAATGAAACTCCTTATTACTACAACAGTGAATTACTTTTAGAGATAATTGTCTCCCATATATTTAGCCAGATTGCTTTGCATCAAGTAGGTGATAGTAGATTGCTTTGCATCAAGTAGGTGATGGTACTTTTTTTTTTTTACTTACAATAACTAGGGACTCTTTGGGTTTAATTGATAACTGTGGCTTATAAGATAAAGATTAAGTAGGCTATAGACGTCATTTACAGTTTGGTATTAATAATAACATTATAATTTAACTTTTTAATATTTTGGTACTATACCTAATTCAAGGAAAATCAGTTTTATGTCTTTTCATTTCTCTTGATTTCAATTTTTCAGTTTCCCATTAAAATAGTTGTTTCGTTTACATTTCTACTTAGGTTGTTGGAACTCCCAATTACATGTGTCCTGAACTTTTAGCTGATATTCCTTATGGCTTCAAATCCGATATTTGGTCACTCGGTGAGGATTTTGTAATTCACTGTTTTGACATTGATGCCTCCTCTATAGTTGCTTATAAAAAAGAAAATGAGTATTGATGGTTCTACTGTTGTCACTAAATTGTTCATTTGTAATCAGGATGTTGTATGCATGAGATGGCTGCTCGTCGCCCTGCTTTTAAAGCTTTTGTAAGATTTCATGCATTTTTCCCCATATATATTTATTAGTGGAGTGCTTGGCATATACTTTGGCTCTTGTTCCATGGAATGGAGGGATATGCATAAGAGAGTCTTAATTTTCACTGCTGCGATTATGATGTTATTGCAAACTCAATTTTTTTCTTATTAAAAAATTAATCGTTGTTCTCAAGGTAATTGTGTTGGATCTCTTTTTCAGGATATGGCTGGACTTATTAGCAAGATCAATCGTTCATCTATTGGACCCTTGCCTCCATGCTATTCGCCATCCTTGTAAGTCTGAAATTTTTGCTATAATGCTTATATTGTTTATGCATAAAAGTCTGGTAGTAAACATAACCACATCCGACCTGTCTAAATGAATTATAATTATGGTGAATCTACAATGCTATTTAGAGAACAATACAGGGCGATAGCAGTTAAGTATAGAAATCTTAAATGGCTCCAGGTATATAAGTATGTCTTTAGATAGAGAAAATTGGTTCTCTATTTATCATCTTCATAGTTTTGAATGCAGTAGCTGCTAGTGAAATAGAAGATCACTCTCATGGACTACATATTGAGGCCTTAAATGCCTGTTGAAGAATAAAATTATTGGAAAGTATAGAGCTGTAATTCTTGAAAAATCTTTCCTTATGTTATGTAAGAACATCTATATATTCAATGACTGGGAGTGAAACTATATTCATTTGGGTTGCTGGGTTCTATTGCGATGCTTAAAAGCGGTGCCAACAATAGAGAGAGGAAAAGAGAATGTTGGCTTTTTAAGACAAAACTGTCTCATGAATGAATTTGATTTACATCGTTTAAAAATGTTCCTTAAAAGTAAGAAAGACTCTTTGAATACATCGTTGATCACCAGAAACTTAAATTCGGTTTCTTATATTTCATTCATACAGGAAGACACTTATCAAGTGTATGCTCAGAAAGAATCCAGAGAATCGGCCAAGTGTAAGTCTCTTTTCTTGAGCGTTTTGCGGTCTTTGAGATTTTTTTTTCCTTGCAGATTGAATCTAATTGTTTAGGCTTATATATAATTCAGGCATCCGAAATTTTGAAGCATCCTTATTTACAGCCTTATGTTGAACAATGTCGTCCGAATTTCAATCTGGCAGAATATTCGCTTCCAAAGCTTATATCATCTCGGCGAAGCATGGCTGATAGCCAAAATAGTAACAGTTCAAGTAGTGATAGAGATAGTTTACTTTCAAGCGAGAAAAACATTTCAGCAATAATGGTGAATTGTGACCATAAAGCTGCCGTTTTGACTTCTGCTGATGATGAAGATGGTTCCTATGAACACCTCTCGCAGTCTGAAGGAGAAAAAGCCCACAAGTTTTGCACATTCAAAATGAACGATCAAGAGGTGATTAAACCCCAACTTGAAATACCACGATTGAATTTTGATTCTAGACCGCCAAAGACCATTAGAAGTATTATGATGAACTTGAAAGAAGGAAAAGTTCGAGAAAATTGTTCCCCAATGAGGAGCAATCGAATAAAGGCCGGAGGCTGCTCAACCCCAAAGATAAATGTAGAGGCATCACCCAAGGTCATAAAACCAAGTTCTAATGCCATTGCTCCTGTTTTTAAGCCTAGGGCAGATACTCCAACCATTAGGCCTGTAAAGGCAATTTGCGATTCTACGAAGAGAAATCACAGTTCAAGTGCTTTGAAACATCAGGTACAGTTGCAAGATTTATTAACTTTTGACTCATTATTGTCATATAATTTGTCTACAACAGATGATTTATTTTTGCAGTTGCCCATGGTGGACTCTGTTCCAAAGACTAAAATGAGACATGATAGTACTCCAATGGGCGCGACAAAACATGTCATTGAAGATGGACTTCCTGCAAAAACAAGACAGAAAACACCTCCTAACCTTGCTAAACGACCTTCCTTTTCAACGAGGATAAGGCAACTGGGGAATGATGTTTCAGATTCAGCTTGCAATCCTGTGAAGACCTGCACAAGTGATATATCTCGGGAGCCTGACATGATCCCAAATCAAGCTTCCACTCTTCATCAAAAACAGTTTCGAGGAGAGATAGTGAATGAAACTCACAGGACTGCAGAAGGAAGAAGTTCCAAAGGACTGCATACAGATACAAGTGACTCTGTCTCTTCTTCCATGTCAATTCAAGGTTTTGAATTATTTGATGAGGCGACAATTCCATTTGCTGACCCGATGCATCAAATTCTTACTGATTATCGGAGGGAAGGACTTACTGCTACAAATGAAGAATCACGGCTGCCTGGATTCTCTCCCACTCCACAGTTGCATTTTGGGATGTCAGAAAACAAGTCACTGGAGGTGTTTGAACGTGAAGACAAATCAATAGGATGCTCTGTGAAAGATATCATTGATCTTCAAAGTCCAAATGGCAGAAAGGAGGGATTGAGTACAAATTCATCACTTAGTCCTCCACATCTGAATTCTGAAATAAACTGTGGCCGAAGAGATGATTTGCTGATGAACAGGCCCCAAATTAGGCATGATGCCACAACTTCTTCAAATGCATCACTGCCGACTGGTGATGACAAATTCACAGTGAGGGAACTTCTGTCTTCAGTTGCAGACACTACGCCAACAATGGCCTCTCCTTTTTCATCAAGCCAAAAAGCTTTGCCGCCAGATAAAAAGAATTTGACAGTTGACAAACCAACCTCCTGCCAGCTTCCCCCAGCTTTTGACGATGTCATACATGTAATACGGCACAGTAGCTTCCGCGTTGGGAGTGAGCAGCCAGTAGTCGAAACTTTGGAGGTTGGAGTTCAAAATGTCGATGTTGGCAAGTTCTTAAATGTCGTGAGGGAGGAAGTGGATAAGAAAAACTTAACCTCACCTATGGCTGTTAATTCTGCAAGTGGTTCAGATAGTCTAATTTTCAGATCAAATACTTCCGAGCATTCAAGTGGAATAGAAATGGACGTGAAAAATACTACCCCATTAGTACCAAAGCTGGAGTCCTTGGAGCAAGCAAAGGCCTGCCCTTCCGTCCATGACGAAGAAACGCCAGCAAAAGAAGCCTTGGACGTGAATTCTTCGAAACAGAGGGCAGATGCACTCGAAGGGTTGTTAGAATTATCCGCAGAGTTGCTGCAACAAAACAGACTGGAGGAATTAGCCATTGTGTTGAAGCCTTTCGGAAAAGTTAAGGTCTCCCCGCGGGAGACTGCTATATGGCTGGCAAAAAGTCTCAAAGGAATGATGATCGACGACAGTGGAAGAAGCTCGTAAAGCAGCACGGTATCGTAAAATTCTTGCTCTGGTTGCATATTTTTTTTTCTAATTTGTCTCAGTATAACGTCAAATTCTTTCAGCCATCCAAGTGATTCAGTTATACACAAAACTGATCCCTTTCCCTTCAAACTTGGCTCCCCTTTGTCATTATTTCATTGCATTTGTACATAGTCAAGCTGCAACAATTTATCAAGACTACAGTTTCCAACTCCATATAAATCCTGAACCCATTAAGACAAGTTTCCACTTTGGTTGATTTAGGGTACCAACTTTGGATGTCAAAGCATTGCTGAGCTGCGTTTGGCTTTAAAGATTGCAGAAAAATGGTATTTTTACTGTGGTTTATAACTGTACATCAGGTTTTAGGTCTTCCTGTTCCTGCTAAGGAAATTCATCTCCATCGACCCCTATGTCAATTTCCAACCCTCGTATCCACCCTTAGTTTCTTACCAAATTAACTCTCAATTTCTATTTTAATTATTTATAATTTATTTTATAAAATAAGACAACAATACAGCGTTACACAAGACATAGAGAGAGGAAGATTTATTGAGTGACACATTTTGTCACATGTCACTCACGTGATTTCTCGAATTTTATTTTGTTAACTGTTTAAAGTTTTCAGATTAAATATATATTAATTAAAATTATTTAATGATATTAATTGCAATTTTACGTTTATAAAAAGAAAAAAAGGAAGGGGAAGGAATCTTCTATCAAAATCGAAAATCCTCTTGCGTCTGCAACTGCAAGCTCTGCCTCTACCATCTTCGTGTGCATAAAATTCCTTCCTTGGTTTCTGTTGCTGATGAGCCATGGCTGACCCTGCTAGACCAGTCACTGGCTACCCTGCCTACTCCAATGCCTGCCCTCCTCCTTCTCACGCCTACCCTTACACCGCCAACCCACCTCCTTCTCACTCCTACCCTTACACCGCCAACCCACCTCAGCCTCTTTACCCCAACAACAACCCCAATCCTTACTTCTACCGTCCCCGCTCCTTTCTTCGCTCTCTCATCGCCGGATTCGTTGTCTTCTTCGTCATCATCGCCGTTGTTCTCTTCATTGTCTGGCTCGTCCTTCGACCCCATCTCCCTGACTTCCGAGTCGACTCTTTCCAGGTCTCTAACTTCTCCTTAGCTTCCCAGTCTCTCTCTGCCAATTGGGTCGTCGGTTTATCTGTTTACAATCCCAATAAGAAGATGTCCCTTTCTTACGATGACATTCAGCCTTCCCTTTTCTACAAGTCTGAGATCCTCTCTGTCTCCCGGATCGCTTCGTTTTCGCAAGGGAAAAGGGAGCAGACGCCTTTGACTGCCTCTTTCTCGCTCAGCAATTCGTATGTCGATGGATGGGTCGTCAACGGCATCAATGGAGACCGGGCTCGAGGTACGGTGAACTTCAACGTGAAGATTCTGGCCCGGGTAGGGTTCCGAGCGGGTGGATGGCGGACGAGAAGGCGGTTGCTGAGAGTTTGGTGTGAGAATCTACCAGTCGGGCTTTCGTCTTCCAATAGCAGCGGGTCGGGTAAGCTGGTGGGCGAGTCAAGGGAGTGCCGAGTTGGTGCGTAGGTAATCTGGGTCACTGTTTTTCTGCTTTTAGCCCTTCTGAAAGAGATTTGATTTCTTATGAGAAGTTGTTGAAGTTCTTGTATATCCACATTAGAATTTTTTTTTTCAATTACTGGATTAGGTAGTTTCAAATTCAATCTTTTTCTTGTTCTGCAATTCGAATATGATCAATTCTACCAACTTCTGGGATCTAACTGTGGATAGTCTTGGTTCCTTCTTTAGTTTGAAGTAGTTTATGTTTTCCATATGTCTGCATTTCTTCTTTGAGATGATTTTTTTTCTGGGATTTCTATCTTACGGGCGTTTTGCAAAGAAGAAGCTTAAAATCGAAGTGTCTTCTCCAGTTGATGTTTCCTGTAGAATTCTGACAGGAGCAAGGAATAATAGAACTGATAAGGTAGGATAAGAGTACCTTCAATGTGATAAGTTTATGCCCTGAAATAGCTTAGTTTTAAAGCATATAAAATAGCTTTTTGCAGATCATTTTGGTCTCTCTTTATGAGGTTCTGTTTTCAATTTGATCAATCCTGATCCATTTGTTTCAGTCTTACTGTTGTCTACTGATTGAGCAAGGCACTGTTTTTCCCAGCAAAATATTCAGGTTTTATTCTAAAATGAATTATTAGCTTTTCAATAACCTCTGTTTTTCTTTTCTCCATTGCTGTTTGGTGTTAGTTTTGTTGAGAAACATCAATTCCATCCTGTCATGAGTAATCTTCACTCCTAATATATGATTTTCAATAAATGTTATAATGCTTTTGTGAAAAATGTATTTGCCCAGTATTTGAGTAGATCATTCAGTTCTCTATGGCTATGGATTTTTCTTTGTTTACACAACTTCTTGCAGCTCATTTTCTCTTCCTGGGCTAGTCTAGTTTTGATCTCTTTCTCCATCTTCTCATGAAGAATAGATTAACTTCCGTTGTTGTCGGTTAGTCAATTCGTTTAGTTTGTGGATTGGCGTGGAGAGCTGATCGATTGTTTGCATTAGATAATGGAAACTTGGATGAAGAACAGATTCATAGCATAAATGTTTTTTTTTTGTTTTTTTGGTTTAGCAGTTTTAAGGATTTATTCATGATTTACCCATTGTGTTGCATCATTTTAGATCAGATTTTGTCGGGTTCTAAGTTGAAATCTGTTTTGCATGAGTTCTTCCATAACTGGACTTTATGAAGCCATTGTTGGAGTCAAAGAAAAGCTTAAGCCTCCATAGACAGCGATGGTAGAAGCTGTTTCTCTCTCCTACCCCATCTGATTTCATCTCAATTCTTACCAAACTCTATAAAAGCTGATTTCAAATCTAATTTTCAGAAGTTCTTGTCCTTCTTGGTTGCAACAATGGAGTTTTTAGTGAAACTTGTGATTGTTTGATTGGTTCAAATTAGTGCAATGAAATGCATTAGAACCCTTGCTTGTTTATTTTAATAATAAGTTCAGACTTGGTCCGATCAGATCTTGGACTTGTGTTGGGCCCGAAGGTGGCTCGACCTGCGTAGGCTTGCATTGCGGCCTTAATTTTAAAAATTGAAAAAAAAAAAAAAATTGGACCAGTTTATCGGCTAATCTATTAGTTCAAGCTCCGTGAGTCAGATCTTAACTTTTGACGTGACGATCATTAATTGATACGATTAATATGACAAATCACATTATTTGTACCATGAAATTATAATCAAAAGGTAAACGTAACATTATTTAATTAGAATACATTATTTTAGTCCAGGCTTTAGCTAGTGCACAACCATTAGGCCATTCATTACACGATTAAATTTTTTTATTGTAATTTTAAAATATCTTCTACATAAATGTTGAATTTTGGTTGGGACCCATCTTTTAATTCTTTACTTTATACACTCCTTGTCCTAATGTACAACTTTTATCCCTCCCCATAGATAAGGTTGCACCCCAACTATTTCCACATACCCTAATTTCCACCACCCATTAAATACACCTTTCTTTCTTTTTTTTTTAGACTTAATTTGTTGTCATTAAGAAAATATATTCTAATTTTTTAAAAATAATATATTTAATTAATCTTAAAATAATATTCTTAAATTATATATATTATTTAATTAGGGAAGTGTAAATTATAATTTTTTTTACATATTTATTAATTAATCTTAAAATAAATAATAATTCTCCTTTAAAACTCGTTCATGCAATTTGGCAATTTGCTGAGTTAAGAGTTGTTCGTCTTTCTTCTTCCTAGAATACACTTCCCTATAGATGACGTCCGACGATTGCGGCCACCACCACGATGAGCGTCGCCGGCTCTTCCGTCGTGTATTCTACTCCGTCGGTTTTCTTGATCAGTCTCGCCGGCGTTGTTGTGTTTCTCGTCTGGGCCATTCTCCGTCCCTCTAAGCCCCATTTTGTCCTCCAAAACGTCAACGTTCACACCTTCGACTTCTTTTCTTCCCCAACCAATCTTCTCAACGTCGCCATGGAGATCACCGTCGCTTCTCGAAACCCAAATGATCGCATCGGCATTTACTATCAAAAAATGGATATCTACGCTTCATACCGAGGCCAACAAGTGACAGCTTTCACTCTGTTGCCGTCGACGTACCAAGGTCACAACGAAATTACAGTGTGGTCGCCGAATTTGTACTGGCACTGGAGTTCCGGTGGCGCCGGAGTTAGGATTGGCTCTAAACGAAGACGAGAATGTGGGGGCTCTGCTGTTTAAGATCAGAATCGATGGAGAGATCAAGTGGAAAGTGGGTACTTGGATTTCCGGGAAGTACCATCTGAACGTGAATTGTCCGGCGTATATCAGGTTCCAAAATCCAAACAGTCAAACGAGGGTCGGGTCCGATGAAAAGTACCAGTTTTTTCACGGTTGCGACGTCGAAATCTAATAAAAAGTATAGTTTAATGTACGTAAATCATCTTCTTCCTGTCATCCTCTTCCCACTGTTCATCATGTCCATACTTCAGTTCAGTCTCCGATTTCTATCTCCTATTTAATGTTCATTTAAGCTGTTTTATTACATTTGACTCATTTGACAACGTTTCAGAAGCTTATACGCTAATCATGCTTACTTAAATACGAATCATCGTTTGCTAGAACGAAGAGTCCGTGACGGATATCTGTCTTCACACACATACGCGCATGAAAACAAGAACAAGACAGTCTGGTCGTCGACAAACGAAGAAAGTGTCGAATCAGTTTGTGGGTCGGATGGACCATTTTTCTTTCGCTATCATCTTACTTTTTTTGTGATGTTCTTGGTTGGTATTGGTATGATCTAAGAATGGGATGATCCAACATCTTAACACCGAACCTCGTGAGCACTGAGCCACCATCATTTGTTGCTTCTGCACCTGTTTGGAAGTGGAAACGGAAGTAGAAAGTAAGAAGGAAGAGTTTTAAGAGATGGAAACTTGATATAATTAGAAAGAATATTATTTCACTTTCACTCTCCAACCACTTCCACTAATTATAAATATTCCCGATTAAACTCCCGGCTAAAATAACAAATGGGTTCTTGTATTTTTTAGAAAAATAACCTATAAACTTAGAGCATTAATGCATTAACAATAAAGTTTTCGTCTTTGGAGTTAACGTCATAAGAAATCATGTTGGACGATTTTCAGAAAGAAATTGGCTTTAGGAGCTTGGTATCGAGCCAAAATCGCCTCATCCTTTCAGGTTTTGAACGTTTTTTTCTTTGCGAATCATCAAAATCGCAAAAATTGTTACATCGTCAATTGTTTCTCTATGAAAATCACTCAAAAAATAAGATCAGACAACAAAAATGTAATTCATAAAGTCATAGTACTAATACCTAAAACAGTGAATCAGAGACCTATTACACGCCAAGCTGCTAAGAAGAAATGTAAAGAACGATAATTGTTGAAACTAGCATATTGTAAGATCAATCGGCCAAAATAACCATAAGCAGCTACGATATTATAAGTTTCTTCCTCTTGACCGAATATGTAACCTTCATTAGCAAATTTATTTTATGTGATTTCCCTGATCAAACTAGAAGTTACCAAGGAACCATGCATAGCATCTGAATAGGGAGCCATCGAATACACCAGATACACCTAACATGTGAAATGGGTGCATTGACGAAAATCCTAACGAGAGGGACTGAGTTGCTAACACACATAATTTCAGAGAGTTGTTTACTAAAAAAAATCAAGAACATATTTGTTTTTCATCTCTAATAGATGATAATGTTTTAAGAATATTGGTCCATATAATGGGCCTATGTGGACAATTTTGGACTGGGCTTTTACTTGGGTTTGAAACAAAGATGGGCCTCAGTAGCCCGTTTCTTTTATCGGATTCCTCCACTTCTTAGTTTAGCTATCAGTTGCTGCTGCTCCACTATTTAGGGGAGCTTCAGTAGGAGCCACGGATTTCCCTTTGCTGTCTTCAGGATTGGTAAGTGTTTACTCCTTCTACGTCAGATTCCATATTTTTGCCCAGTATTTGATTTGCTTCTAATTTGGCTGCTTAGAAACTCGAGGAAACAGTCCACACAAAGTTGGATTTTTTAGGTTTTCCTGTCCGAATTCACTTGTTTTGTGAAGATTTGGATGTGTTTTCAATTTATGTCTCTTTCGGTTCTGTCGCTTCATTGTTTTTGGTCGTGGTAGAGATGGAAAGCGGGCTTCGTCTACGAGTAGCTGCTCAAAAATTAAATTTAGGGATTTTGTTGTGTTCAAATTTACTTCGGGACAGAAGAAATGGTGGTTGATTCAGATGAGATTATTTCTATTGATCTCTGTTAGCGAATTCGTTTTCCATTTTCATCCTCAAATTACTTCAATTTTGTATTTTCATCCTATTTTTCATTTAATTTTATTAAGCTCAAAGTTTCTGTGGTGATTTATTTAGCCCAAATCACAGAATAATATCCAGCAAATAAATTGAACAATCTAAAAGAACAATGACACAGAAGATTTAACGTGTTTCTGCCATTTTCACAGTTTATTGGTCTATCTAGCAATCGTTTCCCCTTATTTTGAATTATCCAAGATTTAAGTTTATGCAAGTTTGCTAATGGAAATGTGGAGGTGGATCTGAAGAAGCATACTTCACAAGTGTTTCTGCACTAATTCCTGCTCTCATACGTATATATCACTCCTATTGTTGTTCATCTTTTTACTTGTTTGTGCTTCTTCCATGGCCAGACTGATAAACTCAAGATGGGAAATAAGCCCGGCAAGGAAGAAAGAACAGAAATCATGTTAAAAGTCGAGCCTCCGGTGGACCGAGCCTATCTCCGGTGGCTCATGAGAGATCTCGAGCGGATTCACCGATTCAGTCCGAGAAATCCTCAGGCAATCAAGCCCCCGCCTCACTACGAGGAGTTCATGCGCTTGAACGGCTGGTTGGATTTGGACATGGATGACCCTGATCTTGCTCAGTTATTCAAGTAGCAACTTTGAATCTGTTCCAAAAAAAAAAAAAGCATTTTCTTGTGAAGTCAATTGTAGAAGTTCTTGTCGTTGATTGAAGGATCTTTTCCAAGCAATTCTACACCCACCCGTTATCTTATCGAGTTTTAGTCGATATCTAGCTGATTTATTGTTCGTGACAATTCAAATGCTTCTCGAGTTATACGACTAAGATTTACATGTTTCGCTACAAATTAATAAAGTTTCTCGTTCTACAATTTAAAAGAGTAACGCTGTCTTTGATGTGATAAATATTGATTAGTGTAATTAATGTAATAAATTAAAAATAATGTTTTATACATGACCCAAAAATAGGGTGCGTAAATAAAGTGACGGGAACAATTAATTAATTGAAAAAATAAATAATTACAGGTAAATTAAGTGACAAATCCGTTGTTTCCATAGTAGGGAATGGGCCGAATGGTTTGGGCAAGGCCCGTTTTACTAAAGCCCAAGCCCATAATGTGGTAGGAAGCAAGCAAAGTAGGCGGGGGGTGACATGTAATTGGCTGTTGAGGAATTAGGCGCCAAATAATCGGCACTGAATTCCTCGTAACAAAAGGCGGGCATCGCCGATTCGAACTACCTGGACTGTTAACCAAACCATGCTCTGCTCTGCCCTAACCGCTTAACTAAATTAAATATTGATTATTATTAATTAACGTCCTAATTTTACTCATTTATCGAATTATTGGAAATAATTATATTAATTATTTATGAGAGCTTCCCTCCACATCTATATCCGAACCAAATTCCCTCCTTCCTTCCTCCCTTCCCTCGTTTTCTGCTCTCCTCTCTCGCTCCCGCAGTAGCCAAGCGCCCAGATCTCACCCTTCTTCTCCTCCCTCCTCTCCCCAAATTCTCTGTAATTCTATTTCTTACTGCTTCTTCCAATTCAATCTGTGCTTCTCTCGATCCCTTTCTCTTTCGGTTACCTCTTTATCCGCAACCCCTTCAACTCCCACTCTACCTTTACTCGTACTTCCTCTGCAGATTTCTCCATGTCTGACTCGCCGACTCCGAACTCGTCGGATGATAAGCCTGAGCAGATCGCGCCGCCTCTGAAGCGCCAGCTTCCTTTTTCTTCTATGAAGCCGCTATTTGCAGCTTTGGAGGACTATCACCGCTTCTCCCCTGACCCTCGCCGAATCGATGATCGTTATTCTGAGGGTATTGTTGTTAAATCTCCGGTGAGTTTCTGTTTCGAGTTTCCTTTTCCTTTTCCTTCTCGTACACTTATCTACATTATACTGATTAATGGTTTATGACTCTGGTTGTCTTGTAAGTACAATCAGTTCTTCTCCATGTTGGCTACTTATGAGTGCGAGTGGTCAATGTTAATTATCTGGAGAATCATGTAGAAATCCTAAAACTTGATTATTGCTGCGGTTCACTGCACTGAACTAACATAACTCAGCTGGCTTCCAATCAATTTGTATCTTCGTGAGAGTTTTATTAGTAAGTTTAGCGAATTATGCTGTTCGGGAGTTTAATTCTTTCTGGGATGATGAATTCATTTAATTGGTCTTCTATTTGGTAATCTGATTTGTATCTGACCAACCTGCATTTTCATAATCATGGTATGGTCTTTCTAGTCTTAGAGGAGCCAGCATAAGGCCAAGTCAAAACCAGGACATTTCATTCACGTTTGATTAAAAAACTAATGGACACTGCGAGATTACTCTTGATTTTTGTCGATCATTTTCAATGTTCCAACCATCTCTCCTGTGCTATACTTTTCTTTGAAAAATAATGATAAACAAGAGGTGGTTTGAACATATAACTTTTCCTGCAACTTGTGTATGTTTCTTCAGTTTCGCAGGCATGAGATTGATATATCTTAATTTAAAATATAGTTACTGCTATGATTCTTTTGGGTGAGCAGTTACTTGAACCATCTAAAAAGCCTGTTACAGGATGACTTCTGTGCAACTAGATTTGGATTTTTAATTAGTAGAAGCATGATTATAATATTATAGATAGGTAGATGGGGTAATGTGTTTATAACTAAGGTTTCACTAATCGTTGCAAATAAATTTATATTACTAAAATATAGATAAAACTGAAACTATCAAATCTGTACTTTGATAACTGAGGAGACTGCATGGGCAGCTGGCCTATTTGACACCAAGATCGTTGGAACATCATCTGTGGCTTACTATTCAAGAAGCTGGAACACAGTAGTATTTTATCTGTGTAACGATTTGACGTCATTTGTGTTTGCACCACCAGTCTCGTGTTCTCAAGTGCCACGCCCAGTGCAGATCTATTATTTTTACCACTTTTAAGAGGTTTACTTAATTTCTTTAGCTTAATGTAGCCATTAATTTCCTTAATCTCCGGGTTAAACTGTTAATTAGTTCTTGATGTGAATGATTATTTGGAAGCCATGGATACTTGAGTAATAATCGTATTTTAATTCTAATGAAATTTTATTTATATATTGGCAAGCTAACTAGGTGAAAACTGCGTTGTTTTTAATAGCAATTAAAGAGAAAAAGTGGCATGCCGGACTTTGAAGCTGAGTCTAGTGAGGGGGCAATTGTTCCTCGATTCACTGAAGTATCCAACAGCCCTCTTCAAACACCTGGATCCATAAAAGGAGGAAAAGGAAAATCAAGGCTAACAAAGTGCAGTAGATCAGTACTTCAAACTCCTGTTCCAAATGTAGGTGAGTATTTAATCCAAAACTCATTTTTTTAGCCTTGTGCATTGTTATTCATAACATGCGAATGCAACTGCGTTACAATTATCGAATATCATCCTTTTATGATTATCTTTTCTTTTTATCACACCCCAAGCAAAGAAAAATTTCTAAAAGTGACAGGTTCACCTTCTGGCAATAATCTCACACCGGCAGGTCCATGCCGATATGACAGTTCCCTAGGTAATATTAATGTTGCTTATGATTTATATTAATTGGTTTGTTTTTCTTTTTTTTTATTCTTTTAAATAACATTTTTTTTATCTTGTTTCTTTAATAGAATGTGCATAAGAATAAGCGTGCCAAAATTTTGTTTAATTTCATTTAGGTCTCTTGACGAAAAAGTTTATCAACTTGATCAAACAAGCAGAAGATGGTATCCTTGACCTCAATAAAGCTGCAGACACATTAGAGGTTATTCCATTTGTGGCATTATTCAATTCTTTTATCATGAATGCTTATTACTTGTGATTTGCTGTTATGCAGGTGCAAAAAAGGAGAATATATGATATAACAAATGTCCTTGAAGGAATTGGTCTGATAGACAAGAAGCTGAAGAACAGAATTCAGTGGAAGTATGATTGTTAAATTTTCTACTTATATTTCTGACTCTGAAATTGAGTCCGTATATAACTGTAAAGTTACTCAGAATTTGACTAATTTTGTGGTTAGGGGGCTTGATGTCTCAAAGCCAGGGGACGATGATGAAAATTTTACTAGTTTACAAGTATGTATCAGTAGGAAAATTATTTTCTGATTGGTGTTCAAAATATAGGGACACGTTTGGCAGAAAGATGTATGAAATTGATCCAAAAGATAGTGTCTGCTGTCTAAATATTATAATTTTGGGAAATTTTTCTCAATCTAATTTATCGCATATTTTGAAATCATATGATGACCTTGTTGATTATCTTTTGATGTGCAGGCAGAAATCGAAAAACTTTCCATTGAGGAGAGTGGATTAGATGAACAAATAAGGTTGCATACTGAGACTTAGTTGTGTTTTATCATATGCTGTAGTTTGCGAACTTTTCGATTTTGCTGAGGCTTCAAAATAATGCAGACAAATGGAGGAAAGATTACGGGGCCTCAGTGAAGCTGAGAACAATCAAAGGTATATATTTTTCAGAAGAAATAAAGTATTCATTGAAACACTAAGTGTCAGATTGTTAATCTGAAGTAGACATAAGGATAGAAGAGAGAGAGAGAGAGAGAGAGAGAGATGGGAAGAGATTGGAAGAGGAGCAAGAAAGCTCATTGGTTCTTAAGAAAAGTTAATTGCATTCTTCAGCTAACAAATCTAATAAATGAGTATATAAGCACATTAGTAGAGGCTAGCAACACAAGTTTTTGAATCCTGCTATTGTATGACCTCCCAAAAAACAATGTGAAAAGTTATAAAATCATTTGTCCAATATTAAATTCCTACCACAGAACTTAGTCCATCAAGTAATTTGTTATTAACGACCTTATGCACCTTCTACTTGGACTGCCCCTCAGTAAATACAAGCTTGAGCTACTCCATCGTGATTCTTGCCTTCACATATTGTCTTTTTGGTTTTGCAGGTGGCTTTTTGTCACCGAGGAAGATATCAAAGGTTTGCCTTGCTTTCAGGTTAGCTGATGTCATTCCGATTTCTATCAGAATAATGTGCTCCTCTGGACAATGTTATAAACTCTAGTGACTCTATCAGAATGAAACGTTAATAGCTATCAAGGCTCCACATGGGACTATGTTAGAAGTACCCGATCCTGATGAGGTAAATTAAAAATTTACCTGACAAACGAAATCCTTACCCGCACATATTTAAGTCTTCCGTTAATTTTATCACGTGGCAGGCTGTTGACTATCCCCAGAGGAGATACAGGATAGCCCTCAGAAGCACAATGGGTCCTATAGATGTTTACCTTGTTAGGTAATTTATGCGTTTGTCAGAATAATTAACTGTTTTCGAATTGAAACCAATGCCAATGAAAGGAATGAGGGAAGACAATAGCAAAATGGAGAGGAGCCATATTCTCTCTCTTACCCTCTCTTGTCTTCTCATTCTTTATATTTTTGTCATTGCAGTAAATTTGAAGAGAAATTTGAGGAGGTTAATGGTGTTGAAGTACCTTTGATCTCAAACTTGCCTTCAACTTCCGGATACAGTGAGGCTCCCGCAACAGCAATGGAAGTAGAAGATAGCAGAGGGAATGATGCTGGAATGCACGAACCAGATGTTCACCAGATGTGTTCGGATCTTAATGATTCACAGGATTTTGTGGGTGGGATCATGAAGATTATTCCCTCAGTAGTGGATGTAAGTAAAATTTTGTTCACTTTGGTTTGTGTTTCAATAATGAAATTCTTGATGGAATGAAAGGTGGGAAAGATTATTAGAACAAACATCTTGTGCTCAAGATTATCATCCCTTTGGAAGAAATAGTGCCACTATAATCAGCCAAGAAAATTCAGTAGGGATGATAATTCAACTAATAAAATAAGATTACTTTGATAATTGAGAAAGACTCAACTCTTGTATTTCTCACCGACATTTAGCTAAGATTATCTGTCTTGTCGTCGCAAAGAAAAGAAATGATGGTTGCTAAGAACCATGCGTTTTTTTTTTTCAGAGTGATGCCGATTACTGGCTTCTATCGGGCGCAGATGTTAGCATTACTGACATATGGAGAACTGAAAGTATCCTCTTTTTTTTACAAGTTGTGTTTACTCTTATTTGAGCTAATTTGCAGTTGCATTGTCGCAATTTCTAAGATAGTAAATGTGGGATTCTTTGACTTTAACTTAGCTGGTGTTGAATGGGATGATTTGGGTACACTTCATGAAGATTATCCTATGACCAGCATTGATGGGATAGCCGATGTTGAATTGCCTCTTCCGCAGCCACCGGCACGGTCAGTTGCAGATGAATTGCCTTCTGATTCTAAACCTTCTGGAAGTTGAAAGGGAGAGGTTCTTTTCCAATTTGTCAAAGAAATTTGATGGTGTAAATGATTTTTTTGGAAGTAATATCTCCATAGTTATGAGCATTAGACCAAAAGCTCTTAGCAGATGCCACGATTAAAGTTTTTCCTGAAGAAGCTTCTTCAAACGGAGTAAACTGTGGAAGATAAGAGGTATTAGTTTTGTACAGCTTTGTAATACACAATCAATGTGATGTAGTAGTAGTGAATAAACAAGCCCGCCATTTTTGTTGAGCTCTCATCTTTGTACATTGCGAAATTCTTCGACCCTCTGTATAATGAGGATGGCTGATTTTTGTCTGAAAGTAATGTCGACTATTCTTTCTTTCGAGTTTAATGAATTTAGGCAATTTGAAGGTATTATCGAAACAAATGTTGAGCAGCAGCTTACTGAAATGGAACGAGATTTGTTATTTAATTTGACAGTTGAACAGGTAAATGGTAACATGATTTTACAGAGAGAGGCTATTTCTCCTTTTCATCTTTTCTTCCAATCCAGCTAGCAACAATGGGAGTAAGGGCCACCGTGGGAGGAAACCTAATGGGAGAAGCAGCCTTGTGTGCAGCATATGCCAAAGCCAAGGTACCCACTTTCTCTTCAGTTTCATCAACAGAGATTCCAACCTGAAATTTTTCATTATATGTTGGTCAAAATCATGAAAACTTGCCACTAAATGGTGAAATTAAGGCTTAAATTTCTAATAGCTTGTTCTTCACCTTTTGCAGCAGAGCTTGGACATCAATGCCGGTAGAGATCAGTGCATAACAGAGCGAGAAAGAGATGAGAGAGAGTGTGATGGAAGTAGCCAGGTATGCTCCCCCATATTTTGCTAGCAATTCCTTTGCTTGATCACCTCTAGATTTCTTCGTCTCACTTCCTTCCCCTTCCTCTTCTTTGGAACTAAATATCTGCAAACCAAGTTGATGTTCTGATTAGAAATGTAGTCTATGTCCAGTTAGCCCAAAAAATAAATCACTGCACAGGTAGCTCAGGAAATTTTGCGGGTGAGATTTCATAAAACTGATGAAAATCCATCTAAAACAAGAGGAAAAAGCAGAAGAAAGAAGTAGGAAGGAACCTTCCATAGACCCGCTTCAAGACCAAACTTTTCTGTAACTTCCTCCGCTCCTGATGAAGAAGAAGAAGAAGAAGGGTTTTCGATTTTCTCGGTTTTCTCTTTGATGGCCCTGACCCTGACGCTTCCATGAGTGGATATGGGTTTCTGGTTAAAAACAGAGTGGCAGACCCTTAGTCGCCCATTTCCACAGGAAGCAGCGGAGGAGAAGAAACAGTGAGAAAGGCTACAAACTTGAAGCAACTGCTGCCATTCTTCTTCTTCTCTATTCAGTAGCTTAGACAACACATTCAAGAAAGAAAAGGTACGAAATCTATCTATTGAACCTGGGTAAGGTTTCTGATGAACACCCCCAAAATGTGTCCGAGTTACTACCACTCGCTTCGCCATTTCTGTATTGGGCTTGGCATTTAAAACTCTGAATAGGGCCTAAAGCATGATCCACACTAGCCTGTGATCGAACGTTTGGATGATCAGTGACCGAGCAGAGCCCATAGCTTGACCACGTCCACAACGTAGTAAATTGTAGAACTAGGTTCATTTAAGAAATTAAAAATTTGGGAAAAAAAAAAAGAAAAAGAAAATAGAGTCTTGCTAGCACAAAGTCACCACCCAATAATGTTTGGTAGCCAAAAGTAACACTAGTTAGTAACTCCCCTTGAGACATGTGACCTATTTATGTGAATGTACATTGACAGTATATTTACTAACAGATGTTGGCCATAAAGAATTATAATCATATAATTTAGTAGTAAAAGAAGAAGAAGTTTTTCTTCAAAAGAATTGGACTTTCAACCAAACGTTGAGATCAGCGATTGATTTGCTTGAGCTGCTAGTGGGATGGGTTGAAGCCTCTAATGGAGATAAACTTCTTCACCAGGATTGTTAGGGATTTTCTGTTGTTTTTGGACCAATCAATCTTTGTTTAAGTTCTTAAGATATTGAGTAATTATAAAATTCATGCTCAAAGTATGAGGCGATTACAAATTGAACTTGAAAGTATTTCAATTTTTTGTAATTTTTTAAAACTTATATAATTTATTATAATTTAAGAAAAATTACGAAACTTTTCATATTACCTTTTCGTTATAGGATGCATGTGTAGTAAAACTTTCAATCCAATTTAATATCGTTTGATATGTTTTCTGACTCAATTTTTTTTTTTAAATTAAAAAATGTAGGACGGGGGCGGTTCTCAAAGAACGTCGCCCCCGTTTGGCTTCTGCAGAGAGCTGGGGATGTTCTCCAAGATTGGCTCCATAAAAGGGTTATTTTGTTAACCTATTCATTAGGGGTGGACACGGGTCGATTTGGTTCGTTCCAGAGCCCGGATCGAAACCGACCCGAATGGTTTTGGGATTTTTCCCGAAATCGAAACCGGTCCTTTTATATTTTAACGAAAAAATTATGAAAAATGATAAAATTTTAAAAAACGATAAATATAACAAAATAAATACAACATCCAAAATAAATAAAGTATGTAACATACAAACTAAAAGTCTAAATTCAACTATCAAACATTAAAATGAAAAAAAAATACAACATCCAAAATAAATCTAAGAATATAATATACAAACTAAAAGTTTAAATCCAACTATCAAATATTAAAATGTAATCTAAGAAACTAAATACAACATTAAAAAAAAATCCAACTATGTAACATTAATTAACAGAATCTTTAATTTGATTTTGATTCACAGCAAGGCAACCTCATAAAGTCACAAACATAAAATTACACAATAAAAACAACCTAAAATTCTAAACAGCAAACAAAAATCATAATGCTCTCGGTCAACAGTTCCGAAGAGTCTCCCACTAGACCTAATTTTTACTAACACAAAAATTACATAATAAAGAATAAACACATACAGTAAGGTGAAGTAATCAGTTTTTCAGATTGGAACAGCCAAGCGGCGAGCAAGGAACAATTGAGCACCTAGAAGCGTCTGCAATTTTTATGTAGAATTAAAATTGAGTATTTTACTCAAACAAAATTAAGCATTAAGCATTAAGCATTACACAATTACTAAAGTCACAAACTTACAGTGAAGAGTAGGAGTGGACAAACTACAGAGGCAAGCCGAATCAGAGCAGGGAGGTCGGATGTCGGAGGTCGGGTGTTCGAACTTCAGAGGTCGCAATTCGCAAGTCGAAGGTCGAGTGTTCGAGAATTCTGAAGCTCGACAAGTCGAAACTCGGGGGGTCGGAGCAGGGAGCACGGGAGACCGAAACCAAAGAGGTCGAGGTTTCGGAGTAAGGGAGACTGCATCTCGTAGGTCAAGTGTTGGAGGTCGGGAATCGGGTGTTCGCCTGTTAAGGATTTAGGGGTTTCTGGATTAGGGATTTAGGAAGACTGAAGAGTGAAGACTCGTTCAGTCGAACGAATTTGGCTTTAAGTTCGATCCTTCGGTCCGGTCCCAGTTCTCAGGAATTCAGACTGTGAATTGAGGACCGGACTGACTGTCTTCGATTCCAGAGATTTCGAATAGAGAACCGGACAGTGGTCCATCACCCTAGGATCGAAATCAGACCGAAACCACCAGTCTGATCCGGTTCTCGATCCGCGGTCTGGTCCTATCCACTCCTACTATTCATACTTCATGGCTATTTAGTTAATAAATTTTGTATTGGGCCATTTGATTTTGTTGAAATTTATGAAATCCGGATTGGGTTTTTTCTTGGGAACTCTGCTCAACGCTCATAACATGCATGAATTCCTGCACTCGATTCATGGATTTGCTGAAAAAGCGAGTGATTCCAGGCTTTCAAAGCCTCAAAACCAGGAACTCAGATTTGGTCCTATCTGCAATGCGATGGAGCTATTCTAGTCAAGGCCATGAGCAGTGGTCTTTCGGAGCTTGTTCAGAACCACCCATCAAAAGGGCTCGCGGTGGTAATCGGGGGAAGAGAAAATGGGGAAGAAAGAGACAGAGAAG
The DNA here is from genome assembly GCA_022432975.1 of Begonia masoniana. Lineage (NCBI taxonomy): Eukaryota > Viridiplantae > Streptophyta > Magnoliopsida > Cucurbitales > Begoniaceae > Begonia > Begonia masoniana. Next base: position 2,164,634 of record CM039512.1, on the reverse strand, counting down.
AGAAGGGATAAAAAAAGTACAATGCCTCTAATGTGTGGAAATAGAGTGCAAAAATAAGATGTCCTTTGCTTAAGCTCTCTCTCCCTCTCTCTCACATTTACAGTCCATTCCTGAGCTTCTTCCATGGCCATGGATTTAAGAACTTGAAACTAAGAGTAAGCTGTGATAATGTATTATATTCTTGTTGGAGTTAAGGAAGTCAGCAATGGAGAGATTTAATCAAACTATTAAGTTGTGGTTCTTGAATTATGATGTTTTTAAAATACTTCCAGTCCATACAACACGCCGGCGTGTTTCTCCGGCCCGTCGTTTACAAAGTAGACATCTCTAATTTTCTGGAAGGCGTGCCACGTCAGCAAGCTGTCTGAACCGGCCTGGTGGCACTTCCCAACGGCCCGGTCCACCTCGAGGGTTTTGGCGACTCGGTCCAATCCGCCGTACAGGCTCTTGCAGAACCGAATCATGTGTTTCACGTCGTAGACGTTGGTTCCGAAAAACACCCTCATGACACTCAGAAACTCGTCCAGCTCAGTCGGCAGCTGGCGGCGCGTGAGGATCTTCACCAGATACCCGAAGTCGTACGCGCTGTGAAACGTCACCCAACTCACGGAGTCGTTGCAGACGAGTCCTGACGACATGATCAACTCAGCGAAACGACCAGACTCAACTCCACTGTCCCTGTTTTTCTCAAAGTCTATCCCCTGCTTTTTCAGAAGCTCGATCGATTCCGGAGCGTACGAGTCACGCGCGATGTCGAAATCACGGAAGTTGATCTCCCAAATGAACTGGTTTTCGGTTCCGAGATCGGGAAGGTTTCCGTCGAAATCTGTGAGAGTGAGTCCTACTTGGATCAGGTTCAAAGCATCAACATTTGATTTCAGGAGCCTATAGTGATCGGAAGGTCGGAGTTGGCGGTGGAACGGCCTGGTAGAATCCATCCCGGGCTGCCTAACAATGACGCCGGGAAACTCGGTATCCATGGAAATGAAAGGATAAAGATCGACGACGCTGCGAATCAAATCGAATTCCGACTCAAGATTACAAGCCCAGACTTCACGAATCCTGATCGGCTTACACTCATTAGGAAACATCCTCGAACCCTCTGCTTCGATGAAATCTGAAACAGATGGAGAAGATGAAGAGTGAAAGGCATGGCTGTGTTTATATACACGGAGAGAGAGCGAGATAGGGAAGTGGGAAATGGAGAGGAAACAGAAAAGGAAGCCTTCAAAGCAAGGGATGAAGAAGAGAGAGAAAGGGCGGTCTGGTTCAGTGTGAAGTAGAATTCAACGCGTTGACGCGACCATGGTCGAGTAACGCATTAGACTGGTCGAAGCTTCGCACGTGCGAATCCAACTATATTAACCCTTCTTCTCGACTTTAATTACCTTTCTCTTAATAAACCAAGTTAATTCGGCCACTTGACTATCTACATTTGCCGGGCAATTGAATTTTCATGCAAATACAATCTGAAACGATAGTAATGTCATGTGTACTGTCTAAGTCAATGCCGATAGTATAAGGCAAGTATATATGAATTAAAATTCACAAATCTTCTAGAAACGTTTTCTGTTTCTTAAATTAAATACTGTCAGATATCATCTTCAGTTCAGATGTTTTTCAGTTTGACGTTACATCTTTTTTCTATTACTTTTCAACACGTGGAGTTGGTCAAAAGATTCCTTCTGGTTTTTCATTTCAAATTTTTCAACCGCTCGTTCTTAGAGTAACGTCTCTTACTATAAGAGACAAATGACCTATACGCAAGTGTAGTTACATCGGTTGAGACATGGAAGTTGCCTAACACCTACAAGACGTCTCTTATAGCAAAGAGACAAATGACCTGAACATAAGCGGTGTTACATCAGTCGAGACATACAGAAGTTGCCTAACACCGACAATAACATTATTGGACTCAAAATTCAAAATTATACAATGGCGTTACATCATTAATACTTAAACTACATATAATATTTTTTTGATAAAATAATGAAAATAAATAAATAACATATCATAATAAAATTAAAATAAAATGGTACATGTAACATTAACCTTAAACTAAAAAAAACATTAGTACTAGCATTAAATAAAAATAAGTGTGTATTAAGAAAGACAACGTGGCCGACAGGCGGCGGTGGTCAAACACGTGGAAAATATGTGAAAGTAAGCAAAACAAGGTTGCCGTCTTTGCTAATTGCTCCCATTATTTATCTGGTCAACTTTCTTAGTTGACTTCAACTATGGACCTAATCTCTCTCCTTAATCACTAAAACTACGCACTAAATACGTACATTTATCAAATGGGCCTAAGCCCATTAAGTGCCCAGGCCCAAATCAACAAACTAAGAGCTTGCTTATGTTTCTAATTAAATCGTTAATCACCCGCTTAACCAAAAACTTAGAGAAATAACTCTTTATTTTTTTAAATTTGAGTTTTTTTGACTAATTTATTAAATGTTAATGTGCCACGCGTCTGCGTATAAATGGATAAACATGAACATTATTTTTTGTGAAGTTGGTTTACTTACCCTACATCTACGCGAGAAAAAGAGATACCCATTTAATTAATGTTTAAAATGAAGTTTTATTTATTTATTTTTTTGTGAGATGAAGATAAAGAACAATTTTTTACTAACTGCGTGAATTGCTAGAGCAAAGTGTTGACGCCATGGCAGACGCCTGTAAGAACATTGAATCATTTGGAAGAATGTTTTGAGAACTAAATCAAGATATCACAGAGAAGAAAGACAGGAAAATTCAAACAACTGAAACGAACACGAACTGCTACTGCTAACTCTAATGGCGGAGACTGACAAAGAAGTTTTGTTTTTCAAGAAGTGGTTTTCTTGGGGATTTCATTGCCGGAAAACTGGAGCAAAACTGTGTTCTTGCATTTAGGGCATCTAGGATCTACTTTAGACAACATGATGTACATTAGGCAGCGAGGACAGCCGCCCAGAACCATCGACGACGACGCCGTTCCGGGACTGGAATCGTACTGCAATCTGGCTTCGTCTTCTTCAACCTCCGACGAAACACACGACTCGTCAATTGACATCTCCGACGAAGGCGACTCATCTACCGCTTCTGTAATGCTCGCCCTCGGCGGCGATAGATTCAGCTTCAGCTCTAGCTTCGGACTCCCACCTCTCGATCTTCTTCTCATCGTTTATCTCTCTAAAACCCTGCAAAATTTCCAAACTTTATCCTACCCAGAAGAAGAAGATGACAGAAAGCAAACATAAAACCAAACTGGAATCCAAAATGGGACAAAATGAGAAATCAAACCTGATCAACAAAACCAGAGAAATCCGGCGGCAAAAATGTGAAAGCTGCAAACAAGAAGCAGAAGCAGAAGAAGAAGATCTTCCGATCTGCAAATCAAGGTTGGTGATAGAAAATGGATGGAAGGTGAGATTATATATAGTGAATTCGACAGTTGAGGCGGACGATGATCTTGAATAGTCAAATAGAGAAGTAGGGTTGGAGCGGATATTTAACACCAAATTCCGTAGAAGAAAATGCAAAATCATGCACATTAATATTACATATTTTTACCCTACCATAATGATGTTTGTCTTTGCATGCTTAGTAGTGCCCAAAAAATGAGTAGTGCCTCATTTATTTATTTAACCTAAATAAAAATATCATTAACCAGCACTCTTCTAGATCTTATGCTTGAATCTACTATTTATAAATGCAATTAGTTGCTAACTCGTGTTAAGAACATTTAAATAAATATTACAATTATTATTGAAATCTGTGTTGAATGTTACCACTAACATTATTTTTTATACAAACTTGGTTCCATCTTAAACTATATATTATAAATCCGTATTATGTGTTAGGATTAGACGCCCTAATCCACCTGTAACGAACGATTAGGAATACGAAAAAGAAATAACACACAGATTTATAGTGGTTAACTCTCGTTGCGGAGCTACGTCCACTGGCCGTTTACAGATTTCACTAAGATCAAAACACGAGTTACAACAGTTTTACCTCATACTCTCAAACACTCTGATAATCTGTGATACACTCGATAACCTAAACACGCCTATATATAATAGACGATTTAGGGTTACAGAATAACAGAGTACTTAATTATTAAAATACCCTCAAACCTAAATTAGACTCCATAACTCAACATTATGGTACTCTAATTGTGTCAAAATGCACGTAAACTATAATTCAACAAAAATATTATTATTATTTATTGAACTTTGCCTTCAATTTAATTAGTGGCAAGAAAAGGCAAAACAATCATTTATGATGCAGCTAGAACATTGACTTTTCGATTTGACTAACAGAAGATCAAAACGTGTAGTTTGAAAAATCAAAGAAATCATTAATAAATTCAACTCTTCTTCTAATTGTCGTGGCTGAAGAATTAATCCAACCAAAAAATAAAAATAAATATTTATAGGGAAAGGGTGTGAAAGCCCTCCACGAACTCACGACACCACGAAGCAGATTACGTGCAAAGAACATTCATATATTAAATGACTCCCAACTTTTTAGTCAATATTTCTTCTCTTCATCTTATCTCTTCCCCATTAATTACTTTGTTTACCCACTTTTTTTTATTTAATAAATAAATCAAGTAATTGCTGCCTTTTTTTCCCCTCTGCGTCGGGATTTTATTACTAATATTTTAATTATTGACTGATTAATTATAATTAATGAACTTAACACGACTCTAATCCACAAGCCTCTAATTGTAATTAGCAGAAGTTATTGTGTTCTAATTAGTCGCTAATGTTGTCGTGATCTGTTTATTTTAAATTTTCGCATTAAATGCGATTGAATATTTTCAAAAATAAATTAATATTAAATGTATTTTATATTGATCCAAGTTGGTAAGATGAGTAGACCCAATAAATTTCTCTTCATACACCAACAATGAGAGACGCTGACGTGGGCGTTTGTAAGCATTTACATGCAGTCCACGTCATCACGTAAAAGCCACGTCACCAACAGTAAACAGTAATCGACCGACAGATGGATTACCCGCCTTTCAAATTGAAAGTGAAAGGCATGAGAATAGTTTTTGAGAATTGTGTCAAAAGCAGAAAAATGGGTTGTGAAAAACAGTTTCTAAAATTGCAGAAAGTGTGGATAAAATACACAGTAGAGTTTGGGGAGGAGCCAAGTTTAATCCTCCAAAACATGGTGTTGTAGCTCGATGACATGGTCAGTCAGGAGCGCAGCCGTCTTATTGGCCGTAGCGTCGTTGCCTCTGCATTGCGACAACTGCTCGTGGAGACTTCGGACGAGTTGGTTAAGTCTCTGAATGTTCTTCTCTTGGGATATAATGATCTGAAACATGAATAAAATCAAAAAAGGAATTAGAAAAAGCTGAAATGAAATCATTTACTATCAGGCGATTGATGAGATGCTTTCTTTCAACTACCAAAATCAGGTCAATTATAGTGATTTTCTATGTGATTATTCAATAACAACGTGTTAATTTTCTAAATAATTTCTCCGAATCTAGATCGAAAAATTTTCATTCATGAAAAATCATAATGGAAGTGGAAGGCTTTTACCTTCTCTTTAATGGCTTCTTCTCTTTTTGACGATAGCTGCTGTTTCTCGGATATGCCGGTACTCGTATCAACCTCGGCCACAAGTTGTTGCTTCCACTCGAATTGCGAAGTAATTATGAGTATAAGCAGCAGAAAAACAAGTAACATTGTTCTTGACATTTTAGCAAGTGACACTCGCTAAACCTGCCAAAAAAACCATCGATATTTAGCCCCGTGAATGTCGGAATTGAAACTAACGCTGAAATGAATAAAGAACTGAGAGAAACAACTGTCTGCAATGATCTTTTCAAAACAGCGTAACGATCACATAACACGGCTACCTCTGCAGCAACTGATGGACTTTCGTTCAGTAAGACTTGAATTATCCTCAACACTATATAGCATGATTAACTAATGGTTTGTTGATTACTTTCAGTTTAACAACTTAGGAGTAAACAAAGGAGAACAAACTGTCTATTTTGTGCGCTATCTACGACGTATCTGGAAATAAACTAGATATGAATAATGTGATATCAGTTCCTCACAAACCCAAAGATCAATGGATTATATTCGAAATCCTAGAAACACAGAAAAAGTGCTACTTTTTGCATCGAACGGAAAAAAAAAACTGACTATCAAACTGTTGAGTTATGGAACCTAATTTAGATTTGTAGGTATTTTAGTCATTATGTATCATGTTATTCTGTAACCCTAAATCGTCTAGTATATAAAGACGTATTTAGGTTATTGAGTTATAAGAAAGAGTAACTGAGGGTGTGAGGCAAAACTGTTGTAACTCGATTTTTGATCTTAGTGAAATCTGTCAGCGGCCAGTGTACGTATCTCTCAGTTCTCACAAGGAGAGTGAACCACTATAAATCTGTGTGTTGTTTTTTTTTCGTATTATCGATCGTTCGTTACAGGTGGATTAGGGCGTCTAATCCTAACAACTGGTATCAGAGCTTCTCGAAAAATCAGATTTGGATTTTTTAGAAAGTATCGAAGGAATTTTCAAGTTTGCAATTTTGAAAATTGAAATTGCAATTTTGAAGGAAAAGGAAAAAAAAAAAAAAAACAAAAATTTTCTTTTCTACTGTTCTTGCTGCGAAGAACAGAGAAAGAAAAACTCTGGTTCTTTTTCATCAGCGAAGAACAGTGACGAACAGAGGCCGATCGACGCCGTCGACTGCCGCCCGAAGAAAGAAACCGCCGTTTCGCCATCACCGCACGCACCAGAACCGCGCTGTCACCCACCCGTCGTCCGACAGATCGCCGAAGACACTCTGTTCTTGCATGCCGCGCTCCGCTCACGCCGCGCTCCGCTCACGCCAGAAGCTGCCATTGTCATCTGAAGAAGCCCTAGACCGCCGTTTCAGAGCTCGCACACCACACCACCGTCCGACAGAAAGAAGCGCTAATGGAGATCAGCCACTATCACCGCCGGATAGAAATTAGGAACTGCGTTCAACCACTGCCCAGTTCTATTTTTGAACAGTTTTTAATTTTTGGCAGAAAATTTGTTGGAGAGTACCTTTGATTGAAATTTCTGATTAATCTACGAAGTTGATTGGTTAAGAAAATTGATCTGTAAATATCTGATTTTTAGGCATTGATTTTTGATAACGATGGCAGGCGACGATAGCACAAGACACGGTATTGAAAAATTTGATGGGACAGATTTTGCGTTCTGGAGAATACAAATTGAAAATTACTTGTACAGAAAGAAACTTCATCTTCCTTTGAGTGCGAAACCAGAGAAGATGGAAGACGGTGAATGAAATCTCCTTGACAGACAGGTTTTGGGAGTCGTCCGATTGACGCTAGCCAAAAGCGTTGCTCACAACGTGGCGAAGGAGAAGACCACCGAGAGTCTGATGAATGCTCTGTCTGATATGTACGAGAAACCCTCTGCAAATAACAAGGTATTTCTGATGAAGAAACTTTTTTAATCTGAAGATGATTGATAGTACTCCTGTCGCAGCACATCTAAATAAATTCAATACTATTGTGAATCAATTACTATCTGTGAATATTGATTTTGGGAATGAGGTTCGTACTCTAATTTTGTTGGCGTCTCTACTGAATAGCTGGGAGCCTATGAGGGCAGCAGTCAGTAATTCAGTCGGAAATGCAAAATTGGTATTCACCGATGTGAGAGATCATATTCTTGCTGAGGAAGTTCGTAAGATTGAGTCTGGTGAAACATCGAAAGGCAGAGCTCTCAATGTTGCAAACAGAGGAAGAAATAATGACAGAAACTCCAACCGGGATAGGGGCAGATCCAAATCCAAGATGAAAAATGGAATAGGTCAGTCTAAGTCCCAGCAAACACTTGAGTGCTAGAATTGTGGCAAGCAAGGTCACATGAAGAAGGATTGCAGAGCACCGAAGAAGAACAGAAATGATAAAGGTGATGGAGCAAATACAGTAACGGTAGACATCACTGATGCTTTGCCTCTTTTAGTCGACAGCCCGATAGACTCATAGGTTTTGGACTCGGGAGCGTCGTTTTACATCACCGCACACAAGAAATTAATGGAGAATTATATGGCTGGAAATTATAGGAAGGTCTACCTTGCAGATGGTGAGCCACTTGATATTGTGGGCATTGGTCACATCAAACTGAAGATGGCAAACGGTTCTGTTTGGAAGATCAGTAAAGTGAGGCACGTGCCAAGGTTAATGCGAAATTTGATTTCAGTTGGACAACTTGATAGTGAAGGTCATAATGTCAGTTTCGGAACCCGTACTTGGAAGATAACTAAAGGAGCGATGGTCGTCGCTCGAGGTCAGAAAACAGGAACCTTATACATGACTTTTACATGTAGAGACACAGTTGCCGTTGTTGATAGCTCGAAGAACACAAAGTTGTGGCATTGCAGATTGGGCCACATGAGTGAGAAATGAATGAAGATTCTTGTCAAGAATGATCAGATTCCGGAGCTGAAGTCTGTCGAGCATCAGCTATGTGAAAGTTGCATTTTTTAGAAACAGAAATGTATCAGTTTTCTAAAGGTTGGGAAGGAGCTGAAGAAGTAAAAACTGGAATTGGTGCACACTGATGTGTGGAGACCAGCACCTGTTTCTTCTCTTGGTGGATCATACTACTACGTGATGTTCATAGATGATTCAACAAGAAAGGTTTGGATCTACTTCATGAAGAACAAGTCTGATGTATTCAGTGTTTTCAAGAAATAGAAGGCTTTGGTTGAGAATGAAACGAATCTGAAAGTGAAGTGTTTGAGGTCCGACAACGGAGACGAGTACATCAATGCAGATTTTAGAGAGTATTGTGCTATGAATGAGATCAAGATGCAGAAGACTATTCCTCGAACGCCTCAAGAGAATGGAATAGCTGAAAGGATGAACAGAACGCTGAATGAACGTGTCAGGAGCATGAGATTGCACTCTGGGCTGCCTAAAATCTTTTGGGCAGATGCAGTCAACACAGCAGCCTACCTGATCAACAGAGGAACCTCTGTACCTCTAGATTTTAAAATTCCAGAAGAAGTTTGGAGCGGTAAAAAGATAAACTTTTCTTTTCTGAAAGTTTTTGGTTGCTTATCATATGTTCATATTGATGATTCTGATAGAAGCAAGCTTGATTTGAAATCTAATAAGTGTTTTCTTATTGGTTATGGTGACGCCGAGTTTGGTTATCGGTTCTGAGATAATCAAAATCGGAAGATCATTCATAGCAGGAACGTCATCTTCAATGAACAAGTCATTTACAAAGATGTTGTTGGTAAGACTTCTGATAGTGGGAGTTCTGTATTGAAAGAGTCTATTGTGGTCAACTTGAGAGATTTTTCAGCTGATAATACTGCGACTGTCAAAGAAAATCAGAGTGTTGTTGAAGAAGAAGTTGACGAGAATGTGGCTCCAGAGGTAAATTCGCAAATGCCTATCGCAGAACTGAGAAGAACATCCAAAATCAGCAAACCAGTCCAGAGATGATCTCCGTCTCTTAATTACATCCTGCTAACTGACGCAGGCGAACCAGAATATTATGAGGAAGCAGCACAGTCTGATGATTCGATTAAGTGGGAGGCAGCTATGAAAGATGAGATGGACTAATTGAAATCAAATCAAACTTGGCAATTGGCTGAGTTGCCGAAGGGTAAGAAAACACTGCACAACAAGTGAGTTTACCAAATTAAAGAAGAACATGATAGGAGCAAGCAATACAAGGCTAGGTTGGTTGTCAAATGTTTCCAACAAAAGGAAGGTATTGACTACACCGAGATTTTCTCACCAGTGATGAAGTTGAAGACGATCAGAACTATCTTGGGTTTGGTTGTTAAAGAAGACCTTCATCTTCAGCAGATGGACGTGAAAACTGTTTTTCTTCACGGTGATTTAGATGAAGAGATCTACATGCAGCAACCACAAGGTTTCGAGGTGAAAGATAAAAAGGAGCTCGTGTGTAAGCTTCAGAAGAGCTTGTATGGCTTGAAATAGGCTTCAAGGCAATGGCACAGGAGGTTCGATAGCTTCACAAAGAATAACAGCTTTGTGAGATGTGAAGCCGATCACTGCTGCTACATCAAAAGGTTTGATAATTCCTATATTATTCCGCTCCTTTACGTTGATCTTAGTGAAATCTGTAAGCGGCCAATAGACGTAGCTCTCACAACGAGAGTGAACCACTATAAATCTGTGTGTTGTTTCTTTTTCGTATTCTCGATCGTTTGTTACAGGTGGATTATGGCGTCTAATCCTAACACAAACCACCTCGAAACAGGGCAGCGTCATTAGAATGAGCTAACAAGATTACAAATGTCTAACTCAGAGCCAATTGAAAATTTACTCCTTTCTCCACCAAATATTCAAGTTGGAAAAAAGGGCAAACTATAGATGAACTTTGACAGTCAATTCAATTCTTTAGGATCTTCTGTCTCCTCTAAATATTCAAGTAAGGAAAAAAAGAAAGATATAGACTAAATTAACAGTTAATTTCCAGGCGTTGAAGTGATTAACTAAGAACACAAAACTATAGATGAACTTTGACAGTCAATTCAATTCTTTAGGATCTTCTGTCTCCTCTAAATATTCAAGTAGGGAAAAAAAGAAAGATATAGACTAAATTAACAGTTAATTTCCAGGCGTTGAAGTGATTAACTAAGAACACAAAAGAAATACTGCAAAGAAACGAACCAGAATGCGCGAAGAGCGACTGAAAAACGAATATATAAATGAAAACGCCAAGGTGAATATGTTCACATTGATCCAAAGCGTCAAACCAGCTAAACCATACTTGAAGAGATCAGTTTCGAATCTTTCCCGAAAATTTCTTTCAAAACACAATCGCGCAGGACAACCCACTATTTACTGTAATAGCCAAAAAAAAAAACAGAGACAGAATCTTACAGGTTTAATTCATTAGAAGAACCCTAAGCTCTTGCTCACATGGCTAATGGCGGTGTATGCTGTTCCTATAGCTTCCCGATACCGGCAGCAAAAGCGATTCTCAGAAAAACCAAAAGATCGCAGAGAAATTGAAACGGAATGATCAAAAGAATTGAAGAAGGAACGACTTGGGGAAGCCGTGAAGGAGCTCTCCAGATCGAAATGAAAAAAAAGTGTTTTGAAGAGAAGTCGGACAAAACAAAATACTAAAATAGAAAGAAACGACACGTCGTTGTCGTGACATCGGTTGACTGAGAAAGAGATCAACTTTTACCCCAATTGTAATTGCATTCTCGCTCGAATTCGTAGTTTGTAGTTGCATGAACTTATAATCTGCTACAAATTCCAAAACTTTATTGAAAAAAAGTACATATTTTTATCGAAACCCAGAGAAATTTCAAGTTCCTCTGTATCATGCGCAGAAAAAAAATCAAAACTTTGAGTTTGATTTGTCCAGAAAAGCAAACAGAAGATTCTGGAAATATTGATTCTTGGAAAAACAAAGCCCGGACTGACTCTAGATGAACTGATTTACAACAAAATTATGCAGAACAAGGTGAGAAATGACCAGTTTTGATACATCTGTTACATTCAGAGCCACCCACCTTGAGACAAGGACTTGAACAAAATCCTTTTCATAGCTACCCAAGACCCTCTCATGGAAGAAAGAAACCAAGCCAGCAAGATCAAAACAACAAAAACGGCGATCCTGACAAGGCAATTGATCGTTCGGCTCGAGAAAACATTCACGCTCATTATACAAATGGGGGACATCTGTGATTTACCAATCTCCAATTCATCAGAGATGTTTTTGTTGTCACTATTCTCGAAGGGATCGAACGCCTCTTCGTAGAAACTTCGAGTGTCTTTTTCCAGTCGAAGTCTTCGATTTGCATTGCCTTGCGGAGGAAATGGGTCGGCAGCCAAATCTCTTTCGGATCGACGAGAAATTTCATCGCCCTCCAACAGATTGTGGTTCAAAGGAATGAGGTCTGGTCTGGTAGGAAGTGAAGAATCGTCCAGATCGATAATGTCGTCTTTGAGTATATCCGCATAAAAATCGTCATTCTCGTCCTTCGAGTATCAAAAACATGCATGAATTAGAGATTAATAGTCATATGATCTCTCAATGCTGAAGAACAACCTTGCAATTATGCAAATAGAAGATTAAAGTTCAGCTACCTACTCAACGTGAATAATTCTAAATTCTCAAAACACATTTAATAACTAGAAACTTACTCTCGGATGATTAGAAGATTGTCCAACATCTGCCACCGTTTTGGGATTCGATTCAGGCGTGGAAGCGATTTGCTCGATATTCTGAGATTCGACACTGCTACTATCAACCGTGACGGATAAATCCTTTCGACTAGACGAAGCCTGTTTCGCAGAGTCGTTCAAATGAAACTCACTGTTCTTTCTGAGACGACAAATTACAAGAGAATCCTGTCAAATAAAAAAGAACAAAATTAAGAAAAATTACACCCTTTTGCTTCTGTTTCGATACTCGAAAACCTGCAGAAGAAACTCGCATTTTGCATCGAAGATGTATAATCGTGGATTTCAAGCTCAAACCTTACCTGCGCTCTTCCAATCATGCAATATTCATGCATAATCCACTCTGTTCTCTCTCCTTTAGGTGCACGTCCCATGTGGTAGACAAGAGTCCTCTTAGTGCCGATGACGATCGCATTGGACTTTACGTTTCGTTCTTTTCCGGTAGCTTTCCAATAACCCAATTCGGTTGCCCTCCGACTTTGCAAGCCGTTCGGGTACTTCCTTCCGCGCATGGAGAAGAAGAACCACTCACTTTCTGATTGAATTATTGCTTTTGCTGGTCATGAAACCAACACTTGGACAGTAAAATTTCGACTCCAAAATGTGCTTCTAATGAGCAAAGCAACGAAGGAAACGCAATCGAAGTGGTAATCCAAATTATTTGAGAGAAAAAAGAATGAGCATTGATAAACTCGGAACAATGAGAAAAAAAAAACACTCATAGTGAATCAAAATGCACATTTCTTCATTTTCTCATCTGTAAAAGATGATTTTTTGACGAAAAACTAAAATTATTCATTGTCATGGGCAATTCATCTTCTTGTTTGATAAGATTATGTACAGAAATGAACGTAAACTTCTCCGAATCATCAACTATGAACTTCAACCGTCGATAAACGTGATTTGAGAAAGCAGAAAAATCCAAAAACCGAACCAATTATAACGAGAATCAACAAGCGCGAGTATTTATGAAAAGTCCAAGGCCTTTCTGCGGCTAATTGAAGCATATAATCTCCAGAAACTCAACATCTCCAAATCAGAGCCACATACAAGAGAAAACTGACGTTTTTTTTTTTTTTGCAGAGAATGACCGGGGGAGAAGAAGGAGGAAGAAGAAGAAGAAAGCGAAAGCAAAGCGACGAACCAGGTAAATCCCAGGGCTCGTGTCTGCAAAGCTCAATCTGGGAAATAATCTCGACGCTCTTCTCGGAGCCTTCGATTTTCTTTCTGAGATAAAAGGAAATGAGTTCTTCATCGGTCGGCGAAAATCTAAACCCAGGAAACATAGACGACGCAGCAATGGACATCTGGGCTTCCGTTGACACACCCTCCATCTTCACTTCATCAAAGGCCGTCAAAAACTGCACTCTCCACCGTCTTTTTCGAATAAATACGCTGACGGAAGAGCAAAAAATTGGTCTTTCGGTGGGAAAGTTCTTGACTTGAGACTGGACATTTACTGTGTTTTTTTTCCTGTTTGTTTCTCGAGAAAAGGTTTTTCCTTTTCTTTGCGTGTCAGTTTTCTTTGCTTCAAGAATGGATTTCAGGAGGTGTGGGACACGTCATCTTCACGTGCAAAGTTCCACGTGGCCTTCATCGTACAATCAAAAGCCAATAGTCCTGCTTAGTTTATATATCCAGTAATACTAGATTAATTCTTAATCTCTCCGAACATAATTCCTGATTATAGCTTGTTATTAAAACGGCGACGCTTGGATGGATGAGGAATGATTGTTGAATTGAAATGCGTGCCGACCAAAAGGTCATCAATTTCAGGCTAAATTCCCGGAGAATGGTGAATCAAGCTAAAGCAGAAGAACCCCCTTCTAACAGTGCCGGAAAAATCTCAAATTTGGATCGATTACTTTAAAGGGTATCGACAAATGCTTGAAAAAAGGTTAGTAGCTGAAGCTGCCGCATTTGGAGCTCAGTTAGTTGTTTTTCCAGAAGCCTTTCTGCTGGTTGGCTCTGAAACAGAAGTGAAAATGGAAAAAGAAGGACTGAGAAAATACCTCACTGCCGCCATTGATGTACCTGGTAAGGTTCTCTCTGTACCGTCGTTTATTCTTCCCAAAAGCTACGATTAGAAGTTTAAGTGTTGTCCCGGTTTGTTTCTGCGTTGAACGTTGATTTTTAGTTCATGAAACTCACGTAGCAGTGGCATTGTAATGTCTTATCCAGCGTTTATTATCACTGCATGGTCAATTGTTTATGTAAACAACTATCTCGTGATCTGTATTGGAAAAAGCTTCAATCGGCTTCTTCAAGTTCCTCTGAAATTAACGTTAATGGGATTTAGTATGCGAAATTACTTATTGAATCTGTCAGATGCTAAGATTCTCCTCTGCTACTCTTTATTTTTGCTAAAATGGCAAACTTTCGAACAGCTAAAGCTTGTAATATTCAATTAGATTTACTTTTTCTTTTTTCCCGTTTGGCAGCAATGGGCGTGATAGAAAGAGAGAGATGTACACTGTATTCTACTGTCTTATTTTTTCACTTCACTCGGTCGTTACCTTAGCAAGCCCTGGAAGATCATGCCTAGATCTTATAATCTGGGGATTTGAAGATGGATCGACGATTCCTGTTTCCGAGACTCCTTTGGGTAGAATTGGTGCTGTCTTTGCAGGGAAAATCGAATGTCACTTATGAGGACAGTATTGTATGCTAAAGGTTTGCTTTTTTGTTGGCTTGGAAATCTGTAAATCCTTAATTAATTTATGCATTGAATTGAACTGGCCAATGCATTTCAAGATGTCAATTGGAGGTTAGTATAGAACTGGATCATTAATCCACCTAAAAGAAATTGGGAGCCAATATCTACTTCCCGGATTGTCAATGGTGCATGACTAAACCAGGAAGGACTGGAATTGAAGTAAATAAATCGAATTTAACAGCATGCTGATTCACAATCGTTGTCGGGATTCTGATACGTGCATGGTGGCAGACGTGCATGGCATGGGTGCATGGCAGAAACCTGGTGTTTCAACCATTAGATAGTTGTGGCTAATTCTTAGGATTATGGGTAGTTAATGATTATGAGTAGTTATGTCTTTCTGTTGTTTTTCTTTCGGTGTTTTTTTTAAGGTCTGTAACTCCATTCGCGGGGGGGGGGGGGGGGGGGGGGGGGGGGGAAGAAAACCTTATCAGTGGTATCAGAGACGCGATCATGGATACATGAGGCAAATCGAATGCTGAATTCCGCAATGAAGTGTGAAAAATTATGATTAGTTCTGCGGTGTCACAGAGGGTGTTACAGGGTGTTACGTAGGAACACCAATGATTAAATGCAATGATTGAGCCTCGATTTTCTTTCCTGAATAAAAGAAATAGTTCCTTCATCGGTCGGCGAAAATCTAAACCCAGGAACATAGACCGCTCATGGACATCTGGGCTCCTTGACCACGCCTCCATCTTCACTCATCAAGTCCTCAAAAACTGCACTCTCCACCGGCCCTTTTTTCGAATAATTACGCTGACGGAAGAGCAAAATTGTTCTTTCGGTGTAAAGTTCTGACCTTGATACTGGACATTTACTGTGTTTTTTTTTTTTTTTTTTTTTTCTTTTTTTTTTTTTCTTTTTTTTTTTTTTTCTTTTTTTTTTTTTTCTTTTTTTTTTTTTCTTTTTTTTTTTTTCTTTTTTTTTTTTTCTTTTTTTTTTTTTCTTTTTTTTTTTTTTTCTTTTTTTTTTTTTCTTTTTTTTTTTTTCTTTTTTTTTTTTTTTCTTTTTTTTTTTTTCTTTTTTTTTTTTTCTTTTTTTTTTTTTTTCTTTTTTTTTTTTTCTTTTTTTTTTTTTCTTTTTTTTTTTTTCTTTTTTTTTTTTTTCTTTTTTTTTTTTTCTTTTTTTTTTTTTCTTTTTTTTTTTTTCTTTTTTTTTTTTTCTTTTTTTTTTTTTTCTTTTTTTTTTTTTTCTTTTTTTTTTTTTCTTTTTTTTTTTTTTTTCTTTTTTTTTTTTTCTTTTTTTTTTTTTTCTTTTTTTTTTTTTCTTTTTTTTTTTTTTTTTTCTTTTTTTTTTTTTTTTCTTTTTTTTTTTTTCTTTTTTTTTTTTTTTCTTTTTTTTTTTTTTTCTTTTTTTTTTTTTTTTTTTCTTTTTTTTTTTTTCTTTTTTTTTTTTTCTTTTTTTTTTTTTTCTTTTTTTTTTTTTTCTTTTTTTTTTTTTCTTTTTTTTTTTTTTTCTTTTTTTTTTTTTTTTCTTTTTTTTTTTTTTCTTTTTTTTTTTTTCCGTTTGGCAGCAATGGGCGTGATAGTAAGGAGAGTATATATACACTGTATTCTACTGTGTCTTTTTTTCACTTCATCGGTCGTTACCGTTTACCTTAGCAAGCCCTGGAAGATCATGCCTACAGCCTTAGATCTTACAATCCGGGGATTTGAAGATGGATCGACGATTCCTGTTTCGAGACTCCTTTGGGAAGAATTGGTGCTGTCTTTGCAGGGACAATCGATGTCACGTATGAGGCAGTATTGTCATGCTACGGGTTCTTTGTTGTTTTTTTGTTGCTTGGAAATCTGTAAATCCTTAATTAATTTATGCATTGAATTGAACTGGCAATGCATTTCAGATGTCATTGAGGTTCGGAGAAACTGATCATTATCCACCTAAAAGAAATCGGAGCCATATCCTACTTCCCGTATTGTCACTGGTGCGTGACTAAAAACCCGGAAGGACTGGAATTGAAGAATCAATCGAATGTAACAGCTGCTGATTCACAATCTTGTCGGATTCTGCTACGTGCATGGCATGGGTGCATGGCAGAAACCTGGTCTTCCAACCATTAGATAGTGTGGCTAATTCTTAGGATTCTGGGAGTTAATGATTAGGGGTAGGTATTGGCCATTTATGTGTTTTTCTTCTGTGGTTTTTTAAGGTCTGTAACTCCATTCGCAAGGGGGGAAAAGAAATGACTATGAATCTTCTACTACCTAATCTCTTAACTTGATCTCCTCTCTGTGGTTGGGGGTCTCCCACCTGTTTCTTCTCGAACCTAAATTCACCCTATCGGGGTATCAAAGACACCTTCATGGTACTGAGGCAAATCGAATGCTGAATTCCGCAATGAAGTGAACGAAACCTTAGCCCGCCATGAGTCTACCTTTGATCAAGTTAACGCAACTCTACAAGCAGTGTTGTCTGAGCTCCAAGCTCTGCGCACTTTTTGGAATTCGCCCGACATCAATTCTTTCGCTGCAGGGCCGTCTTCTCATTCACCCAACAATGGCCGCTCACCCACCATCACCACCATCTCAAGCTGTCCTTTCCGGGTTTCAACGGCGAAGATCCTACGGGCTGGATCTACAGAGCCGAACAATACTTTGATTTCCAAGGCATTTCCCCTACTCAACAAATCCAACTCGCTTCCTTCCATCTAGAGGGCATTGCCTTGCAATGGTATCGCTGGTTAACAAAATTTTGTGGTCCTCTGACTTGGACTGCATTCACCAAGGCTGTCATTCTACGCTTTGGCCCAACCGATTACGAAGATCCAGCGGAAGCTCTATCACGCCTACATCAAACCACCACCGTCGCCTTGTACCGAGAAGCTTTTGAAAAGCTTTCCAATCAGGTGGATGGCTTACCCGAAACTTTCATTGTTGGTTGTTTTATCGTCCGGACTTCGTGATGACATTCGTTTGGATGTCAAAATTAAACAACCTCGGACCTTAGCAGAGACGATTGGCGTCACTAGATTAATTGAGGAACGGAACCAGTTGCAAAAGATATCTGGTCCACTCGTCTCATTAACGCCAAAGGAGACCTCCAACCCCTCTGCTGGCTTACTTGGCCCTTCTCTAAACCACCGAGTGACGACTGAAGTTACTGCTCCAACGACGGCATTTCATCGAATCACCAACCAAGAAGCACGCGAATGTCGAGAAAAAGGGCTCTGCTATTATTGTGACGAGAAATTTATCTCAAGTCATCGCTGCGAAAGACCACAATTATTCATACTCGAAGATTCATCGCATTCAAGCCCCAGTGACAATATGAAGGCTGACAGAGAAACAGGGGACCCCAAAGCCATACTCGGAATTTCTTTACATGCCTAAAATTTCGACGTTCCTTGAAACTTATCCTAATTTTATCCTCGTGAACAAGGATTCTTAAGCGGCGGGGAATGATACGTGCATGGTGGCAGACGTGCATGGCATGGGTGCATGGCAGAAACCTGGTCTTCCAACCATTAGATAGTTATGGCTAATTCTTAGGATTATGGGTAGTTAATGATTATGGGTAGTTATGGGTAGTTTTGTTTCAGTGGTTTTTTTAAGGTCTGTAACTCCATTCGCAAGGGGGGAAAAGAAATGAATATTGAATCTCTCTTTATTATTCTATCTCTCTAACTCGATTTCTCTCTCTTTCTCTTCCCACCTGTTTCTTCTCGAACCTAAATTCACCCTTATCAGATTCACAGCTAAAATCTAATGTTTTACTCGTTAATATTGCTGTTTTGTTTTATCATTGAATCGTCGAAGGAAAGTCTCTCTCTCTCTCTCTCTCTCTCTCTCTCTCTCTCTCTCTCTCTCTCTCTCTCTCTCTCTCTCTCTCTCTCTCTCTCTCTCTCTCTCTCTCTCTCTCTCTCTCTCTCTCTCTCTCTCTCTCTCTCTCTCTCTCTCTCTCTCTCTCTCTCTCTCTCTCTCTCTCTCTCTCTCTCTCTCTCTCTCTCTCTCTCTCTCTCTCTCTCTCTCTCTCTCTCTCTCTCTCTCTCTCTCTCTCTCTCTCTCTCTCTCTCTCTCTCTCTCTCTCTCTCTCTCTCTCTCTCTCTCTCTCTCTCTCTCTCTCTCTCTCTCTCTCTCTCTCTCTCTCTCTCTCTCTCTCTCTCTCTCTCTCTCTCTCTCTCTCTCTCTCTCTCTCTCTCTCTCTCTCTCTCTCTCTCTCTCTCTCTCTCTCTCTCTCTCTCTCTCTCTCTCTCTCTCTCTCTCTCTCTCTCTCTCTCTCTCTCTCTCTCTCTCTCTCTCTCTCTCTCTCTCTCTCTCTCTCTCTCTCTCTCTCTCTCTCTCTCTCTCTCTCTCTCTCTCTCTCTCTCTCTCTCTCTCTCTCTCTCTCTCTCTCTCTCTCTCTCTCTCTCTCTCTCTCTCTCTCTCTCTCTCTCTCTCTCTCTCTCTCTCTCTCTCTCTCTCTCTCTCTCTCTCTCTCTCTCTCTCTCTCTCTCTCTCTCTCTCTCTCTCTCTCTCTCTCTCTCTCTCTCTCTCTCTCTCTCTCTCTCTCTCTCTCTCTCTCTCTCTCTCTCTCTCTCTCTCTCTCTCTCTCTCTCTCTCTCTCTCTCTCTCTCTCTCTCTCTCTCTCTCTCTCTCTCTCTCTCTCTCTCTCTCTTTCTCTTCCCACCTGTTTCTTCTCGAACCTAAATTCCTTATCAGATTCACAGCTAAAATCTAATGTCGTACTCGTTAATATTGCTGTTTTGTTTTATCATTGAATCGTCGAAGGAAAGACTATCCTCCTCCTCCTCCTCCTCCTCCCGGATACTTATTTGCAGACATTGAAGAAGATCTCAATCCAGAGTCCGTTGTCTGTCCTGGAGGTTCTGTCCTTGCCGGACACAACTATAAAGACAGGCCCTTTTCTCAGCTGATCTACGTATTTCATTAAAGATTTTGGATGACAACAATGTATCATAAAGAGAACTTAGATTTTTGATGAATCAGAATTCAAGTCTCTCTCTCTCTCTCTCTCTCTCTCTCTCTCTCTCTCTCTCTCTCTAGTTGTGTGATTGAGGTAGGAAATTATGAAAATTTGGCATTATACTATCTATTTTATGTACCATGGTATAACTACTCACATGACACTGCCTTGTTCTAAGCCGGATCAATCTTTTCTTTCAAGTTTGTGTTATTATTTCATTGAAATATCAATAATGACAACGTCAATTAATTTGATGGCAGATCCTGGAGAAATAGCAGAAGCGAAATTCACTTTCGATATGGTCGGCCACTGCTTCAAGCCGGAAGTGCTCAGTCTGATAAAAAAAAACCGGGCCCTATTAGGCAGCTGTCATTCATTCCCGGCCAAAAATACTCGACATAAGCTGGATTAAAAGCTGGAATCTCCGCTAATAACTGGCCAGTGCTCGTTCGGGTCCATCATCCATGTACGTTTGCGATTGTAATTTTCTCGAATTGACATGCATTTTGAAATCTCCACATATGCTTCTGGTGCGATAGATGCCAATATTTAGACGTGATTCGGTGGGTTTTTCTTTAAATTTTGGCCAAGCAATGTGTTTTTTTGGTTAGAAAAACATGAAAACAAGAAAGACAGTATAGGTAAGTATGAAAGCTACGAGACAAATATGATTGAGGAAGGGCAGTTGTGAAAATTGGATAAGAATCATTTGGTTTAATAGTCTTCTAATTTGGAGCCAAAACAAAAGATGATTGAGGAGACAAGTGGGTTATTTGAGAAAAACTAGAATTGTTTCGGATACTGTCCTCTCGGAGCAGGTTGATTGCATGTTACTTGTCTAGGCTGTCTACCGGTGGCCGGTTCAAAACAATTTAGGTTACATCTTTTGGGGAGAATTAGGGAGATTAGTTAGAATTTCATCTGCAATTTAGATGTTCTACTTTTCTGTTATCAACAATTTAAATTTTGTTATTAATTTTTTCGTTAAATTCAACTCGTGTATACTGAAAACGAAATTGATGTATATTCTATTTTGTTAATAGTTTACCCTACAAATAACAAATACATACACAAAATGATAAAAGACGAAACTACCCTTATATGTTAACATCTCCCGCAAACTCACGATGCTACAGCTATATGCATTGAGAGTTTGTCAGTTAGAAAACGAAATCGTAAAACTGAATGTGTCTTGGTAAACAAATCAGCAATTTGCAGAGAATAAGGAACATAAGGCAAAATAATGGTGCCAAGTTGAAGATGATGTCGGGTGACATGACAATCAATCTCAATATGCTTGGTTCGCTCATGAAAAACTGAATTACGCGCAATTTGAATAACACTCTGACTGTCACAATGTAACAGAGTAGGACAACGAAGATAAACACCCAACTACCCTTATATGTTAATATATACTACATTTTTTTTATTTAATAAGCTGTTTTGACCCGAATTCTTACCCCACTGATGATTTCCTACTTAATTTCGAATTCTGTCGATTTTCTCTCCAGCAAGTTCGAGTTGTGACGAGATATCAACAAAGATTGAAAGTTAGTTAGAAATCACCCGAACGATTAAAATACCTCACTAAATGGGGAAAAAAATGGTATACACGTGTTGAATTTAACTAATAAATTGACGGCAATGACCCAATTGCTTTTTAAGTTTAACCAAACGCTAGAAAAATAACTCAATTCTCAGTCGACCGAAAACTTAGTCTAGAAGAATGCATGTTGCAAAACTTCCATGGTGATATTGAAGTGGCTGGCAAGACTTAAAACAGTCATTACAGATAAATATAGCACCGTCTGTGCTCTATATACACTTTTACGCTCTTTCTCACTGAAATCTGATCGAACAGAACGTTACTGCTTCGACGGGAAACAAAGAAAAACAAATTGCAAGCTGAGCTTGAGTAGGGAAGATGGAAGAAATTTATGTTCTTGTCAAACTTAAATGTCTGTGATTGATTTGTCTTCTTGAAAAGCCATTGAAGTGGTTTATGAAGCGTAGCGGAAAGGATAGGATTGACTTCTTTGTGGGGTTGGATGGCCAAAGCTTTGCGCCGGTGCTACTTTTGCGCCGGAGAAAATGTGATCTTTCAGGCAGTTTACGGATTTTTGTTTCTGAATTTCTCCTTCGTTTTCCTTCGGTTGAATCTGCAGAAGGTCGGAAAATTTTCTGCTGTCGAATCTTTCCGAGTTTCCCTGGCTTTTACTGCCTGAATCGCCGTTTTTGCCGGTGGATGCTCCTCTGTTGAAGCATATGTTACGCCATTGAATTTTCTCTGAAAATGATTTTCTTCCTTTTACTTCTTTTTCTAAAGAATTTCGTTTTGAATCGGATTGAGCAGGTTCCTGGCTAGTAAAACTCCATCTGTAGCTCTTATTGTTGTTGTCCATGTTCAGTTCGATGGAATGAAGATCACTGTCGGCCGAGTCTTCTTCTTCCTCTTCTTCTTCGTTTTCCCCTCCATCTTCGACCTGTTCTTGATCGTCATCATCCTCTGCAATCCGAGATGACCCGAAATTGATTTCCTTCAAATAAGCCTCGAGCTCCTTGATTTTTTCGACTTTTGGAGATTCTACGTCGTTTTCTCTGCTCGATTTGTTCTTCAAATAGGCCTCGAGCTCGGTTTTGAGCTTCTCAACGGTTGCATTTTTCTCCTCAAAGTGATACTTAGCTTCTGAAAGCTTCATCTGAACTCTCTCCTCTCTCAACACATCAGCAAGCTGAAGCATTTCTCTCTCCTTCTCGACTTCTTCCCTAACCTTGACCGATTCCTTCTTCAGTTCTTCTACGTGAGCTCTGTCTTCACCGATTCCTCTCGCCAACTCGTCGCAGATTTGCTCGAAAATCTCTTTGGCTCTCTTCTCCCTCTTCACCTCATTGGCTGTTTTGATCAGCGAAGCTTTCAAGTGGGCCAATTCTCTCCCTAGCTTCTTGTTCAATCTCTCTGCTTGTTTTCTCATCTTCTTCTCCACCTTAACTTCTCCTGCCATGCTCTGTACTGCGTTTCGAATCCTCTCTCGCTCTTTTCTCACCCAATAGCCTTTTCTTCTGCAAAGCATCTCAGGAGCTGCTCTGTTTCTCTGTGATTAGACCTCTGTTCTTTCAGTAGTTCATCGACGTGTTCTTTTCGCTTTATTGAGCTCTGTTTCAAGTGCAGAGCAGACGGAAGAAACCGATGGATTCTCTCCTTCGAAAACCCATAAATGGTTCAGAACCTCGAGGAATTCCTTTGCTGTTGCCAACCCGTTTCTCACTTCCTTCAACGTACTTTTCCTTCCTCTCGTGCATTTTCGACCAGTCCGAGAATGAGTTGGAATCTGGAAAAATTGAAACTTTGAAGATCATAAAGAGACGGGTCACATCTACCTCTTTCTGGGAATGTTTACAAAAAAGAAAGTGGAGAGCAGCCATGGCAGATTAGTTATTTTGTCATGACGCGTTTTTATTGTTAGATTAATGAAAATGACGAGGCGGAAAGTTACTGCTTTATGCTTGTGTTTCAGATTATCTGCAGAAAGAGATGGCACACCAATTTTCTGTCAATTTCATAATCTTATCTTCTAAAATTCTCGACGATAACCCACTTTCTCTGGTTATTATACTTCTTTGCTCGTTTGTAATGGAAGAAATAATAAATAAAGAAATAAATAGAAGAGAGAGAGAGAGAGAGAGAGACGGAGAGAGAAGAATCATGCTCTGACCTCCATTAAACTGGCAGAGTGATGTCCATCCAAGCCGTCCTCTGTAATACTTCTCTGTTCTCCAACTCCTTCGGATCTGTCTACTCTCTGAAATCAAGTCGATTAATCATGCCAAAACCAACACGAAAGTTTCTTCAGAAAACATTTCTACCCGGATTTTAATAGAGAATAATAAATGAATATCACCTCGGAAACTGTACTATGAAAAGGATCTGGATCTGAGAGTCCCGGCCGGGAAGCCATGGCGGTTTTCTCCCGGAGTTTCAGTTTGTTTTCAACTTCTGCCTCCGCCTGCGTAGGAACTTCGTTGATCTCCCACAGAGTAGCAGCCAGTTTTCTAGCAGAAACCGAGTGGTCCTTCGCTCTCCCTCCCTCCAAAGTTGGCGAGAAATTGAGGATCTCAGAACTCGAAATTCTCGACGACGGCGACCGGCTCACCATAACCTTCCACGTGGGTACCGGAGTGGTCGATCCTACCCTCTTCGCCGCCAGAATCGCCCGCTTGAATCCGCACTCTCTGTGCAAAGAAGAAGACGAACAGCCTCGCCTTCTAATCCTGCTCTGCTTCTCCGCCTCGTCCGAGCTTCTTCTTCGACGATTCTTCCCCGACATTACTTGCCCATCAAACCAATCGCTGAAACAGAAGAAACCTAATTCTGGATTTGATAGTTGGAGAGAAAGTGATGGGATGGTATGACGAGAAAACAGTCATGATCATAGAAATGGAAGGCTTTATAAAGGGTAAGAATCGCACAGTTAGCCTTGAATTCAGCAAACGAAAGTGACAATCAAAGATTCTGCTTAGAATACTACTATTTTGTAGGCGGTCTTAAAGATCACCCTCCTCAAAATTTAAATAAAGAAAAGAAAAACCAGTTCAGGGTATGGATCGGAAAGCTTTTTTATGGCCTTCTTACAGAGATCAAAGGAGAGAGAGGTAGAGGTAGAGAGAGAGAGAGAAATGGAAATCCAAGGACAGAGGAAGTAATGAATGTCATTTGCCTGCTCAAATCAATAATAGAGAAGTAAGAAAACCAAGTAAGCACTCCACCTTTTAAACCCTTCCTCTTTCATTTTAATTTTAATTTTAATTTTAATTTTAATTTTAATTTTAATTTTAATTTTAATTTTAATTTTAATTTTAATTTTAATTTTAATTTTAATTTTAATTTTAATTTTAATTTTAATTTTAATTTTAATTTTAATTTTAATTTTAATTTTAATTTTAATTTTAATTTTAATTTTAATTTTAATTTTAATTTTAATTTTAATTTTAATTTTAATTTTAATTTTAATTTTAATTTTAATTTTAATTTTAATTTTAATTTTAATTTTAATTTTAATTTTAATTTTAATTTTAATTTTAATTTTAATTTTAATTTTAATTTTAATTTTAATTTTAATTTTAATTTTAATTTTAATTTTAATTTTAATTTTAATTTTAATTTTAATTTTAATTTTAATTTTAATTTTAATTTTAATTTTAATTTTAATTTTAATTTTAATTTTAATTTTAATTTTAATTTTAATTTTAATTTTAATTTTAATTTTAATTTTAATTTTAATTTTAATTTTAATTTTAATTTTAATTTTAATTTTAATTTTAATTTTAATTTTAATTTTAATTTTAATTTTAATTTTAATTTTAATTTTAATTTTAATTTTAATTTTAATTTTAATTTTAATTTTAATTTTAATTTTAATTTTAATTTTAATTTTAATTTTAATTTTAATTTTAATTTTAATTTTAATTTTAATTTTAATTTTAATTTTAATTTTAATTTTAATTTTAATTTTAATTTTAATTTTAATTTTAATTTTAATTTTAATTTT
This sequence comes from Begonia masoniana, assembly GCA_022432975.1. Taxonomy (NCBI): domain Eukaryota; kingdom Viridiplantae; phylum Streptophyta; class Magnoliopsida; order Cucurbitales; family Begoniaceae; genus Begonia; species Begonia masoniana. The sequence goes on along the minus strand of CM039512.1, from coordinate 2,139,252 downwards.
AATTTTAATTTTAATTTTAATTTTAATTTTAATTTTAATTTTAATTTTAATTTTAATTTTAATTTTAATTTTAATTTTAATTTTAATTTTAATTTTAATTTTAATTTTAATTTTAATTTTAATTTTAATTTTAATTTTAATTTTAATTTTAATTTTAATTTTAATTTTAATTTTAATTTTAATTTTAATTTTAATTTTAATTTTAATTTTAATTTTAATTTTAATTTTAATTTTAATTTTATACGATTGTAAATAAATTCAAAAAAAAACCTTTTTTTTTTTTTTTTTTTTTTTTTTTTTTTTTTTTTTTTTTTAAATATAATTTTTAATTATTTCGAGCTGATAAGACAATTAAAAAATAATAATATGAATAAAATGATTGATTAGACGTTACAGGCAATAATAGAGGCTGTAAAATGCAATAAAATAATGGAATTTTTCCATTGTCTGTAAGCATTTGGGTAGAGATGTGAGGCAGGCAGTTTTGTCCTCCACTGTAACAACAACATTAATAATAATGTGGAAGCAAGGGATAAAAAGGGCACGAGAGGAGGGACCCATGCAGTAGTTGGATTTGGCCCCCACCACTCCGAAGCTAATTTTCCAAACTCTGGTTTGGACTATTTTCGCAAAGCTTTTGAGGACCCACAAACCCAAAACGAAAGAAGCTAAACTTCAAAAAAAAACCTTTTTTTTTAAATATAATTTTTAATTATTTCGAGCTGATAAGACAATTAAAAAATAATAATATGAATAAAATGATTGATTAGACGTTACAGGCAATAATAGAGGCTGTAAAATGCAATAAAATAATGGAATTTTTCCATTGTCTGTAAGCATTTGGGTAGAGATGTGAGGCAGGCAGTTTTGTCCTCCACTGTAACAACAACATTAATAATAATGTGGAAGCAAGGGATAAAAAGGGCACGAGAGGAGGGACCCATGCAGTAGTTGGATTTGGCCCCCACCACTCCGAAGCTAATTTTCCAAACTCTGGTTTGGACTATTTTCGCAAAGCTTTTGAGGACCCACAAACCCAAAACGAAAGAAGCTAAACTTCAAAAAAAAACCTTTTTTTTTAAATATAATTTTTAATTATTTCGAGCTGATAAGACAATTAAAAAATAATAATATGAATAAAATGATTGATTAGACGTTACAGGCAATAATAGAGGCTGTAAAATGCAATAAAATAATGGAATTTTTCCATTGTCTGTAAGCATTTGGGTAGAGATGTGAGGCAGGCAGTTTTGTCCTCCACTGTAACAACAACATTAATAATAATGTGGAAGCAAGGGATAAAAAGGGCACGAGAGGAGGGACCCATGCAGTAGTTGGATTTGGCCCCCACCACTCCGAAGCTAATTTTCCAAACTCTGGTTTGGACTATTTTCGCAAAGCTTTTGAGGACCCACAAACCCAAAACGAAAGAAGCTAAACTTCAAAAAAAAACCTTTTTTTTTAAATATAATTTTTAATTATTTCGAGCTGATAAGACAATTAAAAAATAATAATATGAATAAAATGATTGATTAGACGTTACAGGCAATAATAGAGGCTGTAAAATGCAATAAAATAATGGAATTTTTCCATTGTCTGTAAGCATTTGGGTAGAGATGTGAGGCAGGCAGTTTTGTCCTCCACTGTAACAACAACATTAATAATAATGTGGAAGCAAGGGATAAAAAGGGCACGAGAGGAGGGACCCATGCAGTAGTTGGATTTGGCCCCCACCACTCGAAGAACTGGGCTAGGGTTCGACAATGGCCTTGGGTGATCTACTTTCTTCGTATAACAAGAAACTTTGCTATACTTTTTTTATTTTTATTTTTTGCTTTAAAAGAACGAAACCTCAGTTCAATACAAGAAAAAGTTGACATTTTTATTTTGGGCAATCTACTCAGACCGATAAAACAGAAGGGTGCTCCTTTGTTTTTGAATGCAAAGGTAGAGACAAGAAGTCAAGTTAAAGAGTAAATACAGGAACAGTGGGCAATGAACAGAGAGAGAGAGAGAGAGAGAGAGGAGAGAGAGAGAGAGAGAGAGGTAAAAAAGAGAAAAAGGGGAGTTGTGGAACATTATGATGGAATAATAAATACAGAGGGAGAAGATGGAGTTCAAAAGTAGTCTTCAGTCCTTCCTTTGAACCCAATTTGTCCGAAAGTGAGAGTGATGAATAATCCAATGTGCCAGGTTATCAACCAAAGCCTGCCCATAAAACACATCAACCTTCGTCAAAATCGCCGTCATCTAGTGAGTATTCGAAGAAGGGTTTGACGTTAAGATAACTAAATTGTTTAATTTGAGATTAATGATTTGAATTTGGGCAGTAATTATGAGGAGTCAATGTGGGTTTTGTTAAACTAACCAGAACTGGGAAGTTAAAGCTGGTGGAGTAGGAAAGTGGGCGAGCTCCGTTCCAATGCTTTCAAAGAACAGTCCTGTCAAACTCTTACCGCCGATAGCCGGAATGCTCGATGGAGCGAGCCATCCGATCAGCCCAAACCCGATCACGCTCAGATCCGTCCGTAGCCAATCTCTCTCGAAGCTTCCCAAACGAAAATGAATAAATTCAGTACACTACCAGATGAAGAAACCACATTCCGTACTTTCCGTAAACGGAATATAAAATTACCAAGTGAACTTTCCGCCTGATGCACAAGCCTGCCTTGAGAGGATTCCTCGCGGTGACCGTCGACTTAAGAAAACCTGAAACAACTCTCGATTAGCAAACAGAGGAAGACGCCGCAGACGCAAGGGAAATGCAGGAATAGCAGTTGTTATACCAGAACTGAGACGCGGAGTTCTGGAAGAGAGTGAGGAGCTGCTGAGGCCGACGACGGTGGATGGGGCGGCGAAAGCTGCTGCCATATTCGAAGATCTACGGAGGCGATCGAATCAGAAATGACGGAATTTTCTGAGGAAGACGTGGGTCGTTTTAAGGATCAAGGAGGAAATCGGGATGAAAGTTTGTGGAAGAAAAGGCAATTGCATGGATATTGGATAGGCTTGTGGTGGATCGCGTTCTGCCACGTCAGATTTCTTGGATAGTGTGGGCTGTTGTTCTTGATTCTCATGTCCACTCACCCTATTGACACGTGTCACCCCAAATGAAAAAAAAAAAAAAAAAAAAAAAAAAAAAAAAAAAAAAAAAAAAAAAAAAAAAAAAAAAAAAAAAAAAAAAAAAAAAAAAAAAAAAAAAAAAAAAAAAAAAAAAAAAAAAAAAAAAAAAAAAAAAAAAAAAAAAAAAAAAAAAAAAAAAAAAAAAAAAAAAAAAAAAAAAAAAAAAAAAAAAAAAAAAAAAAAAAAAAAAAAAAAAAAAAAAAAAAAAAAAAAAAAAAAAAAAAAAAAAAAAAAAAAAAAAAAAAAAAAAAAAAAAAAAAAAAAAAAAAAAAAAAAAAAAAAAAAAAAAAAAAAAAAAAAAAAAAAAAAAAAAAAAAAAAAAAAAAAAAAAAAAAAAAAAAAAAAAAAAAAAAAAAAAAAAAAAAAAAAAAAAAAAAAAAAAAAAAAAAAAAAAAAAAAAAAAAAAAAAAAAAAAAAAAAAAAAAAAAAAAAAAAAAAAAAAAAAAAAAAAAAAAAAAAAAAAAAAAAAAAAAAAAAAAAAAAAAAAAAAAAAAAAAAAAAAAAAAAAAAAAAAAAAAAAAAAAAAAAAAAAAAAAAAAAAAAAAAAAAAAAAAAAAAAAAAAAAAAAAAAAAAAAAAAAAAAAAAAAAAAAAAAAAAAAAAAAAAAAAAAAAAAAAAAAAAAAAAAAAAAAAAAAAAAAAAAAAAAAAAAAAAAAAAAAAAAAAAAAAAAAAAAAAAAAAAAAAAAAAAAAAAAAAAAAAAAAAAAAAAAAAAAAAAAAAAAAAAAAAAAAAAAAAAAAAAAAAAAAAAAAAAAAAAAAAAAAAAAAAAAAAAAAAAAAAAAAAAAAAAAAAAAAAAAAAAAAAAAAAAAAAAAAAAAAAAAAAAAAAAAAAAAAAAAAAAAAAAAAAAAAAAAAAAAAAAAAAAAAAAAAAAAAAAAAAAAAAAAAAAAAAAAAAAAAAAAAAAAAAAAAAAAAAAAAAAAACTCCGAAGTTAAAAGTGCTTCAGGATAGTGTACAGGTTTGGATGACGACTAGGAAGTATTCGCCAAACCCAATTATTCACCTTGTGAGAAATGGGCTACGTCTATTAAAATGGGTTTTTTTTTATAAATTTTTAATTTTTTACTCTTTTAATGTAATCAATTAACTATATATAATTTATTCTACTAATTATATCAATTATTATTTGACACATTAATGAATATCTATAGATAATAAAAAAAGGTTGAATTGCATGATTTGAGAAAGTATCGTTCTTTAACAAACAACTTTCAAACAAGACTTAATATTTTCATTGTGATGACACGTGGTGTCGTCGGGCTGAAGCCACGTGGCGGGGCTAGATCCGGGTGAGCCGGAGGGACTGCACGGTCTGTTCCGGGTGAGTCGGAGGGTCATTACAGCAATCCTACATCGCTTGGGGAGGTATATAGAAATGAAACATATGTAAGGAAACCTTTCCAAGATAGTAAAACACGTTTTGTAGCACAATTGGCAACGGATCCCGTAAGAACTCCAAAGTTAAAAGTGCTTCGGCGAGAATAATACCAGGTTTGGTGACCGACTGGAAAGTCCTCGCAAAACAAAGTCGTGAGGGAAGGATATTAGACTACGGCCCAATCCCCAGAACGGACAATATTTTACTGGGAAAAGGGATCGTTACAAGTGGTATCAGAGCCTATACCCACTAAAAAATGTGGCTAACGAGGACGTTGGGCCCCGAAGACGTTGGGCCCCCGAGGGGAGGAAGTGATTGTGATGACACGTGGTGCCGTCGGGCTGAAGCCATGTGACAGGGCCTGATCTGGGAGAGCCGGAGGGACCGCACGGCCTGTTTCTGGTGAGCCAGAGGGTCGTTATAGCAATTCCACATCGCTTGAGGCGGTATATGGAAATGAAGCATATGTAAAGAAACTCTCTCAAAATAGTAAGACGTGTTTTGGAACACAATTGACAACGAATCTCATAAAAACTCCGAAGTTAAAAGTGTTTCAGCGAGAGTAGTACCAGGTTGAGTGACTAACTAGGAAGTCCTCGCCAAACAAAGCCGTGAGATGAAGATATTGGAGTACGATCCAATCCCAGAACGGACAATATCTTACTAGGAAAATAGGTCGTTACATTTATTCTTTGACAAACTCATAGTTAAATCATTTTTAATTAAGAAAGATAATTATAGATTAGCAGCTACTAAAACGTGGTTAAATAATCTTATTACGGGATAATATAAAGTAGAAACCGAAGAAAATGACAAAATCCAATAATCCACAACTATTAACGTTTGACCCCACCCATCGTACGGATATCCTGTCCTTTTCCTTATCCGCGGGCTCGCCACGCATTCTACATACATCTTTTTAATCTTTTTATTAATATTAATTAATTAAGGAGATTGGAATATTGGATTATAAAAATAGCCACGGCAGTTATAAAGTTTGGATCTTTAACCGTCCGACTAAAACAAGATCAGAGATAATTATGAAAAATAATCTATCTTTTTTTAAGAACAAAGACAGCAAGGTACGGATGAGGATGACACCCAAGGTAGAATTAATAAATGCGATAAAAATATCTACTTGCTCCATAAAATATCTTCTCCTAGGAATCTCCTTTCTTGCTGTCATCCTTCATCTCTATCCATGTTCTTTCGCCTTTAATCAATGGTTCTAAGTTTGGAAGGTTGAAAAGGTTCAAGAGCTATTTTTCTGAGAGATTAAGAAACTTAATCAAGAGATTAACACATTGATTTATAGGATAAAAGAGGTAATTACATTGATATTTACGTAACCCTATTTTAATTTCTATAATTACTGCAAAATTATAGATAAAGTTTTTTTTTTTTTTTTTTTTTTTTCTGATCATCTGAACAAAATGAAAGAGCACAGAGCAATAAAAATGGTGATTCCGGTGAGGATGAAGAAAGTGTCGACGGCTTTCTCTATTTTCTGCTTCTTCTGTTTTCTGTCTCTCTTCGTCTTCAGAAACTCTTGGTATTTCTCCTTCCCTTCCTCTTTCTTCCCCTTCTTCCGTTTCCCGATTTCCATGGCGTCCTTTAAAATTTCCAGGCTATCCTTTCCGTTCAAATGTTTTCCTTCCATGTCCTCGATTTGCATACTCACCTCCCTCAACTCCACCTCTCCTCCTCCTTTTACGACGCAGGTTACCACAACACCACACTGTACGAATTCCGATAGAGATCCTGGCCGGTTATCGGCGGCCATGATCGTTGAGTATCTGAGCTCGATTTCTCCGGTTAACCAGCGGCGCTGCACCGAAACGGGATTCCGGCTGGATGTGTTGGCAGCCCTGTTGTTTTTCGAGTCGATGATGATCCAGCTGACTGTCAGGTTTTCTTGAAGGCAGTTTAGCCAGTCTTCGTCCCTGCAGGCTTGTCTGAGAGGAGTGGGAACAGATTCTTTCGGGTCGAGTAGTTCGACCCGGAAGGGAGAGCAGAGGAACCAAGAACTCTCTGTTTCGCTCTGTTGAACTTTGGTAAAAATCGGGCGGTTCTGAAAGAAAATATCAACGGCGGAGATCAATTCCGGCGAGGGAGAAGAAGGGGGAAGATCACAACGCGGCGAACGATGGTCAAGGAGAGGAAACGAGTCGGAGAAAAACGACCGGTGGCCAGAGGGGAAACTGGAGACGGCATCATCAACCAAAGGATGATCGACGGACGGCCACATCGCGACGCAAATATCCTTCCAGAGCTTCCCCTCGGAGGAGAGGAGACGCAATTGCGAGGAGACACAGGAGGCGGAGGCGAGGGAGGAGCCGTCGAGGCGGGTGAGGATATGAGTCTGAAGAATATCAGAATGAAGGGTGGAGATGTTAGAAGAAACAGAGACTGATGACAGAGAACCCGCCATAGCTACAAAGAAATCAAAGCTTCTTCTTCGTCCGTGCGATTTCAGATGGGTGTTTAATCAGATAAAGAGAGTGAGACGAAGAAAAAGAGGGCAAAAAGGGTGAGGTTTTATAGGGGCGATTGTCCGATTCCCACTTCCCAGGCCTTTCCCCAAAACGCTGAAGAAATAGTCAACTTTGACTCAAGAGTGGCATGATTGAAATTAAGAACCACTCTCGAAATTTCTTCACATTTTATTAGATTTCTAATTTAGATATATCGAGCCGTTGTAATGCTAATCCGTGTGGCTTCTAGTCGGCGGTCTAGTCCCGTTGTGTGTACTATCCCATATGGTGGACCCTACCGCCTAACATTATTTGGTCAACCCAACCCAACCCAACCCACTTGAACCACACCCGCCACCCGGTGGCCGGTAATTCACCTATTTCCTTTATATATATTTTATTTTTTTAGAGTTTTTTATTTTGAAGATAATACAGAGAATAAATATATTTTAATGGAATAAAATGATGTTTCGAGTTTTGTGGGCCCACACTGTTCTTACGTGGACAGTCAATCTTATTGAGAATAAATGACGTGCCCAGTAAAATAATCAAATAAGATTTCAGTAATTAAAGAATTGTACACGCGTACGTTTGATATTCAATGAAAATTTAACAGTGATAAGTGGCTCACTACATTCACATGAATGTCAGAACGACATGTCAGCCATAGTGTGACACGTTTTAACCCTTCTAAATTGGACGTGTTTTCGTTGTCGAATTTTCACGTTCCTTCGGATTTACGTCCTCACTCTTACGGGCAAAATATTAAAAAAAAGGGTAAAGTGCAATTTGGCCCCTACAACTAGGTAAAATGGGCAATTTACACCGTAAACTTAGATAATGGGTAATTTGGCCCCTACTACTAGGATAAAGTACAATTTGGCCCCTACCGTCATATTTTTCGTCAAAAAGTAACGTTTTTTGGCTTGTTTATTTTTTTTTTCCCGAATTGCCCCTCACTGGACCGAACCGGACAGGACCGGTTCGGCTAATACCACTCTGTTTTTTTTTTTTTTAAAATAAAAAAATAGAGGAATAGAATTTAAAAAAAAAACCAGAGTAGAATTAGCCGAACCGATCCTGTCCGGTTCGGTCCAGTGAGGGGCATTTCGGAAAAAAAAAATAAACAAGCAAAAAAACGTTACTTTTTGACAGAAAATATGACGGTAGGGGCCAAATTGCACTTTAGCCTAGTAGTAGGGGCCAAATTGCTCATTATCCAAGTTTATGGTGTAAATTGTCCATTTCTCCTAGTTATAGGGGCCAAATTGCACTTTACCCTAAAAAAAATCAAATTAATAATTTATTTTATTTATGTGTAATTTATTTTATTAATTACACTAATTAATATTAAATAGAAAAAAAAGAAATATTTAATGAAAAGTGGTCACCTTTATACTTTTGGGGAACATGAAAAGGAGGTCCTATCTTTGAGATAAGCATGAGAAGCTTAGCTAATTCTTCATTTATTATACCTTTTTTTATCCCACTTGCTCAATTCTTTTTAAATAATTTAAATAAATTTTTTAATTTGATTTTTTATATAAATTTGGGGGATTTTTTTTTTTTTTTTTTTTATTAACACGGTTCTTGCAACTTTCATCGCCATTTATTTCAAAAGTCGTGATAAATGTGACACTAGTTTCGGTCAGCACGTTGAACATTTCCCCGTCTCAAAAATTAATTTCCAGCAGCCTAATTAAAGTTATATATTTATGTCATTATCATAATTTAATATAAGATAAGGGTAAAATTTAACAGAAATTAACCAACACGCTTTTGTTGACTTGGGTACTATACACACCAACATGTTGTCACGTCGCAATAATAATAAGCTAAGAACTCCACTGATTAAGTGTTCAACTGCGGATCAAGAACTAAAATTTACTCAAACCCTCATTTTCTCTCACTTTCTCTCCAACCAAACAGAAAAAAAGAACTCACAGATCTGGTAATAATCTACATAATTACGTTAATTGTGTTTGGTTTTCTGGACGCGACAATTACTAATAATAGAAAGTGTCGGCCTCGTAAGATAAATGTACTGATTTTTATGATTGAGGGATTAATTAAAAAATAATAATAATAAAATACAATGACCCATCATTTATTTCGGAAAGATATCTCACGACAATAATTGTCCTGCCTTTCCCTGCGTGCCTCCCTCTAATTTTGGGAAAAAAAAACATGTAAATAAAGGGAAGATATTTTCATAAATTTCATTGATTGTCATTGGCAATTTTTCAATTTCTTACACGTTTTTCTTCGTGTTCAATCAAAGAGTAACGACGCTCGTTAATTAACGTAATGAATTTTATTTTTTAATTATTTATAATATTAATTGCATCAATTATTAAGTGATACGTCAAAAATAAAGAATTTGATAGAAAATGAGAGGGTATAACTCAATCTAAAAGCTAATTCAAGGAGTTAGAGAATTCTATTCGTCTTTATACAGGACCGTTTATTTTAGTTTTATCGATATGAGACAATACCCGCCTATACGTCTAGCGTGATAGGTTTTTTTTTTAATTTTTTTTATTTACATCTAACGTGTTTAATCGATCATCACATCGTATAGATTGATCTTTGATATCATAATAGAAAGTAAGATGGTAGAACTCACTCTAAAAACTAACTCGATAAGTGAAAAAATCCTTATTATATTTATACAAGACTGTTTAATTTGGTTGTGTTTATAAAGTTAAAAAGTAGACGTAATATTACTCTAAATCAAATGCAGATGCAGTGAGGAGAAACGTCAATTTGGAGTGACAAAAAAGAACGAAACTTGTAAGTTTAAAAAATATGTCGTCAAGCATTACTACGAAGAACGAGTAATTTATAAGCAAAAACGACAGCTTGCCCTACGAATTAATGTCTAAGCTCAGACACAAAGCTAGCCACTCCCTATGAGATGCATCTGTCCTGCTTGTTCTTGGATAAGCCTAGCAGAAGACTTTGCGTCCAAATAAAGCGCGCTGACTTCTTCCAGATCTCCCTGGCAACAGGACGACGAGAAAACCAATTAATTAGTTTATCGCAAAAGACAATGCCGAGTTTGTTTTTGATAAATCAAACGGATAGGAATTGAAAAGTTGTAATTTTAATCAAGACTGCACCGGAATCATCTCGGCAGGATCATAAGTTTGCGTTCGAATAATCACCAAGCGATCCAACAAGACAGCAGGTATGCCATGAGGACTACTCGTGTCAGTCCCTCTGCAGAAAATTGCTCAAGGGTGTTCATCAAGAGTGAGGTGATATTCGTTTGAACTCCGTACCTTCAACTTCGAGTCAAACTCCGTCCCTTACGTTGCATATTCCTCTGTTCGTAGCAAAGATAACTATAGGAGAGAGTGAGCTCTCTAAAGCACGGTTTAAGTACGAGATATGGAATGGGATAATCGAAGATGAGAGAAAACTCAAAGGAGCAAAGAACCTCGTAGAACACCCGGTACAAGCTCTGCTACGCCTTCATCAATATACCGATTAGCGACCTAATACGAACACATCCACTTAAATCATTAAAAAACTCAACCATAAACAACACAAACTATGGTTTAACAATTTTTCAAGCTATAGGTGTTTTCCTTTAGCTGACCCAAAAGCATAATAAACTTAAGTTTGCTCATCTTCACCAATTGCATCATAGACAGTTGACAGTGTTTTATCAGCTTATAGTCTGATCCTTCTCATTAAACAAGTACCTTATTTATTTCTTGCCGCAACTTGTCTGTGATCTCTGTCTTTCGGGGCTTCATCATCTGACCCATTAAGGATAGGATATCCTGTCCACCTTGCGGCCGGGCATGGCATCGTCAAGATCATGCAGAGTCGCATTCTAGTAAAACCATTCTAGGAAAATCCTTCTAGAATTGATTTTTCGAAGAAGGGAACGTTCAATAGCGATAAAATCATGCCAAAAAAGGTCATATGTAATTAAAACAGGTTCTTATATCAAAAGATCTAAAATTGGTTGATGAAAGTAATAAAAGAAAGAGGAACATTAGTAAAATAATTCGATCTGAGCACAAATTTTTCTTTAATTGGTGTACCCCTTATGAATCTCAAACTAATTCTGAAGAGAGTTCCAGTGGTGCAACTTGGAAACAAGAACGATACTTCTACCCACCCTTTTTACAGCGCCGCTATTTGCTTCTATGCAAATTACATCACCCACAGCGACCTGGAAATCGAATTTGTGAAGTTTTAGTAACTAAGCCATAAACATGGAAGGAAAAAATGCATTGTAAATAGTGGGGTCTAACTTCAATTGCTTAGTTCCTTTGACAGTCTTTTCAGCCCTATGATAACATGGCTAATGCTTTTACCATAGCCACCAGTCACACTTTCAGTTTCTTCGGGCGAAAGTTCAATTAAAATTGTTCCTGAAAGGAAACATATACATGGGAGCCAGGATATAACAAATTAAAAGAGAGAAGGCTTGGTTGATGAACTGAAAGACATGGGAGCCAGGAATACCTTGCTTCCTAGTTCTTGAGATACTCCAAGGGCTAGAGCAGTCTTTCCAGTACCAGGAGGTCCAGCCAACATAACTTATATATATCTCCCTCGACGGAACTTTACATGATCAGAAACTCATACCGAAGCCTTGGGAAAATAGCTTAATGCTATCAATCAAATTTACATATATTATATGAAAATTCACAACAATGTTTATGCAAATCATCTTAAATTTTGTTTGAATTACCCAAAAAAAATCAGAAATCATCTTATTCTTTTATTGACATCACCAAGCAATTAAAACATCTAAATTGAAGCGACTCATAAACTTAAATTGACTCAATACAAATACGTTGAGCTCAAAACAGCTTCACATGTGTTGTTCGAAAAGATGTCCTTCATAAGCTAATGTCATTTCCATTGAGCTCAATGGGTGTAGGATTTGGGTTTGAGTTAATAGCCAAAGCTTGGCTACTCACTTCTCCAATTCCATCTATCTTCTCTGCATCACTCGTCTTCCCTGCTTGTCTTAGCAAACTCAATCCACCCAGCTTCCTCAGAACTAGCATTGTGTACCATTTCTTGATCTCCTTGGTGATGTTTTGCTTAAAACTCCCCAGAATCAGCTGAGTTTTCAATGAAAAAAAGAATAATTACTCACTCGAAGATATTGTATGACTGAATTTTAGTGGTGGAAATTCTCAAATTTAACACCCTTTTTGGGATATTTGAACGAGAAAGAGAAGAAAGAGAGATATGTCTACTTGGACAGGGGCAGCTGCCTATCATTGAACCAGCAATTTCACCACCAAACACTCTCCCTATCTGGTTTTCTAACAACTCATTTTCCCAGCAAGATATTGTCCGCTCTGGGGATTGGGCCGTAGCCCAATATCCTCCCCTCACAGCCTTTGTTTGGCGAGAACTTCCAGTCGGTCACCCAACCTGGTACTACTCTCGCCGAAGCACTTTTAACTTTGGAGTTCTTATGGGATCCGTTGTCAATTGCGCTCCAAAATGCGTCTTACTATTTTCGAAGGGTCTCTTTACATATGTTTCCTTTCCGCATACTTCTCTAAGCGATATGAGATTGTGACGACCCCCCACATTACGACCTACTCCCTTAACCATCCTTTTGCCTGCGCGGACAAACCGCCATCCGGGTCCGAATCCAGTATACGGGCCAGTCGTGCACATATGGGTCATCACAGGTTTAGCCAATGAAACAGTTAAATCTCCTCTTCCAATGCTTTCCCTCCTTGTCGCCGAATAAACACGATCCGGAGAGTGTAAGAATCTCGAATCGGCCCTGCGCAAAGCTACCGGGATTAAATGTATCGGTTCCAAATAATGCATGCATTCTAAGCAGAAAGATCTATAAATGGTCAAGAAGAACAGTACAAACTGTCAATTTACGCCAAACCTCATATCTCAAGATGCTGCCAGGAGAACTGGGCTGCCGGATGACGACGATTGAGACGACACCAGAAGCCGAAAGTATGCAAACGGCTCGAGGGCCTCCCAGAGAAAATAATGAAGCCTTAGAAACAATATCCTGCAAAAAAATAAAAATAAAAAATTAGCAAATTGCATATTCATCCAAGCTTTTTTTGATTAATTTAGTCTGAATTTATTGCATAATTTGCATCACCTCCCCAATCTGTACATTCAAAACATGGGGGGTAAAACTTCCTTCGGCCGTTTCTACTGCAATTTCACCTTCTCAAAAAGAAGTTGTATTAGAGAAAGACTTGATTACAGACAAATTTAGTCAACTAATGCATATATTTATATAAATCTCCCTTGACGGAACTTCACATGATCAGAAACTCATACTGAAACCTTAGAAAAATAGCTTGATGCTATCAGTCAAATTTACATATATTATATGAAAATTCACAACAATATTTATGCAAATCATTCTAAATTTTGTTCGAATTACCCAAAAAAAAACCATAAATCATCTTATTCTTTTATTGACATCACCAAGCAATTAAAACATCTAAAATGAAGCGATTCATAAACTTAAATTGACTCAATACAGATACGTTGAGCTCAAAACAGCTTCACATGTGTTGTTCGAAAAGATGTTCTTCATAAGCAGATGACATTTCCATTAAGTTCAATGGGTGTAGGATTTGGGTTTGAGTTAGTAGCCAAAGTTTGGCTACTCACTTCTCCAATTCCATCTTTCTTTTCTGCATCACTCGTCTTCCATGCTTGTCATAGGAAACTCAATCTACTCTGCTTCCTCAGAACTGGCATTGTGTACCATTTCTTGATCTCCTTGGTGATGTTTTGCATAAAACTTCCCAGAATCAGCCGATTTTTTAGTTAAAAAAAGAATAATTACTCACTCAAATATATTGTATGACTTATTTTAGTGGTGGAAATTCTCAAATTTAACACCCTTTTTGGGATATTTGAACGAGAAAGAGAAGAAAGAGAGATATGTCTACTTGGACAGGGGCAGCTGCTATCATTGAACCTGCAATTTCACCACCAAACACCCTCCCATCTGATTTAGCCAATGAAATTGTTAAATTTCCTCTCTTCCAATGCTTTCCTTGCTCGTCGCTGAATAAACACGATCCAGAGAGCATAAGAATCTCGAACCAGCCCTGCACAAAGCTACCGCGATTAGATGTATCGGTTCAAAGTAATGCATACATTCTAAGCAGAAAGATCTATAAATGGTCAAGAAGAACAGTACAAACTGTCAATTTACGCCAAACCTCATATCTCAAGATGCTGCCAGGAGAACTGGGCTGCCGGATGACGACGATCGAGACGACACCAGAAGCCGAAAGTATGCAAACGGCTCGAGGGCCTCCCAGAGAAAATAATGAAGCCTTAGAAACAATATCCTGCAAAAAAACAAAAATAAAAAATTAGCAAATTGCATATTCATCCAAGCTTTTTTTGATTAATTTAGTCTGAATTTATTGCATAATTTGCATCACCTCCCCAATCTGTACATTCAAAACATGGGGGGTAAAACTTCCTCGGCCGTTTCTACTGCAATTTCACCTTCTCAAAAACAAGTTGTATTAGAGAAATACTTGATTACAGACAAATTAGTCAACTAATGCATATATTTATATAAATCTCCCTTGACGAAACTTCACATGATCAGAAACTCATACTGAAGCCTTAGAAAATAGCTTAATGCTATTCAGTCAAATTTACATATATTATATGAAAATTCACAACAATGTTATGCAAATCATTCTAAATTTTGTCGAATTACCCAAAAAAAAATCATAAATCATCTTATTCTTTTATTGACATCACCAAGCAATTAAAACATCTAAATTGAAGCGACTTCATAAACTTAAATTGACTCAATACAGATATGTTGAGCTCAAAACAGCCTCACATGTGTTGTTCGAAAAGATGTTATTCATAAGCAGATGACATTTCCATTAAGCTCAATGGGTGTAGGATTTGGGTTTGAGTTAGTAGCCAAAGTTTGGCTACTCACTTCTCAAATTCCATCTTTCTTCTTTGCATCACTCGTCTTCCATGCTTGTCCTAGGAAACTCAATCCACTCTGCTTTCTCAGAACTGGCATTGTGTACCATTTCTTGATCTCCTTGGTGATGTTTTGCATAAAACTCCCCAGAATCAGCCGATTTTTCAGTAAAAAAAGAATAATTACTCACTCAAATATATTGTATGACTTATTTTAGTGGTGGAAATTCTCAAATTTAACACCCTTTTTGGGATATTTGAATGAGAAAGAGAAGAAAGAGAGATATGTCTACTTGGACAGGGGCAGCTGCTATCATTGAACCTGCAATTTCACCACCAAACACCCTCCCATCTGATTTAGCCAATGAAATTGTTAAATTTCCTCTCTTCCAATGCTTTCCTTGCTCGTCGCTGAATAAACACGATCCAGAGAGCATAAGAATCTCGAACCAGCCCTGCACAAAGCTACCGCGATTAGATGTATCGGTTCCAAGTAATGCATGCATTCTAATCAGAAAGATCTAGAAATGGTCAAGAAGAACAGTAAAAACTATCAATTTACACCAAACCTCATATCTCAAGATGTTGCCCGGAGAACCGGGCTGCCGGATGACGACAATCGAGACAACACCAGAAGCCGAAAGTATGTAAACGGCTCGAGGGTCTCCCAGAGAAAATAATGAAACCTTAGAAATAATATCCTGCAAAAAAATAAAAATAAAAAATTAGCAAATTGCATGTTCATCCAAGCTTTTTTTTATTAATTTAGTCTGAATTTAATGCATAATTTGCATCACCTCCCCAATCCGTACATTCAAAACATGGGGGGTAAAACTTCCTCCGGCCGTCTCTGCTGCAATTCCACATTTTCAAAAACCAGTTGTGTTAGAAGAAAACTTGATTACAGACAAATCTAGTCAACTATTGTATATATTTATATATATCTTTATCGACAGAACTTCACATGATCAGAAACTCATACTGAAGCCTTGGGAAAATAACTTAATGCTATTAGTCAAATTTACATATATTATATGAAAATTCTAATTACAACAACAATGTTTATGCAAATCTTCTTAAATTATATTCGAATTACCCAAAAAAAAAATCAGAAATCATCTTATTCTTTTATTGGCATCACCAAGCAATTAAAACATCTAAATTGAAGCGACTCATAAACTTAAATTGACTCAGTATAAATACGTTGAGCTCAAAATAGCTTCATATGTGTTGTTCTAAAAGATGTTCTTCATAAGCTGATGTCATTTCCATTGAGCTCAATCGGTGTTGGATTTGGGTTTGAGTTAGTAGCCAAAGCTTGGCTACTCACTTCTCCAATTCCATCTTTCTTCTCTGCATCACTCGTCTTCCCTGCTTGTTCTAGCAAACTCAATCCACTCAGCTTCCTCAGAACTGGTGTTGTGTACCATTTCTTGATCTCCTTGGTGATGTTTTGCTTAAAACTACCCAGAATCAGCTGATTTTTCAGTGAAAAAAAGAATAATTACTCACTCGAAAATAGTGTATGACTAATTTTAGTGGTGGAAATTCTCAATTTTAACACCCTTTTTGGGATATTTGAACGAGAAAGAGAAGAAAGAGAGGTATGTCCTGGACAAGGACAGCTGCTATCATTGAACCAGCAATTTTCCCACCAAACACTCTCTCATCTGGTTTAGCCAATGAAACAGTTAAATCTCCTCTCTTCCAATGCTTTCCCTCCTTGTCGCCGAATAAACACGATCCAGAGAGCGTAAGAATCTCGAACCGGCCCTGTGCAAAGCTACTGAGATTAGATGTATCGGTTCCAAATAATACATGCATTATAAGCAGAAAGATCTAGAAATGGTCAAGAAGAACAGTACAAACTGTCAATTTACACCAAACCGCATATCTCAAGATGCTGCCCAGAGAACCGGGCTGTCGGATGACGACATTCGAGACGACACCAGAAGCCGAAAGTATGCAAACGGCTCGAGGGCCTCCCAGAGAAAATAATGAAACCTTAGAAACAATATCCTGCAAAAAAATAAAATAAAAAATTAGCAAATTGCATGTTCAACCAAGCTTTTTTTTATTAATTAGTCTGAAGTTAATGCATAATTTGCATCACCTCCTCAATCTGTACATTTAAAACATGAGGGGTAAATCTTCCTCTGGCCGTCTCTGCTGCAATTCCACCTTTTTCAAAAACAGTTGTATTAGAAGAAGACTTGATTATAGACAAATCTAGTCAACTATTGTATATATTTATATATATCTTTATCGACATAACTTCACATGATCAGAAACTCATACTGAAGCCTTGGGAAAATAGCTTAGTGCTATTAGTCAAATTTACATATATTATATGAAAATTCTAATCACAACAACAATGTTTATGCAAATCTTCTTAAATTATATTCGAATTACCCAAAAAAAAATCAGAAATCATCTTATTCTTTTATTGACATCACCAAGCAATTAAAACATCTAAATTGAAGCAACTCATAAACTTAAATTGACTCAATACAAATACGTTGAGCTCAAAATAGCTTCATATGTGTTGTTCTAAAAGATGTTCTTCATAAGCTGATGTCATTTCTATTGAGCTCAATCGGTGTTGGATTTCAGTTTGAGTTAGTAGCCAAAGCTTGGCTACTCACTTCTCCAATTTCATCTTTATTCTCTGCATCACTCGTCATCCCTGCTTGTCCTAGCAAAGTCAATCCACCCTGCTTCCTCAGAACTAGCATTGTGTACCATTTCTTGATCTCCTTGGTGATGTTTTGCTTAAAATTCCCAGAATTAGCTGATTTTTCAGTGAAAAATAAAATAATTACTCACTCAAAGATATTGTATGACTGATTTTAGTGGTGGAAATTCTCAAATTTAACACCCTTTTTGGGATATTTGAACAAGAAAGAGAGATATGTCTACTTGGACAGGGGCAGCTGCTATCATTGAACCAGCAATTTCACCACCAAACACCCTCTCATCTGGTTTAGCCAATGAAACAGTTAAATTTGCTCTCTTCCAATGCTTTCCTTTCTCGTCGCCGAATAAACACGATCCGGAGAGCATAAGAATATCAAACTGGCCCTGCGCAAAGCTACCGAGATTAGATGTATCGGTTCCAAGTAATGCATGCATTCTAAGAAGAAAAATCTAGAAATGGTCAAGAAGAACAGTAAAAACTATCAATTTACACCAAACCTCATATCTCAAGATGCTACCCAGAGAACCGGGCTGTCGGATGACGACAATCAAGACGACACCAAAAGCCGAAAGTATGCAAACGGCTCGAGGGCCTCCCAGAGAAAATAATGAAACTTTAGAAACAATATCCTGCAAAAAAATAAAAATAAAAAATTAGCAAATTGCATGTTCAACCAAGCTTTATTTTTATTAATTTAGTCTGAAGTTAATGCATAATTTGCATCACCTCCTCAATCTGTACATTTAAAACATGAGGGGTAAATCTTCCTCTGGCCGTCTCTGCTGCAATTCCATCTTTTCAAAAACAAGTTGTATTAGAGGAAACTTGATTACAGACAAATCTAGTCAACTATTGTATATATTTATATATATCTCCCTTCGACAGAACTTCACATAATCAGAAACTCATACTGAAGCCTTGGGAAAATAGTTTAATGCTATTAGTCCAATTTACATAAATTATATGAAAATTCTAATCACAACAACATTTTTATGCAAATCTTCTTAAATTATGTTTGAATTACCAAAAAAAAAAAAATCAGAAATCATCTTATTCTTTTATTGACATCACCAAGCAATTAAAACATCTAAATTGAAGCGACCCATAAACTTAAATTGACTCAATACAAATACTTTGAGCTCAAAACAACTTCACATGTGTTCTTCGAAATGATTCTATTGAGCTCAATGGGTGTAGGATTTGTGTTTGAGCTAGTAGCCAAAGCTTGGCTACTCACTTCTCCATTCTCATTTTTCTTCTCTTCATCACTCGTCTTCCCTGCTTGTCCTATCAAACTTAATCCACACTGCTTCCTCAGAACTGGCGTTGTGTACCATTTGTTGATCTCCTTGGTGATGTTTTGCTTAAAACACCCACGAATCAGCAGATTTTTCAGTGAAGAAAAGAATAATTACTCACTCGAAAATATTCTATGACTTATTTTAGTGGTGGAAATTCTCAAATTTAACACCCTTTTTGGGATATTTGAAGGAGAAAGAGAGATATGTCTACTTGGACAGGGGCAGCTGCTATCATTGAACCAGCAATTTCACCACCAAACACCCTTTTATCTGGTTTAGCTAATGAAACAGTTAAATCTCCTCTCTTCCAATACTTTCTCTCTTTGTTGCCGAATAAACACGATCCGAAGAGCGTAAGAATCTCGAACCGGCCCTATGCAAAGCTATCGAGGCTAGATGTATCGGTTCCAAGTAATGCATGCATTCTAATCAGAAAGATCTAGAAATGATCAAGAAGAACAGTACAAACTGTTAATTTACACCAAACCTCTTATCTCAAGATTCTGCCCGGAGAACCGTGCTGCCGGATGATGACGATCGAGACGACACCAGAAGCCGAAAGTATGCAAACGGCTCGAGGGCCTCCCAGATAAAATAATGAAACCTTAGAAACAATATTCTGTAAAAAATATAAAAATAAAAAATTAGCAAATTGCATGTTCATCCAAGATTTTTTTGATTAATTTAGTCTGAATTTATTGCATAATTTGCATCACCTCTCCAATCTGTGCATTCAAAACATGGGGTGTAAAACTTCCTCCGGCCATCTTTGCTGCAATTTCACCTTCTCAAAAACAAGTTGTATTAGATGAAGACTTGATTACAGACAAAATTAGTCAACTATTGCATATATTTATATATATCTCCCTCGACGGAACTTCACATGATCAGAAACTCATACTGAAGCCTTGGGAAAATAGCTTAATGCTATCAGTCAAATTTACATATATTATATGAAAATTCTAATCACAACAACAATGTTTATGCAAATCATTCTAAATTTTGTTCGAATTACCCAAAAAAAATCAGAAATCATCTTATTCTTTTATTGACATCACCAAGCAATTAAAACATCTAAATTGAAGCGACCCATAAACTTAAATTGACTAAATACAAATACGTTGAGCTCAAAACAGCTTCACATGTGTTGTTCGAAAAGATGTTCTTCATAAGCTGATGCCATTTCCATTGAGCTCAATGGGTGTTGGATTTGGATTTGAGTTAGTAGCAAAAGCATGGCTACTCACTTCTCCAATTCGATCTTTCTCTTCTGCATCACTCGTCATCCTTGCTTGTCCTAGCAAAGTCAATCCACCCTGCTTCCTCAGAATGGCATTGTGTACCATTTCTTGATCTTCTTAGTGATGTTTTGCTTAAAACTCCCCAGAATCAGCTGATTTTTCAGTGAAAAATAAAATAATTACTCACTCGAAGATATTGTATGACTGATTTTAGTGGTGGAAATTTTGAAATTTAACAACCTTTTTGGGATATTTGAACGAGAAAGAGAGATATGTCTACTTGGACAGGGGCAGCTGCTATCATTGAACCAACAATTTCACCACCAAACACCCTCTCATCTGGTTTAGCCAATGAAACAGTTAAATTTCCTCTCTTCCAAGGCTTTGCTTCCTCGTCGCCGAATAAACACGATCCGGAGAGCATAAGAATATCAAACTGGCCATGCGCAAAGCCATCGAGATTAGATGTATCAGTTCCAAGTAATGCATGCATTCTAAGAAGAAAAATCTAGAAATGGTCAAGAAGAACAGTAAAAACTATCAATTTATACCAAACCTTATATCTCAAGATGCTGCCCAGAGAACTGGGCTGTCGGATGACGAGTAGATATGTGGATACTTTTAAAATCGGGGCATGAATGATAGGAATGAATGGTAGGTGGATACTTGTAATAGTTTATAGGAATGAATGACTAGGTGGATACTTTCAAAGAGTAGGTATTTGCTTTAAAAATTTAGGTACACGTAAACATCTATCTCTCTCTCTCTATCTCTACTGATAATATGAGGTTGCCTGTAAGTTACAATTCCATCTTTTTTATTATTTGCTTTTTCCAGTTCTTATAATCCATTTCATCACAAACTAAAAATGTCTTTTCGAAGTTCTGGGTATGCTAATATTGAAGATATAGTATTATGTCAAGCGCTATTTAGCCTGTTACCCAAGACCCTATTACGGGTAGGTACCAGAATGCTGAGCGGTTCTGGTCTCGAGTTGAAGAAAAGTATAACGAAGAAAGACCTTCTAATATGGAGCTTCGTAAATGTAATTCTCTCAGAAGTCGAATGCAAGTTATAAATGCGGCGGTGAAGAAACTAAAAGGTTGTTTGAGACAAGTGGAAAATACGCATACAAGTGGTGCTTCAGAAGCCGATATTGTGAGTTTTGTATTTTTTTTACTTATAACATTTTATTTTATTTTCTATTATACTTACATTATGTTCACTATGATTTTTAGTTAACTCGAGCAAAACATTTATTCATAGAGGACCCGAAGTACAAGAAATGTTTTAAATTTGATCATGTTTGGGATATGATCAAATATTTTGCCACGTTGAAAGATCATGTAACAACTGCCAGAAATGTAATCAGGCGACAAAATGTTGTTGACGAGTCATAACAATCTGACAATCCTACACATGAGACCCCCCATACAACATCTCCTGGTATTTCTGCATTTTCAATTGATTTAGATGACAATACTTTCTGGCGGTACGTAATCACAACGACCAATTGGAGTGAAAAAAGCCAAATTAAAAATAAAAATACCGGATGACATGTCTGCTAACTTTGATATATTGGACAACAAAAATGAATAATTAAAGATACTATTAGAAAAAAGTTACGAACAAAAGCAGGCTCAAATAGAGGTCCAAAAAGAACAAATGCAGATGCAACGTCAAATGATAGAAATCAAAGAAAAGAATAGAGAACTTAAAATTATGTTACTAGATCCTAATAATATTAGTGATCCAGGCCGACGCACCTATATTGTTGTTGAACAAACGCGAATTTCACAAAAAAATTATGACCAGCAACAACAGGTGCCTTCAACAAGTAATGATTTTACATCTTTATTTAATAACATCGGAGGGCCTGGATCCGATCTACCACCCTATTTTTAATATGTTAGCTGCATTGTGTCTATGTAATTTTTAGTTATTTTATGTAATTTGAAGTTAGAAGTTATTTAAATTTGTGTAATTTCTGTTATTTAAAGTAATATTTATGTATTTTGTAGTATGAAGTTGTTACAATTTTTGCAATTTGTAATTTTATTGAGTTTGTTATGTATAATGTGGTTGTAATTTTTTTTTTTATGAATATGTAATTTTGAGTTGTGATTTAATATTATTGTTTGTATTAATATCAATAATTAACTATTTTGAATCCCCAATAATAACATTTCTTGAAAAATACATCAAATTAGTCATATTAAAATTAATATTAATAGTTTTTTTATTTTTAGTATCTTTTAACATTTTAACTATTGCTAATTACAAAATTTAGATTATTAAATATCATATTCAAATAAATTAATACATGAATTAAAAAAAGGATATATTTACAATTTAACATAATTAGAATGACTAAAAAAAAAAGAAATGACATCATGAATAGTGGTGATGCAAATTTGCATCATCACTATTCATCGTTTGATCAAAATAGCATTATGGCATTTTTTTTGGCATCCCATTGGAGACATTTTATGTTATTTTCTCAAATTTGAGAAAATGCATCATTTGGTTGGAGATGGTCTCAGTTTTGGTACCCTCGAGTTTTAGAGCAAATTCACCTGACTTGACAATACCTTTTTCATAGAACTTTTAATCTCAAAATCGTTGCAAAACGAATGATTTTTTAGAGATTTCTATTGTATCAATTCAAAATTACGATAATTCATCTTACAAATAGAACTATATATTCATTATATAGAGAAAATTAGCAATATTTCATGATTCGATGTTAAACTTATTCTTTTAAAATTTAGCCGACATCCCTAAGCTTGTATCGGCTAAAATCACGTGTTAGATATTAACAGACTTGAAGCACGGACACCTGCCACATCAGGGTCGTCAACGAGTACGATTTATTTTAAGGCCTAATTTAGGTTTGATCGGAGTTCGAACCGAGCTTTCATTTAGGATGCTGACTTTGAGTAAGGAGTCAGTGTTGCAGGTCGCGAGTAACGAGTCGCGAGTCGCGATGGCCAAAGTTGTGACACATTGTGTACATTATTTTGGTCACGACAATAGTCCTCAAATTTTATTTGATAGCAATCCGGAGATTAATCATATTTAATTATGGATTCGAGCTTAAGAGCCAACGCCATTCCACTTCAATCAATTTCACTCTTTCCCAATCTTCTTATCAGAGAATTGGCCAGTTTTTTCTAACCCTAGATCTCCTTCCATGGCTCCCAGGAGAGCTCGCGAGCGCGAGATGTTCGACGCTTTTTACTCGGTGATCGCCCTCGTCTTCATTCTCGTCGCCTGCGTCGAGCTTTGTGACGCTGCCACCGTCGTTGATGTCTACCGCCTCATTCAGTACGACATCTCTGGGGTTCCTTTCGGATCTCGCCTCGCTTACCTCAATCACCACGCTGGCTCTTTGCACTTTCCTCCCGGTGCCGATCTCTCCCGCTCTGTAGTCGTCATCCCACTCCGAGAAATGAACTTAACTTTCGTTCAAGGTTGTTTTTTGTTTTTAAATATGCCGTCTTTACGCGGACGCAGTTGATTTTGGTGTTTTTTTTATTTTGAATTGTTATGTGATCTGAGATTTCGTGTTTATTATTTTTGTAACTCATCGCAATTGGTGTAAGCTACCGAGAAGTAGGTAACCATTTATTGTAAGTTTGATGATGAAATAGAAGAATTCGCCTTGCAATGTTGAAGCAAATCTAGCTGTAGGCATATATTGAAGATTAACATAGTTTTATCGCATAACATTGTTGTGACATTTTAAAGCTTCACCATTTGCTGCTTGCAAAATCTACTTCAGTTTTTACAATCTCAAACATCTTACCTATATGTTTCGGTCGTAGCTACTTGATATCTTTTGAAATTTTAGAATTTGAAATTCTTACGAGTACTTTTCTGAAGAGTGACTGTTTGGTCCCCCTTTTCTTCTGCTAATTGGGACTTTTTATTTTCTAGAATACATATCCGAGCATAAGCCTTTGGGGGGTCTATTGTTTTTGCTTCCCCAAGTGTTTCGTTTGGAAGATGGGTTTCATGGAGGAAGTAACGATCAGAATAATGGCAAAGAGCCATTGAAGAGTTTATTAGATGAATTGGAACGACTACTTATACATGCCAATATACCTGTGAGTTAGACAAAATTCACTTTATTTCCCTCACTCATGGAAATGCTTTTAACATTTTAGTATTCTTGTAATTGATTTGGCTTCAGTGATTTCTCTTGGTTATCTCATGATATTATATCCCTTTTCTTAATAAAAAAAATCTTTAAGAGCTTTATGTGGTAGAATGGCAGAGGAAACAATTTGACTGAAGGATTTATCTATATGTGGATGATGTGTTTTGTCGCAGTATCCAGTGTATTTTGCATTTGAGGATGAGGATATCAGTGCTGTTTTGGATGATGTCAAGACAAATGATGCTACTGGTCAGGCTGCTACTGCAACTACTGGCGGGTTAGTTCATCTCTTTGATAACTTTGTACCTTTTAGAGATCAACCTTTTAATTATAATGCATAAACTCAAACAATGTTGGTTGGGCAGTTTATGTTCCTTAGTATATAGTTGCTGTTGCAACTTGTTGATTTACTGGAATTCACCACCAAAATTTTCTCGAGTTGTAATTTTTGAACAAACGCATGAACTAGCATTTCTCCTTATTATCATTTTGGATCACTAGCACTGAGGATGAGTTTGGAGGATGGATTTCTTTCTATGTTGCGACTAGCAATCCTTGACATGTCACAATCAAATGGAGAAGCATTACTTCATAATTTCCCTTTTCCAATAGCTTATTACTTTCAGAGAAGCACAAACACAGCTAAAGCCATTTATTTCTGCCCACTCACTTGAGATTGTTATTAAGTGTTTGATCTTACCTATTTGATGGTATTGATGTATCAACCATGTATTATTTTTATGTTGTTTTTACAATACTCTTCTTTTCTCTCAATGTATGGCTTGTTTTCTGCTTTTGGATTTTTTTGTAGATATAAATTTGTTGTTTCAGCACCAGAACCAAGGAAACTTTCTTCTCCAACAATCACAAATATTCAGGTCGGTAATATTATCATCTCTCTATGTGCTGAACTTTAAAAATAATAGGGAAGGACGAATATCATTTGTTTCAAATTCATTACGAGTTTAAAATTTTGAATGGTCATCAGGGATGGTTGCCAGGTTTAAAAGCTGATGGGGATACAAGTCAACTTCCAACAATTGCTATAGTTGCTTCCTATGATACGTTTGGGGCTGCTCCTGTATGTAATGCATTTGAAATTGCTTGAAAATTTAGCTATATGAGCTGTATATTTATTTAAATATTTTTTCGTTGTAGGCGTTATCAGTAGGAAGTGATAGCAATGGAAGTGGAATCGCAGCAGTACTTGAGATTGCTAGATTATTCTCCCTTCTCTATTCAAATCCTAAAACCCGAGGAAAGTACAATTTACTATTTGGTCTTACGTCAGGAGGACCTTACAACTACAATGGAACTCACAAGGTGATTGCATGATGGAAAATGTATAATCCTCTGAATGATTTTATGTTATCCCTTCTATCATGGGATTTATTTTTTGTTTAAGAAGTAATTTACAAGTTAAGTTTATCTTTCTAACTATCTATCCAAAAATAATTGTCCTAAAATTTGACTCTAACCTATTATTGATAGTATTCATGAAACAAATTTACATATTCATCACTTATATAATCTAAGTAATCACCTCAATTAAAACTGTCAAGTGCATAAGCTTGTAGACATATATTAAATAATCTTAATAAATTCACAAAACAAAACTCGTAAACCATCTCTTGTCAAACAGTTGATCCCGAAATAATATATAGTCTGCTTAGTAAATCATCATTATTCTAACAAAATAATTTCTATCCCACTACAACATTTAATTCTCAACAAGGATTCAAAATATCCATCTCTACTCATCATTTGATTGTTTGTCACCAATCAGTAATAATCTAACTACGTTGTCATTCGACGCAGAGAAGAAAATATACAGGGGGAAGAGGGAGATTTGCTTTAAGGGAAATTCTTTCTTTTTTGTTAAATTTTTTTTGATAGATTATATTTGGTTAAATTTTCTTGGTATTACAATCTTCATGTTAGAGTTTCACTTCGTTCTTATAATCCTCTGATCATTACTTTTGCAGTGGCTTCGAAGCTTTGATCAGCGTCTCCGCGAGAGTATTGACTTTGCTATCTGCTTAAACAGCATTGGCTCATGGGATAATCAATTGTGGCTTCATGTCTCAAAGCCTCCAGAGAATGCCTACATAAAGCAAATTTTTGAAGTAAGATAATGTTTGACTGAACTTATGAGATATGCCCTTTCTTCATATTATGATACGATTGATTGAGTTTTGCTTAGGGTTTCTCAAGAGTGGCGGCAGACGAGTTGGGAATTGAAATTGGTCTGAAACATAAGAAAATAAATATCTCAAATTCGCGAGTAAGTTGACTCTAATTTATCCTGTAAATATCTCAAGGTTATACTCCTCCAGTCAGAATTGCTTTCAGCTCGTCGCAGTTCATTGTTCGTGTTTTGTATTAATTTTCTTAATCTCCTGCAGGTAGCTTGGGAGCATGAACAGTTCTCGAGATTGCGGGTTACTGCAGTTACTCTTTCTGAACTATCTGCTGCTCCTGAATTGTTAGAAAGGACAGGAGGTTTAGTTGATAGCAGGTTTTTTTAAGCCAATTCTCTTTTTATTTTTTACTTTTTTATAATCAGTAAGCTTAAACAATTTTGTTCTGAACACTCAAGTTTCAACCATTGTTTACTTTACATATGTTATGAACTTGATATTTGCAGGCATTCTGTAGATGAAACACGGGTCATCAGCAGTATCAAGTTAGTTGCCGAGAGTCTTGTGGTAAGATTAAAGTTTTCTGGTGGGATAAAACTCTTCTGATTACATTTTATAGTATCATAAGTTTACTTTTATAATGAATTTTAATGATGATCTATTATCAATTCCTTGTACTGTATCATGCTGAATGGCTTGATTGAAGACTTCTTGGCTAATGACCACTAAGCTCAATGTTATGGTTGAGATGTTGAAGTTT
The DNA here is from genome assembly GCA_022432975.1 of Begonia masoniana. NCBI lineage: Eukaryota > Viridiplantae > Streptophyta > Magnoliopsida > Cucurbitales > Begoniaceae > Begonia > Begonia masoniana. The sequence continues at coordinate 2,112,032 of CM039512.1, read as the reverse complement.
CACCTTTTTTTATTACCTGTTTTCTCATGAATATTTCTCATAATACACAGAGGCATATCTACGGCCATGAAGGAAAAGGGATGCAAATTTTTGCTGACAACAGTAGTTTGGCCATCAATCCTTCATATGTACGATCGTGGTTGGATCTTTTGTCCCATACACCACGAGTAGCCCCGTTTCTACCAAAGGATGACCCGTTTGTCTTGGCGTTAAAAAAGGTTCTATATTTTCCTTTTCTAGGGTTACTAGGTGATTACAGGGAAAGACTAGTCTCTGCTTTCTAGTTTTTCGACTCTGCAATTTTAGTGAAATCAATTTGGCTTATGCACTGCATATTTCAATATAACCCATCCGCCAGAAAATAATTATTTAACGTAATGTTTGAGGACATTTTGACGTATGGTCTTTAGGTTTTCTAAGATTTTTTATCCGTAAAGATGAAGGTCCTCTAAAAGATTTGGATCAATATTTAATTTATCTACCACATATAGAAGTGGATTGTTACAATTTTTTAAGTTTTCGTGGGATGATCCTTATCCAAAGTGAATTGGTGGATTTGCTAGAAGTGAATTCTTTCAGCTAGCTGTCTGACGTCAGGTTGTCTTGGTACTAAACTACGGTTAACTTTGGTGATGATAAACAGAACACAACAAAGACAGCACATTTAAATTCTCTTTTGAGTCATTAATTCATTATGTCGGTTTACTACTACTGCAGGAATTGGAAGATCATACTGATAGCGTGAGTATGCAACATGAGGTGTTTGATGGAATGTTCACCTTTTATGATTCAACTAGATCCAAACTACACATATATCAGGTATTTGTGCAGTTGTAATATCAACTATGGAATGTGGTTTACCTTTAGATTCCATGTTAAGTTATTAGACTTCATCACTTGCTTTACTAGTTTGTTTTACTAAATGGGCTTGAATTCAGGTTGCCAGCGTGACATTTGACTTTACTTTTGCTCCTGGTATTGGGATCATACTTGATAATTCTCTTCAGTTTTTTGGTTATCACAACAAGAGTATGTTCTCCTTTTCAAAATGAAGAAACTAGAGAATCTTAACATTTGTGTTGTGTTCTTTTGCTAACTTCTTATGATTTATTCTATAGGGCCTTGACGACCTAATCAGCCTATTCAGGCGGCCGCCCTCTCGAAAGTTGAAAACAGCATAATCCGGGAGGTGGGCAGATAGGTAGAGCTTAATTTGTTTGATGGTTGATTGTTTTCTTCATCCAATCTAGCTTTGATTAAAATGATGCTGGAAATGCCACGACCCTAAGCCGAACTTAAGGTTCGAACAGCTTAATTATGGATGGTTTCTTCTTCCACAAAAATAACCAAGCTGTAAAATGAAAATTTTGACTACTTTTATTGTCATGTCTTATTACAAGTAGCAATTTCTTTCAATATATTTGTTCTCATCTATGGTGTTTGTAGCTCCCCTCGAGAAGAGTTATTAAGTAGAGGAATTGATTGATAGCGTAGTTGAATCCATGCTGAGCCATGATAACGTTTTTAGGTTTGAAAAGAAAACAATTATGAACCAATGAATACAAAGTTTTAGTACATAATTTGACTCAGATTTCTGTTTTTTTTGTTTTGTCATCCTAACTTTCAAAATAATATAGAAAATTAAAATTAAGATTATAACCAGCTTGCGAAACTGAACAAACCTGAAATAGAATTCGAATCACATCTGCGGAGGAGCTGGTGGTGGGAACCGTATTAGCGTGGTGCATTCATCGCCGGATGAAGTGGAGGAGCTGTCGGAGGAGTTGATGAAGAGGTGGGTGAAGATGAGGAAGGAGTGAAAAACAATGACGGCTTAACGAGACAAGTCGGCTGGATTGTGGTGCTTTTTGAGTTGGCAAATTCGAGCAGAGGCGACGGTGTAGAGGTAGGTATTGGGCATCAACTTTCCGTTCTGTGACATTCTTCTTCTCCGTGATCACTACCAAAATCGCAATCCTTTGAGAGAGAGAGGGGTAGCGATGATGTTGGACGGAGTTGAAGGAGATGATCGATCGATCTTCCCGCTCTGATTCCTCCACATGACTAAATTATCCCTTCTCCATTCCATGTTATATCTTACAATTAATTAGATTAATTAACTATTTATGATAATAGTTCTACCAATTAAAATTGAGTTGTTTATCATGATTTGAACATCAATTTGAATATAATTAATAGAGTTAATTATAAAACAAATTAGAGTATTAATCTAAATTGATTACTATTAGAGTTCGGTGTAACCTGAATTCTATTTGGGTAAGATTGGTGATCTTACACAGTGGATATCATTTAGCTTTTGTTCTCTATAAATTCACGTAAGTTAAAGTGCTAAAATTTGCCGTTGCATTTCAATATTTATAGTAACACTATTATTGCCTAAGGTTTTTTTTTACTTGTGAATCAGTTTTTAACGTAAATCTAGTGTCTCATGTTATTTTATTTTTCTGATTATAGTTCGATGTCTAAAAATTATACAATTTAATCTCTTTTAAAAGAGATAAGATAGACAGTGATTAAAATATACAATTATTATATGAACTAAGTAAGGCATGCGCCCATAACAACGAGAATTTTAGACTTATTTAATTGCATTAAATATTTTAATCTATTTTCTAATTTGTTGATTACCTTGTTAATGGTGACATCAGTCAACGATTGAGCTGGCACTGGAGGTGACCGTGGGAGTTGACATCAACCGTCAAAGCACATGACGACATGGCATTAGAGTTAGCAAACGAGCCCGCTTCGCCTGTTACTGTAGCAGGCCTAGCTTGGCCCCGTCTCGAACGGCGAGACGAACTCATTATTATTCTGTGGGCCCAAAGCTTCTTACTTCAGTAGGGCCCACTTCAAAACCCACTTCGATTTCACCTTTATGATGTGGGATTTGGGGTGTTTTATTTTTATTTTTAGGGTAATTATCGATTTGAACCCTGTACTATATACATTTTTTCAATTCACCCCTGTACTAAAAAATGGGCAAACCGAACCCTGTACTTTGATTATGTTATCATTTTTGACTTTCTATCAACAATTTCATTAAACCCTCATTTAAAAAATTAGCAAACGATCTTAGATTCAGTTGAAATTTTTATCACATGTTTATTACTTAACGAAAAGGTAAGCTGAAAATTTTCGTGATTTTTTAAGACAAGTTCGATTTATTGTAATTTTATTTTTGTATTTTATAAAACTATTATAATAAATCATACAAATTTTAGCAAAACTATGAAAAATTTTCTATTATCTACCCATGATAGGTTGAATATGTGGAAATTTTTTCAAATAAATCAAATATCGTTTGTTATTTTTTTTCAAAAAAAGTGTATAGTACAAGGTTCAAATCGATAATTGAAAAAAAGTTGTTTTCTTTCTTTTCTTCTAGTTTTTTTTTTTAAGAATACATAAATTATATTTTATATCTAACTATCTACATATAATATAAATTTTCTTTTAATTTTTTTAATTTTTTAATTAAATAATTTATTTTTTTATCATCATTTATCAATTAACTACTTTAATAATGTAACACCCGACAATTTCGGTCAGGTAATTTTCTTAACAGATTTAACTGTCGCCCCTATTTTTGGTCTTTTGAATTAAATTTAAATGACAAAGCTTATTTGATTTCTAATTTGCGTGGTGGCAGAATTAGAATTAAGAAGAGTTTTATTTAGTATAAAAGGAAAATGGAAATCCTTAAACCTCACCAAAATCTCATTGTAGCCGACATTCTTCTCTGGGCGATCTCCTTTCTCCAGAGCTCTCTCTCTCTTCGCCGGTGACCAGTTCTTCAGTCTCCACTTCGACAATCCACGCTCTAGGTAAGACTTAGACAATGTAGTTACTGAGTATTTACTTAGAGCTCTGTCTTCAGCTAGAACTTGAGGTTTCAGATTCTTCACTAACAGAGTAATGGTAGTGGCAATTTTGATCCGTGTTTAGTAATGACATTTCCGATTCGATTCTGGACATTAAGATAACAGACCATGTTTAGTTGTTAGATTTAATCTGGTTATTTAGGTTCTGGAAGTTTTAATCTGTACACACTAAGCGCTCGACTGGGAAGATTTAGAAATATTTATGTTAGATACTAGGATGACTTTTAGTTAGGATTTTGATTTAACACTGTAATGTGAAATGTCTCTAGGTGAAGAAGTTTAAAGAGAAGTGCTCAAGTTGCTAAGGAAACCAGGTAAGTGAGTGAATAAGATTTCCGGCCATTAAAGTCCTACATCGCAAGGGTACTAGGTAGAAGTTGTTTATGATGTTTAAAAGTTACCTGTGCTATTGTCTGTTGGGTAAGATATTCAAGTTGATGTTATGATCCTTTGATGAATGAATGGCTTGTTCAGTAGTCTGATGAACTAAGATTTACTCATGCTCATGCATCATGAAGATTTCTCAAGCATATGAAAATGTTTTAAGTGCATGATTTTCCCCATGAACGAGATATGAACATGAAACTTATGCAACAAGGATTAAGAGAGGGTTGTGGCGGTTTGACGTATGTCACTGTCCAAAAAAAAGACCATGAATACGACCCGCAAGGGACTATGTACACTCTCACTGTCAACCCCATTTTTGGCACAAATCCTCCCTTAATCCATATGATGAAAACGATGAACATGTACAAGAACAAGGACACGAAAAGATTATGAACATATGTTTTCTTTGATTGTTCATTCATATATACATGTTAGCATTGCACTCCTTACTAAACATTAGGTTTATAGTTTAAACCTTATGATGTAGGTGAAGAATTAACAGGTGAGGATTTCAAGTCTAATGAGGATGTTTAAGGCTGGTTGCTGGAAGGTATCCAGGTTGTCAGTGAGAGGCTGGAAAGGCAATTTCAACTCCTAGTTATTACTTTTATCACATTAGTAAGGTTATGAATACCGAAGTTTATGTAGGATGTTTTCTTAAAACAATGAATACTGGAAACCTGATTGACTAACTTATGAGTTTGAGAACGAACGTGAAATGATAAAATGATTTGTTTTCTTAGAATCTCTTGCTATACATATTCTAGATGGGACTATGGTCCCAATTGTATGTTAGTTTATTCAGTCATATTGAAGTTGTGAAAGTCTGAAAGTTTCTTGTTTATCGGATGATGTCTTCCATTGGATGAAGTCTTCCATCGGATGAAGTTTTCTATCAGATGAAGTCTCCATCGGGTGAAGTCTTCCATCGGATGATGCCTTCTAACGGAATGAAGTTTAATGAGTCACGTGCTGTGCATGTGTCAATCGGTAGAAGTTATTTATTTCTATCGGATAAAGTTCAATGAGTCACGTGCTGTGCATGTGTCAATCGGTAGATGTAGTCGAATTGTGTTGTTACTGTCTATCGGTAGAGATCGGGTGAATAAAAATGATTTGTCGTTTTGTGATCGGAAGATGTGAATAAAAATGATTTGTCGTTTTGTGATCAGGAGATGTGAGTAAAAATGATTTGTCGTTTTGTGATCGGAAGATGTGAATAAAAATGATTTGTCGTTTTGTGATCAGGAGATGTGAGTAAAAATGATTTGTCGTTTTGTGATCGGAAGATGTGAATAAAAATGATTTGTCGTTTTGTGATCGGAAGATGTGAATAAAAATGATTTGTCGTTTTGTGATCGGAAGATGTGAATAAAAATGATTTGTCGTTTTGTGATCGGAAGATGTGAATAAAAATGATTTGTCGTTTTGTGATCGGAAGATGTGAATAAAAATGATTTGTCGTTTTGTGATCGGAAGATGTGAATAAAAATGATTTGTCGTTTTGTGATCGGGAGATGTGAGTAAAAATGATTTGTCGTTTTGTGATCGGAAGATGTGAATAAAAATGATTTGTCGTTTTGTAATCAGGAGATGTGAGTAAAAATGATTTGTCGTTTTGTGATCGGAAGATGTGAATAAAAATGATTTGTCGTTATGTGATCGGATGATGTGAGCAAAGATGAGTTGTCGGATGATGTGAGTAGTCTTGTTTTGTCGTTTGCGATCGGTAGATGTCCATTGAGTTTCAATTCTCTCAACCAATGTTTTTAATATGTTATCTATTTTATAGATGTAAGTTATTCAATGAGTTTTCCGCTGTAAAGTCGAGGATTAAAGATCGATTTATCATCACTGAGAGAAAATTTGAAATTTTCCATAATTTCTCTTAGTTCAGTTCAATGTTTTGGGTAGCTAAACCGGGTCTAAAAGACTCGGGGTGTTATAAATAATGTTAATTTATTCATTTTTATCTCTTATTCTATCTATTTGAATTAGGGGTGGGCAGGACCGGACCGTGGACCGGGAACCGGACCGGCGGGTTCGGTCCGGGTTCGGTCCATACACAATGGACCGCAGTCCAGTCCACGATCCAAAGCAACAGGAACCGAGGACCTTCGGTCCAGTCCTCAGTCCAGCGCTTGAAATCCTGAAGAACCGGGATCGGACCGAAGCACCTAAATAACTCGCCCAGACTCTCTTTCCCGAGTCTCCCATCCCCGACTCCCGACCTAGCTCGCTCTCTGCCTCTCTCTGCTGGAAGTCGCGAACTACCAGTCCCGAACGGCGAAGCTTTAACGTCATAATTTCGGTGAGAACGGCGAAGTGTGAAGTCGAACCGAGTCCCAAACGGCGAAGTGTCGGTCTCCCCTGCGCCAAACTCCGACCCTAGAGTTTCTGTCTTTCCCCTGTTCGGCTGTTCTGAGGGTCGAATTCTTAACACCTGAAAGTCCCTGCTCCTTCCATTGTCAAGTGTCCCCAAACTGACGAGCGATGAATCTTCCTCTTTCATTTCTCCTCCACCCTTACCCTCTGTGTTTTGGTTTGGGCTATCCTCCTCGGGTGTTATATTTCTCGTCTATTTTGTTGGTTAGGGATTTCGTCTTTTCTATTGCTCTGCTCTTCGGTCGTTCGTCTCCAATATTTGACATTTTGTTTGGTGTTTGTTTTACAGATTTTGACCGCTTTCAACTCTTTCCCCTCAATCTTCTCTAAAATTACTTAATGAAGGTAACTTCTGCTCTACTTTTTTACGTTTTCATGGTAGTGGCTCTGCAACTCAGTGTTGATGAGCTCTTTTTTCTGCTTTATTGGAGATTAAAAATGGTGGGAAATAGAAAAAAATGGTTTGATTGCAGGGAAACGGGAATTTGTTTGGTGTATGTTGACTAAAATTTTGACCATTTTAGTGTTTGTTCGGGTACTTACAAATGTTTTCCTCATCTGGATCACGTAATCTCTTGTTGTAGCACATTCTTTATGGTTATGATTTAGTTTTTTTCAATTGTGTTATTTGCTTAATCACTTTTAATCGGTTAGTTCAACTTTTGTTAATGCTTATCAGAAAATTGGAAATTTGAGTTGATAAAATTGGAAATTTCAATTAAAAAAAAAAAAAAAAAATGGAGTCGAGCGGAACCGGGACCGAACCTGGACCGAACTGGAATTTTCGGTGCGGTCCAGGTTCGGTCCTGGTCCCGCACCGGACCGGTCCAGGTTCCGGAATGAAAATCCCAAAACCGTTCGAGCCGATTTGGTCCGGGATCGGGACCGGACCGAACCGGCCCGTGCCCACCCCTAATTTGAATTTATATAAATATTATACGGTCTATACTCAAATTTATTTTATCATCAATAATATTGATTAAAAATTAAACAAATAATCACAATACGTGATTATCTCAATTTAGCATTTACATTTGTCGGGTTATATGGCTTGCCAGCACGTCCACTCGGCTCCACAATCCCTTATTTTTACACTAAAAATTCTTTCAATTTATTTTTATATTTTAAATTATTGAAAATATTTATTTATATTCTACTAGTTAGCCTCGACTCGTAAGTCTCATTGATCCCGCTCGGCTTGTTAAACTCGTAGCTCGCAAGCCGATTTGAGTTAATTTTTTTTCAGTGAGTTCGTTAGGCTCGGTGAACTGAACTTTTTCAACCTCGGCTTGGGCAGTTCATTTGTAATCTCTACATGACATACTGTCTCATGCGTGCTCTCAAGTCACCCAAATGTATTTGTTAGTTGACTTTTCCTTTTTTTAATTTCTCATTTACGTAGGTCGGTCTCTTTCGATATGAGATTTTAAAATTATCGAATGTAACATTTCATGAACTATTATTGGTGTAACGGAAGATTTGTTTCATAATCAATACAAAAAAATAAAGAAAAACACAAAAATAAGTCTGTATTAATTGTGAAATGTATGTTCAACTATTAAAAGTTTGGGAAAAGTTCAATTTAACCCCCAACGTATGGGTTAGTGGTCATTTGGTCCATAATGTTTATTTTTAACCCAATCAGACCCCATCGTATACATCATTTGCAATTTAAACCCTCCCGTTAAATTTTTCGTTAAATTTGACACGTGCTCTGCAAGTGTGCTGCTAAAACCCCGAAATACCCTCATTTTCTCAAGAAATCTCTAAAGTAAAAATTAAATTTACCTTAAAAACATACACTAAACTATCTCTTATTATTCCAATTTGAATTTACGGTAGGGATTTCAGACAAATTTAACTTCTACTTTAGGGATTTCGGGAGGAAATGAGGGTATTTTTAGATTTTAGCAGCGCACGTGCAGAACACGTGTCAAATTTAACAAAAAATTTAACGGGAGGGTTTGAATTGCAAACGGTGTATACGATAGGGTCTGATTGGGTCAAAAATAAACGTTATGGACCAAATGACCACTGATCCCATACGTTGGGGGCTAAATTGAATTTTTTCCTAAATTTTTTTTTTTAAAAATTACGTAAAAGAAAATAATTATAATGAGATATAATAAATTAAGAAAAATAGTAAACTTAAATAAAATAAAAAATTAATTAAACTAGAAAACTACTTACCTCAAAATAGCTAAAATACAATGAAAGCATGTAGAAATAATTTATTAATATATTTTAAACATAAATAATAATAATAATTAGAATTTCTTCAAACAAATATAAAAAGCGAAGACTAGTGGAGTCAATTTCTACGTAGAACTACAACTACTAGGCTTTTTACTGATTCTAAATCCATGGCCGTTCCAGTTCTTCGAACTCCACCAAATTCTTATCAAAATCCTCATCCATTTCCCAATCACTACCACTTCTTGCAATCTCCGGAAAATTCCCATAATTCGAAGCTCTCTCTTCCACTTCCTCGCCGTGACCAGGGGCTGTTTCCGCCATTTATTCCGGCGGTTAAAGCTCTGGTCGCCGGTCGAACGCTCTGACACTTCCAGATACTACGTAGACTCTACAGAGACTGAATTCATGCCTCAACTGCACCAGATTGATGAGAAATTATCAGAATTCGAGAGTTTTAACTTGTTTGATTTTAGAAAAGTGAGTAATCACCAGGGGAATTGGGGTGGTCGATTGAGAATATATTTTTTCTTCGATTGCTCTGTACTCGTTCATCTTCCACTTGGTCTTCCTTCCGGTGGGAGCTTTTCCTTCGTAAAAAACCATTGTTTTCTTCACTCCGATCAATCGGCTATTCGAAGAGTAAACGTGGGTTGTAGAGCCCGTCGCTTTCCAGTACCCAGTTGCCGTCGTCCTGCTCGGACGGCCGCCGTTCGCTTCTCTCTGCTGCCTCGGAACGAAGAAGAACCATTGTTCTCTGTCATCTCTGCAGTACTTCCCCGAACATTCTGCAGCATTTTAGAAAACAATCAAAACCCACGACAAAAATGTGATTTTTTTTCTATTGTTTTTTACGATAATTTACTCGGGAGGTCGCATGGTTCGATGCCGGAGATGTCAAGAACAGGTATCACATCGTCAATAACGTCTCGTCTTCTTCCATGGAGCTGCATGGGGAGATAGAACGTAAGAAGCTCTTCCTCCGTCGGGAAAAATCGAAAACCAGGAGCAAGATCCGCCATTGTTGATCTCATCTAAAGCTTCAAGAGCTAGCAGAAGACAAACCTAAACATCCATAAACAAACATATGCATGATGCAGGAGAGTTGAGAGGCCTTTAAATGGCGAAGAAACTTTTCACGCGGTTTACGGTGGAAAACGACTCGTCTTCTTCGTCTGATTAACACCATATTTATGCAAATTTTGAACCGGTCAGATGTTCCAAGAGCCGTATATTTGGCTGACATTTTATTTGTATCTATATTTTGTGACAAGTGTCCAGCTTCTCTAGTGCTATCCATCGTATCAACGAAAATTACAAATAAAATTAAAAATAATATCGATGTGACAAATAATTATTTATTACATTAATTATACCGTCGTTACTGTCATTGCTAGACACGTTAACTGTGATATTTAATGAGTATAATAAGATTGTAAACGTAATATTTGTCTAAAATTAATGACAAAAATTAAAAAAATTATTTAAAAAACCACGTTTAGAGAGAGAAAATTTATCTTAAAAGGTAAGTTTTGTGATTCAATTAAATTATTATTTATAAAAGCAATTAAAAAAAATCATTGGAGTATAACAATTGAAAACCTATTAAAACATTGGAGTTGGGAGTTGTGGCCGGCTAAAATTTTTATTTAATGTTTTTTTTTTTTAATTTATCATGTTTTTTTATTTTTATGGAAAGAAAAATAAAATAATTATTTAATTGAGAGCATTTTCTAGGAAGATGGAATGTTATTAATTAATTTTCATTAAATAAAAAAAGAAAAAAGAAAAAAGCAATCAAAAAAGTCAACCCACATGGTTGGAAAATACTGACTCAACTCAAAAAGTTCTAAGAAAGTAGTATTTCTCAATAAAAATAAAAATTAGAAATTAAATTTATTAATAAAATTTCTAATAATAAAAAAAATATATCGAATTCGAATGTTGTCGAAATTAAAAATTTAAGATATCTATTGAAAATATTTTCGTAATTCAATGTTAATTTTTATATTTATTCTATAAAAATGTTACAATTAATAAAAATTAAAAATTATAATTGAAAAATAATTAAGAAAATCCGAATTTCCTTTCAAACATATTAATAAAATACAATAGTTTTTTGGTAAAAATATTAATACGAAATAATAATAATAATAATAATTTATTAGGTGGGAACAAAGGACTGTTGTAGCTTTCAAGATCCGGTCCATATTTTGTCCATTTCTGTGGAATTTTATTTCTTCTTTTGTTTTCTCCCATTTTACCTCTTCAATTCCTTTTAAACTAAATCATACAAAAATCAAATAATTATTGGATAAATAAACCATGTATAGACCTAGTAAAATCATTTTTTGTAATTACTTTTAAATAAATAAATAAAGATGGCGTCAACGATGATTTCTAATTAAAGACCAACAAGGTTCCATCTTACGAAACGATAAAAACAACCGACAAACATAACATACATCCCTCGACAACATAAAATTCACGCACGACAAGTCATTTGGACGATAAATAGTACGTAGTTTGATGTAAACTAGGAAGAATGATACGATCAAGGAATGCCAATGATGGGGAAGAAAGGGAGGTAATAGCTAGGTGCTAAACCCCATTGGGGAGGAAAAGGGAGGTTGATCGTTTTTGACGAGAATACGATGTTGGCCCTCGCAGACGAAGGGCATGACGTGGAAAACACGAACGGGGAAGAGATGGTTGAGATTTTTGGGTTGAAACCCTGCATAATTCGGGACACCATATTCTTCCTAAGCGCACAAATTTGGGTTGGTCCTCCGGCCAGCTTTGCTAGGCACCCTCCTCCATTTTCCGACGGAATCTCCGCCTCAAAATGGCCATCCTCTTCCGTGATTGCTATAACATATTTCTCCGTGTCATCACACTTCACTAGTATCCTATTCCCTGTTAAAAATGGACCCAAATAAACAATTATATAATGTTTTATTGTATTGTAATGTGTCATTTGTCGCATAACGTGCGATGTCGTGCTTTTATATAATGTATTTTCATATTGTAATCAGGAAAAGAGTGTAAATATCGTGCTTTTAAGTAGTTAAAACGCGGTAATTAATCACTAATCTAATGTTTTGTTATCAAATAAGGTGGAAATTAGGAAACCATTGAACAAGTCAAATGCGTATTCCCTTACGTCAAGTAACCTCGATTTAGTCAAAAACATTGCCTAAAGTTTGGTCTTAATGGAGGAAAAAACCGAGGGAAAAAGACTAGGTATTTGACAAAATAGAACCTTAAAAGCTCCCACAAACCCTAAATATTATTATTTTTCTGGTAGAAAAAAGAGGGAACAAAAAGAATGTTATCAAGTGGGAAAGATAGACCTGAGAGATCATGATGAGATTTGCAGTCAAGGCAAGAGATCTTGCCCTGAAGAACAATGGAGGTCGAAAGCTGAACAGTGGAGAGAGCCAGTGCAAAGAGAAAGGCAGAGATCGCCATTGATGAAGCCATGGGAGAACTTTGGAATGAAGAAGAAGGTCACAGTTGAAGGGTTTTATAAGACGTTGGAATTGCGGAGAAGTTGAGAGAGTAAATGATGGGTCTCTTAGCTGAATTTTGCAGTTGGTATTAAATTGTAGCTCATTCAAATGGTAGAGAAAGAGTTCATCATTTTATGCACTATTTATTTAAATGTCTAGGGTTTTAAAAAGCTAAAAACAAGGTAAAATCGAGAAAACTATGCCGAAAATAAAAGAAATAATGCGAGATTTAACGAGAAAATAGCTTGTAAACTATCGCAAATTATGTGAGCTTAAAACAAAGTAAAATCAAGAAAACAAAGCGGAAAATAGAAGAAATAATACATGGTTACACGAGAACATAACTCGCAAATTTCTTCGTTTTATTGCAGATATAATTAATTAATCAAACTTCTAGAGAAAAATAGATATTGAAATTCATAAAATCTTCAAGTAGAAAAAAAATAATGAAATTATTTTTTTGAAATTGTTGATGTTTTATCATGCTATTTGTGGAGTCCCCAGTAGTTATAATACAATATTGTCTGTTTTGATCAAAAGCTTGCATGAATTTGTTATTGGGTTAATCCAAAACGTGTTGTACAAAATAAGAATGAGAACTGTACTTATAATTCATTCATTTTTCATTCTCTCAAGCGATACGAGATTGTGCACACCACTAGAATGAACACAAAATCTTATGTCGTTTTTGACTTGACAGGCATGTTGTCACCCTATTATAATATAAAATCCAAAAATTGAATCTTTGATATTAATTCCTTTCAAAATTAAAATAAGCACACTAGTTGCATAAGAAATTTTTTTAAATAATTAAAATGATTTTAACCCAGGTGCTTAAGCTTTTAAAATTATTAACAATTTGTAGGAAAATACTTCATAAAATAAATTAAATGTAACACCTAAACTAATGAAAATGAGGCTTAAAATTCCTTTTTTTTTTTTTTTTTATAAACTAGGTAGGAACTTGAATGAACCCTAACTAAGAAAGCAATTTCTAGCTAACAAAATCTACAATAATTGAAAGCTTTTTCCAAATTTCTAATTTGATTTTTTTCAAGAAAACTTGATATGGAAATTGAAAGGGACTTGAGTTTATTGGCCTAATTGAAGCCGTTAAGTTAGAGGGAACAAATTTATGGACTGCCTCATTTAGTTGTTGTAGCTAGAACAATATTTTTTGTATAATATATGCTTTTCATCTCATTGTGACAAATTTTATCTTCGTACGATCTTATGACAATGCCCCCCATTTATGTTAAATTGTCGTTAATCGATCTATTACGACTACACAATTGTTTTTTGTTTTTTAATTTTATTTTACAAATACACGTTTTTCGGGTCTTTGTTATTCTAATTGCTAATATCCTCATGTCCGTTTTGAAGATATTTTTCGATTGTTTAAAAGTGATTGTTTAATAATTTTAATCGTGATCGACCGAGATGAGTCGAGAGCATTAGCAATGCAAATTAGGTAATAATTATCAAAATCGACCAATCAATTTAGGGGAGGCAAAGCATGCTTCATCGAGTAATTAATCTTAAAATCTAAATTTTTTAAATTATTATGTTAGTGGATAGTTAATCTTAATTATGTGATTTTATACACATTTTTATTAAATTAACTATAACGTCTCTGAGTACTCCTAATATAATATTGTCTGCTTTATATTGAACATGCACGTATTTATTCTTGGAGTTAGCCTAAAACGCGTTGTACTAGGTAAAGAGAGAACTTTACTTATAAATCATGTGTTTTCTACATTTATCAAGCGATATAGGATCGTGCACACTCACTAGTACGAGTTGAACCTTTACACTGTGTCTTCACATGACAGACTGTCGTGAAAAACACATAGTCTTCACATGACAGACTGTCGTGAAAAACACATAGTTTATAAGTAAAGTTTTCTTTCTACCTAGTACAACGCAACACGTTTTGGATTAACTCTGAAAATAAATTCACGTGTGCTACGATCAAAATCAGATAATATTGTAGAGTTAAAGTAAGTTTATATTAACTAATTTATATTCTTCACTGATTTAAAAGAAAAAAAAAAATTGTAAAAAAAAAAAAGAAACTTTGGAGTGCCACAATTATTCAAACATGGCATCTGCTTGTTGAATGGACCTGCGAAGCAAAACTGCTGTAATTAATTACACACCTTTTTCTCTCTCTACTGCTTCCTTCCCTTCCTTTTCCCACCATCTCTCTCTCTCTAGATTCTGCGCTCAATAAAGAAAACCCACCAAATAGGATTGTTCAGTTAATGATTCCCACGTCCTATCTCTTCGATTCAACTTCACTGCGACCTTTCTTGTCAACGTTTCCTCTCAAAGTTCAAATCTTTTCTTCTTTTGCTGTCTCCAAACGTTTCTTCTGATTTCTATATTCCAAGAAAGTGAAAGAAGAAATCATTTTCCATTGCCAGCCATGACCGAGGTCCTCCGTTCTCCATCCCATTTCGCTTCATCTCCAAGAAGAATCTCTTCTTCCTCTTCGTCTTCTTCCACTCCATCTTCCTCCTTATCATGCGTACCCCAGCCCTCTTTAACCTGTCCTACCCCACCGAATGATTTCCCCCTCCTTATTTCTATGCCCCCTCATTCGCCTTCTCCATCTTCGTCTTCTGCCTCTCTCGCTGAAAATGGCGATTTTCCCGAGACCAACTGTGAGGCTGCGGAGGTGAAGTACAGGGATAAGCTTTCTTTGCTGGCTTTGCTTTTTACCATTTTTAGGAAATCTTTGATTGCCTGCAAGAGTGACAGGAGGGAGCTGTGCGCCATGGAAATCGGGTGGCCGACCAATGTGCGTCACGTTGCTCATGTTACCTTCGATAGGTTCAATGGGTTCTTGGGTCTGCCTGTTGAGTTCGAACCAGAA
Organism: Begonia masoniana; assembly: GCA_022432975.1. Lineage (NCBI taxonomy): Eukaryota > Viridiplantae > Streptophyta > Magnoliopsida > Cucurbitales > Begoniaceae > Begonia > Begonia masoniana. The sequence continues at coordinate 2,096,772 of CM039512.1, read as the reverse complement.
GTCCCCAGTAGGGCTCCAAGCGCTAGGTACATTCTGTATTAGCACAATGCTGATTTATTTGTTTTTGTTGTGGTTTGAGTAAATGTCGATAATGTGGATTATCCTTGGTTTTTCATATTGTTTCTGCCTAGTTTCTAATTCCGATTTGAGTGTTTATGCCGTCCTCTTCTCTTCTGGCTGTAATTTTGAATTGGTTTTTGAAGATTTTCCGATGTTTTTAATGTCTCTGTTTATAATTTATAGACCCTGATTTTGATATGACTTCAAATTTAATAAAGAAACTGGTATATAATTGAACTCTTTGATAGTTGTAGACTTTTTCCTTTGATTTTCAGTCCTCTTTCCCTTTCATTTTATCTAAGTGGCTGAATTGATTGAAGCCCAAATCTGATGTCATTTTAACTTATTGACAACGATTTCGAATCCTCTATGTTAAGTTGACCAAATGGCTTTTATTCTCTTCCATGATCTGCCTGATCATTGAACATAATTAAAAAACTAGCTATGAATCCTCTTGGGTGCAAGGCCTTTTGCATTATCCCATCAACTTCATTAGAAGCTTTTTGATGTTAACGGCTTGCTCGACAGTTGCTTTTTCGTGTCTGTCCTTTTCACATTGATGTTTTTTATGATTATCATTCTTATGTTTCAATGTAAATGATTGATCAACTTTTGTACTCTTCTCTTGATTTCTGCTTTATGTTCATACTTCGAATTCAAATTTTGTAGTACAACTGTTTTCGGAGTTTCCACGGATTCCATGCAATTGTCATACGATCCCAGAGGAAATAGTGTCCCCACAATTCTTTTGTTAATGCAGCGACATCTATACGCTCGTGGAGGCTTGCAGGTACATCGCCTTTCTTCTTATCTTTAAATTTCTTTTTAGCAAATATGTAATCACTCCACTTTATTAACATTTCTGCATTCGTATTGTGTAGAACGATTAGTTAGCTATTTGAGTCGGTATAATTTGCCGAATTTGCTCTTGCAGGCTGAAGGTATTTTCAGAATTAACGGAGAAAATAGTCAAGAGGAGTATGTCCGAGACCAATTAAACAGAGGCATCGTTCCAGAGGGCGTCGAAGTACACTGTTTGGCAGGACTCATTAAGGTATACCATCCCGATCAATGATAAATTGCTAGAAAACAATCGAGCTGATTATGTCTAATAGTTCGAGTAATTGATGTGTCTAATAGTTTGATGTGAAGTTGAGTGTTATATTTTGGTTCGATAGGCTTGGTTTAGGGAACTGCCGACTGGGATATTGGATTCTCTATCGGCCGAGCAAGTAATGCAATGCCAGACCGAGGAAGAGTGTGCCGAGCTTGTCAGGCTTTTACCCTCCACTGAAGCTGATCTGCTGGATTGGGCCGTCAATCTAATGGCCGATGTTGTTCAAGAGGAGCGTTTAAACAAGATGAACACTCGGAATATCGCCATGGTTTTTGCTCCTAATATGACTCAGGTTTACTTTTATGCCATCTTTTTTATCGAACTCTTGATGAGTGTTTTGTTTTTATGAAGAACTTCCCTTCAAATTAATCGATTTCAATAATTTGCAGATGGCTGATCCTATAACTGCATTGATGTATGCTGTACAAGTGATGAACTTTCTGAAGAGCCTCATCATAAGGACGCTTCGGGAAAGAGAGGACTCGATTGACGGTCCCGATGTGATCCTCTTAGAACCATTCGATGAAAATGAGCCCCAGGGCCCGTCTCTGGCCTGCCTTGTAAACACTATCCACGACGAGGAAGAGGTAGAGGCCGAGTTTACGAGTTATGAGCCAGCTCTGGAACCTCATTCGGACGAGACCCTTTGCGGATCGAATGTCTTAGCCGAGAATGGGAAGCTCAAAGGCGGCAATTTGAGTCTAAAAAATCGAGCTTCGGTGGAGAAGGGGAAGGGCATTGGCAATCTGAGTTTCGTCGATTCGTGGACAGAGCGGATCGAAGCGTGGCGGTGATGTGTGGTTTCGGATCCTTCGTATTTATTGCTCGATTCATTGTAGTTTGGCTTTTGTAAGACCAAAAAAAATGATGGTTTCTTTTCTTCATGGTCGTGAAGGAGAGAGTTTAGGAGTTGTTCATACGAACTAGTCTGTTTGCTCTGATTTATAGACTTCCCTGACAATACAATTTCATTTTAGATCATGTATTTTCTTCAATTTCTGGTTTAAAGTTGTTGAAATATTCAGGTGTGACAAAAAATTAATTTTATTATAAAGTTTAAATGATTGTTGTATGATAATATTTACTGATTGTTACATTATATTAAAAAAAATCTTATCTAGAATTAGACTCATTAAGTTAAATAAAAAAAAAAAGGCGTAAGAACTAAAAAAAAAGGAAAAAATATAAAGTAAATTCTATCTTTTTTAATTCATGGCAATTTAGATATTAATTATTATTTTTAATATATAAAACAAACTTTAACATATCAACTGCAAGCGATGGTGAAATTGATCACTAATAATCGGAGAAAAGAAAAATAAATACGAAACAAGGATATCAAGATTTACGTGTAAAATTCTTTTAAGAAAAAACCATGAGTATATGAGAAATTTACAATTAAAAATCAAAGTACTGAGTTGACTCAAGTATCAATATATAGAAAAAATATAAAACCCTAATCAGGATTCAGATCACACCGAACTTTAACAAGCGATTTATACTTCATTGTTAGAATTTTCGTTAAAAATTGACATGGACACCCATAATGAGAGCCTAAACTCGAAACAATATTTTTCAAATTTAATTTGGTGGAGGTGGACACCCAGATCTGAAAAGCAAACTCTTTCAACATATGCCCACAAGCAGTTGCAGAAGTTCAATCCTCAGATACTTTTTTCAAAGTTCAAATTGTGTAAGTTCAGAGACAGGCGCAAAGACTTGCTAACGATTGATACGTTAAGATTTGTTTTGTCACAAAAATAATTATGTTGAAGTCTAAATTGTTAGTAACAATAGCGTTTATATCGTACTTTTTCCAAAAAAAAATTTGTAATTAAGTGAATAGTTTAAAAAATAAAAAAATTTCAATTAGAAAAAAATTATTAGAGAATGTAAATAAATAAATAATAAGTGTGTAAAAAATAAATTTAATAAAGGCCATCCAAGAAAGCCTTCATAATATCCAAGAAACTAAAATACAAATAAATAAATTAATGGCTAAAAATTGCCATGACTTGAATATTAAAATATAATTTATTATATTTTAAAAAATATATGAAATTGTTGGCAAAGCAAGAATCATAACCACCAGACCAAACCTGGAGGCTGGAGTTACAGCCACCCATCTTTTCTTCCCCTCCTGCTGAGCCACCACCCTATTTAATGGCGCCTCCTCTTCATCTTCTTCACTCCATTCCTCTCTCTCTCTCTCTCTCTCTCTCATCTTTTTCCTTCTTTCTCTCTCTAAACACATCTTTCTTTATTCTCTTACTCATTCTGGCCATGGCTGCCTGTGGAAGCCTCCGCCATATGTTCGAAACCCCACTACCAGAAAACCCTTCGTTTCTTGAATCTCTTGCAAGAAACCAGATTAAGCCTGTCAAACCCATTATTGAGCAGTCGTCATTTACCGAGATTTTTGGCGAGCTTCATTTCAAAGACACTTCTGTTTCTTCTTCCTTTTCTTCTTGTTTTAAGTCTCCTCCTGTTTCGATAGATTTCAGCTCTGTACCTACAAATGAAAAGGACAATTTCAATCACTCTAACGCAATCAAAACTAACTATTCCGGCTGCCACCGGAAGGGTGATAGCTTTTCGTCTAAGAAATGGGAAAGCTTGCAGCTTTGCACGGAGGGGCTTGGCTCTGAGAGCTCCGACGACGTCGAGGATCTACAGGTTGAAATGAACGAACAATGGCCGAACAGAGAGGAGAAAGTCAATATTACAAAGCATTATCAACCCAGAAGTTTGAGCTGCGAATCGAGGAGGGCAAGAACAGGACGGGGAAGCTTCCCTCCTCCTATATCGTGTATCGGCAAAAGTGGAAAGCCATGGGTTTCTTTTAAGTCGTACAGACATGACGGAAGATTTGTTTTGAAAGAAATAAGAAAACCCACCCAAGAATTGTTGCAGGCTTGCAGAGAGGATGGGCGTCTGAAGTTGCAGTTTCAACCAAACCAAGAAATCCAAGAGGACGGGGAGGAAGACGATGAAGACGAAACTGAAGAAAATGGTGTTGATAACGACGATGATAATGGCAGAACAGAGCAGTAAATAAAGAATTCGCTCTAAATAGAGAAAGTTAATTAATCTTGCGTAGAACTCTTAAATCTCTTTTCAGACTGCAAGTGAATCTAGTTCCGAATTCAGTTCATCATCTGCAAAGAAACATATAATCAACGGAATGAAAATCTAAAATCATGTAAATCGCACTGCAGAGAAACTCAAAATATTGAAGAACTTGTTAGTTCTCGATTAGTGAATTGCGGCTGCAGAGAGTACATCCACTGTCTACTAGTATAAGATAGACTCTAACAATTAGCCATATCTTGAGCCCTTAGCGACACAACAGTTTAGCTGTATCATTACACAGGATGAGGCCCACTGAATCTCAAATAACATCTGAAAGCTATGAATATCACCGTACACCTGTCAATGGTAGGAAAAACCAACCATGGATGGCCCCCATGATCAGGGAATATACTTGGAACAACGCAGGATTGGCAGAAAAGCTAAAATCAAGCTCATGAGTAATGACAAAGAGTAGACTTGAAGAGATGCTTGGTAAAAAAATCCACATTATATCTTTCATTCTCTGGCAAAATGAGGTTCTCAAATTCTTTGAAGCTCTAAAAATTCCTCTTCTTTTTTTTTTGAGTCCACAATACCATCACATCACAAAGATCCCCCAAAACGATTATTCTGCGTACGATCAAAGCTTGGGTCCACCCAAATTTGGATAGCCCGATGTCAGATTGTAGGCCTTGGACCTCAAACCCGCAGCCAGACCAACCTGATCTTTAAATTGGGATTGTGACGCCCACCGGAATAAGGCCAACAACCGGCTGCCTATGGAAACATAGCTTCGGGACCTGTCGAGTCTTGTAAAAAATCCAGCCTACTCACATCAATGAGTGCTGGGAATAATCAATAAACCCATACGGTTATTTCTTCTGGGTATTGTTCAAATTATCACTGTTTTCCTACCACCCTCAGCAATCTCATCCGACAACTGCTACTGAATCTAGCTTAAAGCACAGCGTTGATGGGCGTTGACATTTTTGAGCAATGTTTTTTCGAAAAACCGACATATCCGATCAGTTATCTTTTATTAAAGTGGTCTTACATTGCTCAGAAACCTGTAAATCTACTTGGGGCCGCCGGCAGTCAGGAAAGGTAAGAAAATTAAGCACCAATCAAAGTTGAAAAACTCAGTCTTGGATTTCTTCTGGCTTCTTTTTAGATTTGAGGTACCATCCCAAAGCGCTGACTAGCGGTTATGGTGCCAGCAAGGACAGCATAGTTACGGTTTTTATCAGTAGATACTTTCTCGGTCGATGCTCCTGAGGTGCCAGTCGAGCGACTCGGTTTTGGATCAGTTACAGAGCCATCTGAGCCAGCAACTCGTTTCTCCTCTGGCTTAAGACCCTAAACATCAAACCCACACACCATTAGACAGAGTAAAACTTAAAATGGGAGATGCAGGTTATTAAATCCAGAACACTCAAAATGATCAGCAAAGTGATGACACAATGCATCGGTCTTTCGACCAACATTACACGTCAGTTGTGAATGAAAATACAATATATGGCTCATAATGCTTCACAACAACTAATCCTCTTCCGTATAGATTAATGGATTTTTCAATCTGAGGTCATAAAGAACACTTGCACAGGAAAACTGGCATGTAATACCAATATCGAAAATCCAAAATCTTGGGATAATTTTAAATAATGTGCAATTGTACTACGCCCAAAAATGTACTTTAACTCCAAAACAAACCTCATCAATTTTCAAACAGCATAAGTAATAAGATTCAAACATTGTGTAAGTACATATTCCGGATTTACAAATAACAGAAGAATCACCTTCCGTGCTAGCTTCTCCAACTTCTCTTGCTCGGTTTTCTGCAATTACAACAAATATTTAGCACAATATACAGAAAACCACAATGAATATTACAAAGAACCAGATACACAAATAGATAGTAAAGCCACACTTTCAACTCCAGATCGTAGGGGATGGCAGAAAGTAAGGTAACACTGACAGGACTACGATGCAAACTGAGACGTTGATATTGCATACAATTAAATTAACAAAGAAGCAATACATGACCAAACAAAAGAGTATGATGGAAGAAAGAAATCAAGATTTTAGTATACCTTAATGTAAACATTTTCTGCAGCCTTTTCCTCCTCGCTGAGTATCTTACCGCTGCTTGAGAGTCTTTGAGACACATATCTTGCGGTGATTCTAAATGCCATTGTAGATGATAGTACTACCTAAATTATAGCATTATTAAAGATAAAAATAATTACAAAACTTTTTAATATTAACATAGGTGTTATGAGGATTATAATATGAAGACAAAACTAAAACATGTTTTTTTACAGATTTAAACTGGAGTTTCTTGAATTCCTAAAACTCGTTGCATTCTTCATGAAGAAGAAAATTACATAAAATTAACAGAAAAATCAAGGCCCTTCGCTGGGTTGTTCTCCAAGTATTTTATAATCAAATATGAACCGGAAATCCAAATAAAAACTTTCTTGTTGAAAATTATATTCAGTATAAGCAGTCGGAGTCAAGTGAAAACAGTGATAATTTCTGTTAATGTATCGCGAAACCAATTTTACGTAAGAACAAATAATGAGTCTAATTAGCACAATGAACTCCACTACGATTAGTAAGTTAATCCCACGAGTCAAAACTCAAACATCATCGCTTTCCAATTCCCCCCAACAAAATCAGATTGCAATGACGAACAAATCTAAAGGCAAAGCTCAACGAGCCTCTCAAGAGAAATGCACAGCAAACCAAGAAAAAATTAACAGTACCCGAGCTTAGGTACGTTAAAAATAGGAAAAAAACAAAAGAAACAGACATGATCAGAGATGATTCGCTTACAGAAAGCGCTCCTTCAAGATTCTGCTTCAACGAGAGATGACAATAGGGTTTTAGGGAAAGAGCTTTGAACTGGTGCCCTTTCCAGCAAGCTCTACCGTCTGATTCAGCTAATTCACTGACAATCTTGAGGATTTGGGATGATGGATTAACTTATCTATTTTATCCATAAATATTAATTCTCACTTACTAATTTAATGTTTAATAAGTAAATATTTTTTTGAAACAAATAATTTTATTTAGAATAATTATCGATTTGAATCATGTACTATTATACACTGTATTTCAGTTAACCCTCTGTACTAAAAAAACCGACAAATCAAACCATGTATTTTAATTTTGTTATCAGTTTTGACCTTCTATCAACAATTTCATTAAACCCTCATTTAAAAAATTATCAAACGATATTGGATTCGATTGAAATTTTTACCACATGTTCACTACTTAATAAGAAGATAATATGGAAATTTTTGTAATTTTTTAACACATGTACGATTTATTGTAATTTTATTTTAGTATTTGATAAAAATATTATAATAAATCATACAAATTTTATAAAATCACAAAAAAATTTCTATATCTACACATAATAGGTTGAACATGTGGAAAACTTTGCAAATAAATCAAATATCGTTCGATATTTGTTTAAAAATTAATTTATAAAGTTTAAAAAAAAAACTGAGATTAATTTTAAAAAATAACAAAAAATATTAGATTTATTTGAAAATTTTTCTAAATGTTCATCACATCATGGGTAGATAATAGAAATATTTTCGTAATTTTCTAAAACTTGTATGATTTATTATAATATTTTTATAAACTACTAAAATAAAATTATACTAAATTGTACATGTGTTAAAAAATAACAAAAATTTTCAGATTATCTTCTCATTAAGTAGTAAATATGCGGTAAAAATTTCAAGTAAATCCAATATTGTTTGATAATTTTTTAAATGAGGGTTTAACGAAATTGTTGAAAGAAGGTCAATTGATAACAGAATCAAGTACATGGTTTAATTTACCGGTATTTTTAGTACAAGGGGCTAACTGAAATATAATGCATAGTACATGGTTCAAATCGATAATTACCATTTTATTTATTTTATTTATAACGATTAATGAATTTTGTCAGGTAAATATAAAAATAAACCAATTTCAACGTATATATTAAATTTTTAATTTTGTCATTTGACCGTTCTAATTCGAGACATTATCAATAGACACCCTAGTCGTTTAAACTGTTACATTTTTCATTAAATCTGTTATCTTTTCTAGAAAGAGATTTCTCCTCCTCGGTGGTCGCTTCTTCTGCTTCTGAGTGTTGGAAACATTCGATTTCTCTGGAGTATTCTTCTTCTCTTGCGCGTTGGTTTTAGAGAGAGAAAGTTAACAAATTGAACGAAACTTGTCATGACGTTAATAATGATGATGTAAGTTGATGATGTACGTTGATAACGCCTCATATCAAAGGTGACAATTGATAAAAATAAATGTTTAAGGTATTCGTTGAAAATACATCATATTTCAGGGTCTATTTTGATAATTAACTTAATTTATATTTCTAGTTCTTAAATTTTTGTTTATTTTCTTTATAAAATATTGTTTAATATTAGTAATTATTTCCCACTAAATTCCGCAAATAATCCCTCCGTTTATATCCTCCATTAATCTTGCACATAATAATTAGTAAAATATTATATCCGGAACAATGACATACCCATAACGATCGAGAACAGACTTATCACCGTAACCAAACATACTCAAACGGTGCGCATTGTGAGCTCTTGATACTCCGTATCGGGATAAATTCAAAGCTTCATTCCTCTGCCTACATAAAAACCCTAGCCGACCATCTCCTTCTTGCGGCAGCTTTTGCTTTTCATCAGCGGGGATCCACTTCTCTTCAATCAAGAACATGGTAAGTTATTACGGTTTTGCTGCGTCGTAGCTGTATATTCAGATTTCTAGTTCGTCGAGAAAAATTAAGTTCACTCTACTGAAAATCTCAACGATGGTTGTTCTATTTTTTGAAACTGATATGAAGTTTCTTGGAGGACTAAATCCGATTATATTGTTTTAGTTTTTCACAAGTAGATTATTATTTTTTACTGAAGAATTATCACGTCCTCAAAGTTATTTAAATCATGATTATCTGTCGCTGTAATAATTTTTCAAGTAATGGTCTCGTAGATTGCCTTGAACAATTTTCCTTCCTAATGTAAGCGTACTTCTTTGATAGGCACCAAAGAAGGAAAAGGCTCCTCCTCCGTCCTCTAAGCCTGCGAAATCTGGTGGAGGGAAGCAGAAGAAGAAGGTGAGATTTGTTTAGATTTCAGAAATTCAATCGAAGTCATCCAAAACATTATTGGGATGGGTTATGTTGTTGTAATTTGTGATGGTTGGGGAAACTTTCTCAACCAAAACTAGCTAAATGGAAATGAAAACAGAGTGCTACAGAAAAAGGAGCTTTAACAGATTGAAGCAAAATATAATGTAATTAAGTTGATTGAAGATAGAACAAAAGCTACAGAAAAAGGAGCTTTAAGGGAAGTTTGTGGAAGGAAGGATTCTCTAGAAGAAGAACCAAAAAAGATTGTTTACGATCTCAGTTCGCCTTCCTTTCACATCCTCTCAGCTATTCAACTAACCCTAATAATTGGGTTGACAAATGCAAGGTTAAAATTTGAAATTGCGATATAAAACTAAAACAGTGATGTGGAACTTCCTTGACTGCAACCTCACAGTATTCAGGGCATTACATAAATGCTTTAGTGGTTATAAAGTTTTTTTTTCCATGTTGGAGGAGAGTCTTTAAGCTTAATCTTTGGTTTTATTCACAGAAATGGAGCAAGGGAAAGCAAAAGGAGAAGGTGAATAACAGTGTTTTGTTCGACCAAGGTACCTATGACAAGTTGCTCTCAGAGGTTCCCAAGTACAAGCTCATTACTCCTTCCATCCTGTCTGACAGACTGAGGGTACTATTTCCTTCCAGTTTTAGTTGGTCTTAACGCATTTCAACCAGTGTGGTTGTCGTTTTTTTTATTTGCTGATTTGATGATATCCATATGATTTACCTTCTAAATAAATCAGTGCCGTCATTATATTTGAACACGAATGTTGAGATCTAAATGTAAAGTGATATAGACTTGGGGACCATTTTAGTCCCTGACTTTCCATATTTCTTTTTGAGCATTTTAACCTGTTATTAGTTTAAGTGGCAAGCATGCCTATTATCTCGACTATATATTTAGTGATCCTTTCTTTTCTTCTAGTATGTTCATTCTTACCTAGGTTCCAATTGTTTTCTTTGAAATAGTCCTATTACTATTTCATGTGTGAAATAAATAGATCTTACTTTACTATTGAACCTTTCTCGTCCTGTTCTGGTTTCTGTTTGGAATAATACAAACAAATCAAAGTTTTTGAGGGAATCAAAACGATATTTCCTGGATTTTGTTTCCTTTTCTTGTCATGTAGTTAATGTCTTAAATTATTTTTTGTTATATTCAATTGATACCATTATGTTATTCTTTGTTAATTTTATGACTTCTCCTGTGCCCTTACTTCTTTAGAAGAGAGCCCCTTTTCCCCTTTTTGATGTATCACAAATATTTGTGTTTCTACAACAATATAAACAATTCGTAGTTGGGTTTTAACTGTAATTTACTGTCATGTTATAGAAAATTGATGGTCTTGTTATTTCCCTGTGGTTATGCTTTACAGATCAACGGATCATTGGCAAGACGTGCAATTAAGGATTTGATGGCAAGAGGTTCAATTAGGCTGATATCTGCGCACTCCAGCCAGCAGATTTACACCAGAGCCACCAATACATGAACAATGCCTGATGTGTCTGTTCTGCATTTAAGACTACTGGTTTAAGACTTTGAGAGCTGTGGCGTTTTCTCTCTTTTTTGAAGTCTGTTATTTGATTTTATTTTAATCAATTTTTTTTTTTCCTGGAGTTGGTACTCAAATTAGCTATTTTGTCAAGTTAATGAAACATTCTTTGCAGTATCAACAAACATCTTATTTCGACCACAATGAGTTTTGATTTGAAGAAAGGTTATTGCATTTTTTCCGTGGATGTACTTCTGAGTACTAGTAATACGGAAGTAGTCTTAAAACATTAATTAGTATAATTAATTTAATAAATTAAAAATAATTAAAATAATTATATTAATTAATCATTTATTACGTTAATACGATAAAATTATCATTATTCTTTATCTTTTATATTTACTACGCAAAAATGGGTGATTTCAAATCACGATAAATGCCCTCGAGGAGTACAGAGTCAGTGAGTTAGATTTGGCATGGGGGAAGGGCAAATTAGGCAATTAAAATATATCGGCGCCTCGATCATAATGTAGCTCATTGACCAAGTGGGTCTTAGCGTCTAGGGTTCATTCGCGCTTACGGACATAATTCCTACTAAATTTCAGATTGAAGCTCTCCCTGTTTCATTTTCCCGTTTCTAACATTGATTTCCAGAAGTTCTACGCCTAGAGCTTCTTTGGTACTACCTCTCTCTCTTTCTCTCTGTGTTTTTTTTTTTTGCTCTGTTTCTGCGTCTATACCTTCTTTTGCCACCAATTTCGCCCTTTTGTTATCTGACAACTCCCGCGGCTTCTGATTTCTTAGTTGAGGTAAACACTTGCTTTCTAATTTTTTTTTTCTGGGTAATAGAAATAAAGTAGACACATGATGCTATGAGCTTAGAAATTCTCTGGTGAAGATTTGGTTGTCATTTTGGAATTCTTCGTAGTTGAATTATGAATACTTTGAGACAGTCAGGAGATATCTTCTCTCTTCTCGTTAGCGTGGAATAGCGACATAGAGAATAATATTGTTGTATTGCTAAGTGGGAAATTGTTGTAATGATGATATATTGGACTTTTAGGGATTGTCGGAGGATCCTTTTTTGTTGTTTCGACGTGCATTCTTTACCATTGTTTTAGAGATTCCTAATATACAAATATGAAACTCTACATTCCTTATTGAATGTAATTTTCCAATAATGGATCTTTTGATCTTGGACTTAATTGGCTATCTTAAACATGAAAGGGGTTGTTATCTCTGAGTGTTTATCTGTTCTTTTATTGCAGGATGGTGCTTAGATTGATACATTCATTTGAAACTGTATTACTTTTTTATCGAAAAATATATGGCCTTCACTTCTCCTTGTTGTTGCATTCAGTATCACTCATTTAAACACCCTTTTGCTCCAAATCCCTGGAAATTATCATAAATTATATAACTGTCAATGTGATGAATTGTCCATCATTTAAAATATTTTCTTGACATTCTGCTAGGGAGCATGTGGACTCTTTGGAATAAAGACATTAGAAGTCTTTAGCTTACCAAAACATATATTATATATTTTTTGGGATCACAACTCTATTCTGATTTCAAGAATTTCGTGACTTGATTTTTCACCACTTCCATGATTCTCATAATTATCACTCAGAGATCTCTTTATCCTATCTCTTTACTGATTCTTTTAATGTTATCATTGACCCTCTGGAAACAAAAATTTTCACATTGCAATCCCCCAGAATTCTTATCTCATGGCACATGTTCATTTGAGCTTCATACCTTACAACTTCTTTTGGCCTATCATTTTGTTTCCTCCTTTCAATATTTGTATTCTTCTTCCCATGAATTCTTCTGGCCTCTGTGCCTTCTTCACAGTTGCCTTACAAACTTTTTCAAATAGACAAAAAAGATGCCAATAGCAAAGGCAAATGCATCATCATCTGCTAAGCCAGTAGAACCAGAAAAGACAGTTGAAGCTGAAAAGCCTGTGGACTCAGATGAGAAGGTTGATCTTGATGAAGAAGATCCTGAGGAGACAATGGAGGAAGAAGTTGAGTATGAAGAAGTCGAGGAAGAGGAGGAAGTAGAAGAAATAGAAGAAGAAGTAGAAGAAGATGAGGTTGAGGAGTCAGAAGATGAAGATGAAGAAGTGGAGGATGGAGATGCCAATGAAAACAACCCCCATAATGTTGGGGTAAAGGTGGAAGATGAAGATGAGAAGAAAAAACAAGCACATCTTCTTACCCTTCCTCCTCATGGTTCTGAAGTATATGTGGGTGGAATTCCTCAGGATGCTTCAGAGGAAGATTTGAAGGGTCTTTGTGAATCCATTGGAGAAGTTTCGGAGGTAAGCCTGGCAACTATTGAATGAAACTTGATTGCATGTTTTTCAAGTTATTATAATGTTTCTCTTTTTTACAAGCAGGTTCGTATTATGAAAAGCAAAGACTCGAACGAGAATAAAGGCTTTGCATTTGTGACATTTAAAAATGTAGAATTGGCAACTAAAGCCATTGATGAACTGAACAATACTGAATTTAAGGTAATATTTACATTCTTTATCAGTGGTAGGCTTTCTTCTTTGTAGGTGAACTGGTGGTTCATTGTATATGTTCATATGATCTGTCTTTCTTTGTATTCAGGGTAAGAAGATTAAGTGTTCTACATCTCAAGCAAAGCACCGTTTGTTTATTGGTAATATTCCTAGAGCATGGGGGGAGGATGATCTGAGGAAGGTGGTGACTGAGATTGGACCTGGAGTGACAGCTGTGGAACTGGTTAAGGTTAAATTATTTTACTTTAATCAAGTCCTTTGTATTCATTAAATCAGAATGCTGGGTTTTTGAACTGGTTGCTTTTGTAACTCTTTGTTCACAGGATATTAAAAATACTAGCAATAATAGGGGTTTTGCATTTATCGATTACTATAACCATGCATGTGCCGAATACTCGAGGCAGAAGATGATGAATCCAAAATTTAAGCTAGATGATAACGCACCAACTGTTAGCTGGGCTGATCCTAAAAATGCTGATTCCTCTGCCGCTTCACAGGTATTTTTTAAGTGCTCCTATTCCTCTTTCCAGAAATAGTCTTCTTGTATTGTCATAAGACAGTGGATAAATGTTATAAGAATATCATATCATCCGAAAGTTGTTTGCATGACACAAATGCTGGTGAATGTAACTGTTATCAATTCAGAAGATTAAGATTGCTGTTATCAATTCAAAAGGGTTGAAAGCTGTGGTGGCTGTTTATATTTTTGGAAATCTCAAATGAAAGAACAGCATTAAGTGAAATTGTAAACCGGCGGTGTTTGATAGATACTATACAGATCAGTTATTGTCTTTGTGGCCGAAATGTGGAATATTTGCCTGGTAAACTTTATTGAGTAATCATTAGTTTTGCATCCATGGCTTGCCTCTGGACTAATATGGACTGGTTATATGATTGAGAGGATCATAGTAATTAGAGTTATCCTTGTTGTTATCATATTAAATCATGATGCCTTTGTTAGATGACTGACTTCTCTTGTGCTAGTGTTATCAATCTTACTTGTTATTCTTTGCAGGTGAAGGCAGTATATGTGAAAAATCTGCCAAAGAATGTTACACAAGAAAAGCTAAAGCGGCTATTTGAACATCATGGGAAGATTATCAAAGTGGTTCTTCCACCTGCAAAGTCTGGGCAGGAAAAGAATAGAATTGGTTTTGTGCATTTTGCAGAAAGATCCAGTGCCATGAAAGCGCTGAAAAACACAGAAAAATATGAACTCGATGGTGATAATTTTTGTCAGTGGTATTTGTGATTTTTCTCTATCTCTGAATGATATTGAAATGAGTTGTTTTGTTTTGTTCCGGTATTCAGGCCAAATCCTGGAATGCTCTCTTGCAAAGCCACAGGCAGATCAAAAGCCGAGTGGATCTAATACCCAGAGTATGGGATTGCTTCAAAGTTATCCTCCTGTCGGATATGGTTTTGTTGGGGGTGGCTACGGTGCTTCTACTGTTAATTCAGGGTATGCTGGTGCTGGGTTTGCTCAGGTGTGTGATTTTTTTTTTTTACGCTTATCTTGCCGTTGATATTAATTGTATGTGCTAAATTTTTCTACTTAACTATATTTGAATTTTTTTTATGATTGGCTCGAGTGGACTTGTTTGTGTTTTTATTCGATTTGAGTCTTAAATACCTGGCTAACAAAGATTATACTACATAGTGTTAACTGTTTATTGGTTAACGAATAAGGCGGAAGAGTTGGTGGTGTGTTTTGCAGCTCAATGTAATCTTGATAAATGCAATCGTTTACCATGTAGCAAGTGGTTGATTGATAATAGCCTTTAGTATGTGCTCCTAGAGCTAGAACATTGGATTTTGGATTTCACTTAAATACTTCGATATCTTTTGATTGGTTATGCAGTAGGATAAGGTAAAGGCTACTTTCTTTATTTTTATGGTCTTTTATGATCGGCCTGCATAATATCTCTTAGCCCCTAATGAATCCTGTTGAATGCCGTTCGTACAAATAGTGTGTAAGAATTTGTTGGTGTTTTAGATTTTTGTTGATTTTTAGTTCCACTTGTATTACAGCCATTGATCTATGGAAGGGGACCGACTCCTGCTGGTATGGCAATGATGCCAATGTTGCTGCCAGATGGGCGGATAGGATATGTCTTGTAAGCACGATATTAACTCCTCATTTTCAAAGTTTTGTACTATAATTATGAAATTTTAGTACGTGAAGTTTGGATGGTTAAGTGAGAGCTTATCTTAAAAGCTGATATCATTCTACTTCTTAGTTCCTGAACTATAGACTCTAAAATGATACATATTTCTGCAGGCAACAACCAGGAGGACAGGCGCTTGCTCATGCTCCTCAGCCAAGAAGTAATATGAGGAACAGCGGCGGAAGTGGCAACAAAAACAGCGGTGGCAGTTCAAATCGAGGTAGGCCAACCAACGACGGTGGACATGGGCGAAGGTATCGCCCATATTAGTTGCTTAAATGTTCGACTTTAGTGACACTGTTTCTTCCTCTTGTTTCGTGGAATTTGAAATTCTAAATTATCTGATTAAGTAGGCCTCTAATTTTGTTTAATTGTGCAAAACAATACTTGTGCCTAGTTTAATGTTTATGATGAATTGAGGTTTTACTCATTGGATCCACGCCTTTATCTTCCAAAATTTGAAGTGCAAAGTATTCATTTACTGCTAATTCCTAGAGTATAAGTAACAGATTCATTCATAAAGACTAAAATATAAATCATTGCCATGGGAAAACATCTGAGAAACTATAACAGTGATGGAAACCAACAGAAGAGGAAAGGACCAGTTCAGGATGGTGCCCTATTCATCTTCCTTTTCTTCTTCTTCTTCCTCGTCTTCTTCTTCCGCATTTTTTTCCAAGCCCTCTGCCACGGTTGAGGGTTCTTCTGCTTTTCTCTTCTTTTTCACTTCTTTGGCTTTGTTTGCAGATGCCCTTTTTCCAGCATTCTTCCTTCTGAATTCTGAAGACAATCAACTACATTAGCCCGAGAAGTTTTTAAAAATCCATACTCACCCAACTTAAGTTTTAACACGTTTAGATGTTTCAAGATTGCATGTCGAATCACATGCATTTCAGATTGAATGAACATGAGATGTCATCTGAAATGGAGCGCAACTGCATTTTGTAATCGAGAAACAATGGAAGATTCGAGTGGACTATGAATTATATATCAAGTGTTCTACTAGAATATGAACCTTCGAGAGAGGCTTTAAGAGGTTTGACAAACTCGGAAAACTCGATCTCTTCCAGTGCTTTCAGTACATCGTCCGCATTTATCGTCCGCCTGCTCGATTCCTTACAGAGATCATTTGCTCTGCGCCGCAAACACGAGAGAGATTTCGTTAAATCATCGAATCAGGCAAGGAAACGAACAAATCCGAATTTCAATCGATCGGCCGAGTATTGAAACAAAATAGAAAACAGTTTCCATTTCAAACAATCATCACAGAAGCGAAGAGAACCCGAATCTAGAAATTCTGGTTCAGGAGAAGCGCAGTAAAAAACAAATTAGGGTTAGGGAGAAAACAAACGTGGCGGAAAGGTAGTGAATAAAGATCCGAGCGCTTTCAGAGAAGGCGAGGAGAGCGTCCTTGTGAACAATAATGTCGTGGGGAGAAGAGCACTGTGAGAGCTTCTCTTTCACAACCCTCCGCACAATCGTCTTCGGCAGCTCTTCCGCCTCACTCACCGCCTTCTTCTCCATCCTTTTCACGGAGAACTTTCCCTAACGCCGCTCTCTACTCTCTCGATTCTCGTCGTCCCGCCATTTTTTAACACCCCCTCTACGTCCGCAGACTAATGCCTTTACGATTTTATCAATTTATTTTAGATTAAAAGAATAATAATAAAAAATTATAATTAATTAAAAATAAATACTATCTAAATTATAATATATTTTCCTTTTAATTTCGTTGATCTCTAATTTGCCAATTTTTGATATTTATCTTCTAGAGTAATTTTACTTTTTTTATTATAATATTTTAAAATATTTAATTACATGTAAAACATTTATATTAATTAATTACTTTAATTAGTAGGATGACAATAAATTATCCTTTTGATTTTGTACCATTTTTCATCCATTAATTAATATAATAAATTTAATAAATAACACAATCCTCGCATTTAAATTAATTGAGAAAGTAGCTATACTCTTGAATTAAAAGTAAATCAAATTGCTTTTTTGTACGGATTCCCAATTACGTGGAAAAAAATATAAATGTGATGTCTTAACATAGTTAAAAACAAACACACGATACGAGATTTCACTGTCTTCTCCCTGAAATGCATAAACTTCCCATGATATCATATAAAATGAGCAGTAACTGGAGATCGTTCTTTTAGCATGAAAGATCAAAACTCCTCTTTCCAATATTGAGCAAAAATTTCGTTTCTAACATGATGATAGAAGAAGAATCCAAAAAACAACTAAAGATAAACAAACAATAATCCAAAGTACCAATAATATTTGTATCTGTCTTCTCGAATCAAAGCTTCTTTCCCTACCCAAACTGAAGCACACGATGTAAAGATTCTTAAAACACACGGTATGCCTTTCCCATGGTGCTCTTCAAGTACAAGCATCTTACCTAAGAAAACCCCAAATCATGATGTAAGAAACATGACCCAGAATTTGAAAAGTCAAAGAACAGAGCCATGGCATTTAAATTCAAGCGAAATCAGAGTATGAACTTACATTTTGCCAGTTCTTCTTCAACAGTGAAACGAGGAAATTGACACTCATTTGAACATTCTGGAAAACCTGCTTCTCCTCCATTGCAACGTTGCCAACAGCAACTCCCATGCAAAGAACCTTCTTCAGCTGGAACTTAACCATTGCCTTAGTTTCATTCACTTTAGACTCGAGGGATTCTTGATGAGTAACCAGCGTAGGAAACTTCCCTGCAATCATAATATGAAATATAAAATGACAAAGCAGTGAATTCTACAGCCACTAATAGTTATACTATTTTCTTCTTGTTTTTTTATAAGAAACAATGTGTATGTATGTATTGAGAGAAGAAAGGAGAAGAACCATTCTCAAAAAAGTGCAAAGGGAAGACACACTTGCCTGCCTTGTTAAGACCAGGGCCAAGAAGACGGGGGATCTGCTTAATAACAGCCTCTGATGCCAAAAACGCATGATATTTCTTTGCAAGTTTCTTCACTAACTTCTTGTTTTTGTTAAGCTTCTTCAGACTTTCCACGTCCATGTAATCCAAACTTATTTTCACTGCCTGCAGCATTCACAACTCTCATTAACTTGACATAAAATATCAAATAAAAATAAAATGAGATTCTGATTAAACGTCAAGATAAACAGATAGTGTAGAACAACTCGGTAATTGTAGGTGAATGACTTCACCTCTTCAACATGTTGAGCATCTCCAAGCATACAGATCTTCATCTTAGGACGGGGGATGTGCTGGTAAATTTCACAGAAACACTTTGAAAAAGCTTAGCTTCTGAGGATCATCAATTTTACGCCCCCAATCTGAATTTCAGGGTTTCAGTAAAAGTTTCTCTTTTTGTCCTTGCTACAGTGAAAATGATGAGATTGCTTGCCCAAAGCATCACTCTGAAGCTTACTGCAAATCAAATAATAAAATATTTAAATATTTAAATATTTAAATATTTAAATATTTAAATATTTAAATATTTAAATATTTAAATATTTAAATATTTAAATATTTAAATATTTAAATATTTAAATATTTAAATATTTAAATATTTAAATATTTAAATATTTAAATATTTAAATATTTAAATATTTAAATATTTAAATATTTAAATATTTAAATATTTAAATATTTAAATATTTAAATATTTAAATATTTAAATATTTAAATATTTAAATATTTAAATATTTAAATATTTAAATATTTAAATATTTAAATATTTAAATATTTAAATATTTAAATATTTAAATATTTAAATATTTAAATATTTAAATATTTAAATATTTAAATATTTAAATATTTAAATATTTAAATATTTAAATATTTAAATATTTAAATATTTAAATATTTAAATATTTAAATATTTAAATATTTAAATATTTAAATATTTAAATATTTAAATATTTAAATATTTAAATATTTAAATATTTAAATATTTAAATATTTAAATATTTAAATATTTAAATATTTAAATATTTAAATATTTAAATATTTAAATATTTAAATATTTAAATATTTAAATATTTAAATATTTAAATATTTAAATATTTAAATATTTAAATATTTAAATATTTAAATATTTAAATATTTAAATATTTAAATATTTAAATATTTAAATATTTAAATATTTAAATATTTAAATATTTAAATATTTAAATATTTAAATATTTAAATATTTAAATATTTAAATATTTAAATATTTAAATATTTAAATATTTAAATATTTAAATATTTAAATATTTAAATATTTAAATATTTAAATATTTAAATATTTAAATATTTAAATATTTAAATATTTAAATATTTAAATATTTAAATATTTAAATATTTAAATATTTAAATATTTAAATATTTAAATATTTAAATATTTAAATATTTAAATATTTAAATATTTAAATATTTAAATATTTAAATATTTAAATATTTAAATATTTAAATATTTAAATATTTAAATATTTAAATATTTAAATATTTAAATATTTAAATATTTAAATATTTAAATATTTAAATATTTAAATATTTAAATATTTAAATATTTAAATATTTAAATATTTAAATATTTAAATATTTAAATATTTAAATATTTAAATATTTAAATATTTAAATATTTAAATATTTAAATATTTAAATATTTAAATATTTAAATATTTAAATATTTAAATATTTAAATATTTAAATATTTAAATATTTAAATATTTAAATATTTAAATATTTAAATATTTAAATATTTAAATATTTAAATATTTAAATATTTAAATATTTAAATATTTAAATATTTAAATATTTAAATATTTAAATATTTAAATATTTAAATATTTAAATATTTAAATATTTAAATATTTAAATATTTAAATATTTAAATATTTAAATATTTAAATATTTAAATATTTAAATATTTAAATATTTAAATATTTAAATATTTAAATATTTAAATATTTAAATATTTAAATATTTAAATATTTAAATATTTAAATATTTAAATATTTAAATATTTAAATATTTAAATATTTAAATATTTAAATATTTAAATATTTAAATATTTAAATATTTAAATATTTAAATATTTAAATATTTAAATATTTAAATATTTAAATATTTAAATATTTAAATATTTAAATATTTAAATATTTAAATATTTAAATATTTAAATATTTAAATATTTAAATATTTAAATATTTAAATATTTAAATATTTAAATTAATATTATAAATTAAATATTTATAATTATTATCTCAAGGCACAGATTATCGTTTATTAATTAAAAATCAAATTTAATATTTAAATATTTAAATATTTTAAATAATAACTATCTTAAATTTTTAATATCAATTGTTTTCGAAAGTCAATTATTAATATCAGAGTGCAACATTATTCTTACTGGGTAATGAATGGTCAAGGTCAACCCCGTGATCAATAATTCTATGTTTTATTGCGTATCATTGTCATAAAATAATTGTAGAACGTGTTAAATATTATTTGATTGTGATTAAAAATAAAATAGTTGACTAAAATTTACACTTTAAAAGTAATTATGTGTTGGAGAAAATGTCATAGGAATAGATTTTTGCTTAGATTTTAATCAAAAGCTTAATCCATTTAAAGGTTTTTCAATAATATCATGATTATTACTCAAACCGATATGGATAAATCTCATACCTTCCTTTTTTGATTGAAAAATAACGCGAATAAGATAGATAATTGTTAGTTTTGAAAGTCAATGAATTCGATAGATAATATAATAGGTTATTTTGGATTAGGGGAGGCAAAATCGGACCGGAAATGCGGTTGCGGTTATGGTTCCGGTTTGATTTGATTTTGTTCACCAAAGAAATCGGTTCCGGTTTCAAATTTTCAAAACTCGCGATTCACACTCTGGTCCACGGTATTAGGATAAAAAAAAAACAGTGAAAATCGAATCGAACTGAACCGTGGTTAAATATTTTTATCTAAAAATTGATAATCCAAAATTGTAAAAAACTGGCTCATACCTGACAACTGACCCTAAACCCAACCCAAACTCTGAAAACCTAACCCCAAACAATAAAAAAATGTAAATATTTATTTAAAATATTTAGAATCAAACCGTGACCTAATCGTGAAATACAGTCTGTTCCGGTTTTCGTCCCAAAATCCCACGATTTCGATTGCAGAACTATGGAACTGTGGGCGACGGTTCTAGTTTTGGTTCTTGGGTCAAATTGGATAGCTCCCATTGGGCTCAATCTAAACCCTAATTTTCACACGCATATATAGCATGATTGATAGGAAGAAGATGAAGTGTAATTGAAATTAAGGTGTAAAAACTAAGACGAAAATAAGGATTTTTCTATTAATGGAAAGGGAATCTTAATGTGGCAAGGTTTTAGGTGATGACAAGGAAGGGATGTTGACCCAGCAACAAAAGGGATAATGCCAAACAAATCCATTCCAAACAAGATTAATTTTATAAAGATTAAAAATTAAACAAGTGGGTCTTTTCTGTGTCTCGATTTTTATTTTTCTAATGTTTTGGTTGAAATTTGTAGAAGCAACTACAACAATCTTTGCAAGGCCATAGTCAATGGAACCCATCTTTCTCTCTCTGAACTCCATTGGATTTCACAGTAAAACTCAAGAACCTCTACAATTTTCTCGCCATTTCTTGTGATCACAGGTGAATCTTTCTGGGTTTTCTTCTACAGGGTGGTCTGTCTTCTTTTTATAGCTTTCCATAGGCATGTTTTGGTGTTTAGAGAGAGAGAGAGAGAGAGAATAGAATATACTTGGGTCGGTTTTAGAGAGAGAGAGAGAGTGGAGTAGGAGTCAGTGATTCTGGTGGGTTCCTAAACCTTTCATTATTTCTCTTTGTATTCTTGTTTGATTATTTAAATAGTTTTAATGGCAGCTCCACACTGTTTCAAATGGCCAGAAACCAGTAGACAAGGACAAGATTTTCTGTATCATGTAATGAGTTTCAAAATCTGATAATATTTACTACAGAAGACAACCCGAGTGATAAAGCAACCCAGTTTCGTAGCCGAATTTATTCAGGTTTTATTCATGGAAAGAAGGCGAGGAGTCAGAAATTAAACACCTAGTCTACCATGGGTAACTGAAGAGAGAGAAAAAGAGCTGGAGAGAGAGAGAGAGACCTGAGAAGGAGACTGGATAAAACTTTGACGAAGAAAAGAAGCTTTCGATAGAGTTATTTGAATCTCTGTCTCTTCTCTATCTGGGTTTTGCCTCTTATTTCTGCTTTCTCCTCAAATCAAAGAAAAAAGAGGTAACGAGTATTGAAAGCCGAAAGGATAATTTTCTGCTTGATTTTTTGTAGCAAGTCAAACAGACTGATAGCGTGTTCTTCCACGGCTTTGATTTTCTCAGCGAAAATAGTCTTAACCTTTGATCGGTTTTGTCTAAAGATGACAAGAAAAGTCTGAGAAAGAAGCTGAAATCTTGGGTTGCATGGCGGACCACAGAGTTGGAGAGACTGGTTTATCAGATTCTGGACCTTCAAATCACCATAGCCATCTCCCTTATGCAGTTCTCCAAGGAATCGCTAATCCTTCCACCGCTTCTTTCATGTAAGCTGTTTCTGTAAAGTTTTTATCAGCAAAATTAGACTGTTTGAAGTTGAATTTCATGTGGGTTCATTCGATTTCAAGTGATTATCATCCTCTTCGCCTTCTTCCTTAGTCATCAAGAAAGATCGAGCTTTGATTTTGGAGAGCTGGAAGAAGCAATTGTTTTGCAAGGCGTTAAGTTTCCAACTGATGAAGCCAAACCACGTAAGCTCTCTCTCTCTCTCTCTCTAGGTTTTCATCCTTTTCTGACGTCCGATCTCCATGAGACCATAACCAACTCTTAGAGAGAGAAAGAGTAGAGAGAGAGCTTTGAACATGTCTAGAGAGAAGCAAAGTTGGTTTTAGTTTTCCCATTTCCAATACAATAATGATTCGAAGACGAAGCTCAAACGGCGTGAGCCTACAAACTTAGCAAAAAACTGACTCCATATCTGCAGAAAAAAATTAAAAAAAAAAGAAAAGGGAAACTGTTTCGTCCTCCTTTCGATTCTTTGAAAAATCTGAAATCTATTTCATTTTTTACGATCCTCTGAGATTTTACTTTTCTGATTCTTGCAGCTTTTTCATCAGGAAGGTCTGCAGCTACTCTGGAAATGTTCCCTTCTTGGCCAATCAGATTCCACGAAACGCAAAGAGTACTCCTTCTCTCTAAACCTTTTCTTCTTTGACCATCTCCTCTGAAATCTTTTCGTTTAAACCCGCCATAACTTCATCAAATTCCTATCCTTCTCGTTTCTGAACTGGGTTTCCCTCAAAACTTTATTTTTTTGCATTTACCAGCTGATGAAATTTACTTTATGGCATTTTCTCGTCACCCATCTCACCAGTCTGTTCATACAGGGAAGCTCTAATTCAGGAGAGGAAAGCACCGAATCGGGATCGGCGGTGAATTTTCTACACGGTAAAGCCGAGGAGGCGCAGTTAGAACAATCAGAATCGCCGATGAGTAGTAAAAAGCCTCCGACTTCGGATCATTATCGTCTTCAACCTGATGATCAATTAGTCGCCAAACCAACACACGAAAAGGTTTTTAATTTACTGTTTCATACTGTTACTACAATTTTTTTTTTCTCTCTCTCTCCTCCAAATCAAAAACTCAGCAAAAGTACTTATACTGATTTCATGTCTCTCTCGAGGCACGGATCCCAACAAGCTTAGAAAATGAACCATGGCAGAGTTTCTGATTTCCGAATGATTTTTCTGATAGTCTGACTTTGAAGAGATGCACATAGAGAGAGAAAGAGAGAGAGTTCAGCCTGCTGATCTTGTTCATATAAAATGCTTTATGAGAATCTTCACCATTCTTTACCCAAGCCCCAAAAACTACGAGCTTTTCGATTTTTGTTTTTAAATCTGTTTTTTACACACAACCCATTTTTTAAACACCAAAAATAGTTCGATCTTTAATGTTTATTCAGAAATAGAAAATTTTCTGGAAAAAATTCATCTCCTTGATCGTTCTGATTCTCACTCAAAGATTACAGACACTCCCTCAGATTCTGTCGTAAATTCCTTTTGCATTTCCTCTCCCAGCTGTAAATATTACTCCACTTTCATCTTCTTCTGCATTTTTAATTAAAAAAACCAAGAAAAGAAATCATGAACCTGGCGTTCAATAGCCTTAAATTCATACTTGAATATTCAGCAACCGAATTGTCATTGTTTTGTCTTTTTTTGCCAGATGAGTTTGCTCCAAACAAGATTACTGTTTTATTTATTAATTATTTTTCTCTCTCTCAACCATGTAGAGAAAAGGAGCTGTTTCAACATCAGAGAAACAACTTGATGCTAAGGTTCTGATTATTATTTAATTTAATTTAAATTTTCTTCTTCTTTTTTTTTTTTTAAGTTTATTTTGTTCATTATTGAGCACCCTTTGGACCACTTGGCTTAATATTTATGCCAATTGGCTTTAGACATTGAGACGTTTAGCTCAAAATAGAGAAGCTGCAAGAAAGAGCCGCCTCAGAAAAAAGGTACATCAATTTTTTAGGCCTATAACAACGTTAAAAAAAGAAGAAGGGGTTATGTTCTAGATTTTGTAGAACTCATTGTTCTTCAGTTATAATCTTGGTTTTGTATTATTTTAGTGCGTATATATTTGCTTAGACTGATCATCTTTTTAACTTTGCCTGTGATTAGGCTTTATGTACAGCAGCTAGAATCAAGTAGACTGAAAACTCACCCAGATTGAACAAGACCTTCAACGATCACGCTCTCAGGTTTAAACATGTATTTAATAAACTTAAATAATAATATTTTAATCTTTTTCTGAAAGGAAGATTGATATAATCAGAGACATGGTTTATCTGCAGGGTTTGTTTTTGGGTGCTTGTGGTGCCGTCGGAGGGGAATATCAGTTCCGGTGAGTTTGTCCGGTCGAAAACAAAAAGACAAACAAAAGAGATGATCTTTTAAAGAGAAGTTTGAAATTCTGCTAGCCTTAGTGTAGTTGGTAACTATTGAAAAAATAAATTAGGTGGAATGTCCATTTAGTCATGGGCATCTTTATTTTTTTAATGTATTGGATGTTTAATTAATTATATAATTTCAAAGTTCAACTAACATGCAAATATTCATTAAAAAAGACTAGATTTTTTGGCAGAATACTAAGATCAGATCGAGCTGCATTCGATCTTCCCAGATCATGTTGGATTGTTCTAATTACAAGATTTAGAAATCAGATACTGTGATTAATTTACTTTAATTTGGAAAAAGATGATTTGTTTGTTTTGTAGATCTATAAGTTTGTCCTTGCTTCAGTTACACGCATCCTGTTTGATTCTTTGAAACGACCATTCTCTATGACCATTATTTTAGGAGCTGCAGTCTTTGACATGGAGTATGCAAGATGGCTAGACGATGATCATCGACACATGGCGGAGCTACGGGGCGGCTTACATGCGCATTTACCGGATGGGGATCTCCGAATAGTAGTTGATGGCTACATTTCTCACTACGATGAACTTTTCCGGCTAAAAGAAGTGGCTGCTAAATCTGATGTCTTTCATCTCATCACTGGATTGTGGATGTCTCCGGCCGAACGTTGCTTCCTTTGGATGGGTGGTTTCCGGCCATCGGAGCTCATTAAGGCAGGAACAAAAAACATGACCAAATTTAAGATTTTTTTCAATAAACTAAGCTTATGGTTAAGAGGATGTTTTCCTAGCAGATGCTAATATCACAACTAGACCCAATAACTGAACAGCAAGTTATGGGAATATGCAAACTCCAGCATTCTTCACAGCAGGCAGAAGAGGCACTTAGTCAAGGCTTGGAACAACTCCACCAATCTCTGATTGACACCATTGCCGGCGGCCCGATCATCGACGGGATGAACGGAATGATTGTGGCGATTGGAAAGCTTGCCAGTCTCGAGGGCTTCGTTTGCCAGGTTATTTTATCAAAAACCTTTGATTATCAGTCTTATTAAATGGGAAACTGGAAATGATATTTTGTCAAATGTTGCACGATCATTTGTCTTATGTCAAAGACTTTGTTGTCAAGTTAATATATTATTTTCCAATAATTTAGAAAACAATCAAGCAAGCTACATGCCAAACCTAACCAATTATGCTCTCCTTGATTACATTATATTATATTATTTGTATGTCAATTAGATTGTATTATTTCACATTTCATACAATTTGTATGGATGTGTAATATTGTGACATTCTTGCATATTAGAATGACTGTTTATGCAACATTTAGGTTTAGTATTCGAAAAAAGTCAATGTAAGCAAGCCGTAAACCCTAGTTCAACAATTAAGTTCTTGAGTATGATCTTTATTAGCTACTCAAAGTTAGGTCACTAGTAACTTTATTCTATCAGTAGATTCAGGATTCGATCGGAGACGAGCACATTGAAATTGATTGAGAATAATTTTTTGGGTAATTTCAATCTGTCTTTAACTTTGGTTTCAAGGTGTTCATTGAAAGGGTTGAATTTTGCATTTCGTTCGGCGTCGCTATCGGAAGTTGGTCGGAGAGCGATATTTGTGGTAGTTTGACGTTTCAACCCTAACAAGGAAAAAAGGGAAATTGTGAGAAACAGTCCTAGTATAATCCTTCATGATTGGAAGCATAATCCAAATTATTAGATGTTGAGTTTCAACCTGTTGAAATGTACCCACTTTGTGATTTGGATCTTCCCTAAACATCTCATATATTTTTGTTAATCTGTGTTGAATTCTAGGCGGATATACTGAGGCAGCAAACTCTTCACCAACTACAACGGATACTAACAATCCGGCAAGCAGCTCGATGCTCCTCGTGATCGGCGAGTATTACGGGCAGATTACGAGCCCTCAGTTCTCTATGGTCGTCTCGACCCAGAGAGTAAGATTAATACATCAACTCTGTTTTTTTTTTTTTTTTGTTTAATATTACAGCACCAAGAAACGATGGATTTTTGTTTTCTAGGACGATGATCAAAGACGATAATCCTGCCAAACATCAACAAGGCTACACATGATTCAACAGCCTCCACCAAATCAACTTCTCGAACTTTTGAACAAGCTCCTGTTCTGTCAGATTAAATATTGAGATGTGGGGTTAGGGTTAGGGGTTTTATTCACTTTGTTTTTTCCTGCGTTATAATATTTATATATTCGTATTATAAAACCAATCAATAGTCTTCCATCTTTCCATCTTCTTTATTGCATTTTGCTCGTATAAAATCGACGACCTCTTGATGGTGTTAAAAGCTGGAAATAGAATTGACATGTACTGACAACCATTATAAATTTAACTGCTGAAGCTCAAATTTTTTTTCTGAAAGTTTAGAGAGAGAAAGAGAGAGAGGTTGTTGAAGCATTAATGGAGGGGTGGTTGTGAAGGAGAGAGTAAAATCAAATGCAGAAAGGACGAAAGGGGTTTGAAAATATACAAACTCAAAAGTGTTGTTCTTTTGCATGGCTTTCTGGTTTTCTGATAAAAACTGCACAACGCTAGAGATCTGAAAGTTAGGTCTTCCACTTCATTATTTCAAGTGGGTCGAGAGAGAGAAAGTGCAGAGGATTAAGCACTGTTTCTTTGAGATCCAATGAACACGAAACCTTATATGATCTCAAAGGAACTACAAGATAAAAGAAAAATAATACAAGATTTTGTTGCTGTGAAAACTCAATTTATAATTCCACGTCGTCTCTTCTATAAACAAATTCAATTCGCAATGAGAAGCAATTTTCTACGTTTACCGACTTTTATTCACTCTTTTGCAAAGTCAAAAACCGCATTTTCAGTTCACATCAACAATAATCTGACTATTGTTTTTAAGGTCAAAATCAATTTAAATTCTAAACTATGAGTTTTTTTTTTTTTTGTTTTTTAATTTTCTATGTTTACAACTTTTATTCACTCTTTTGCAAGTCAAAAACCTCATCTTCGGTCACATCAAACAAGAATTAGACTTTTGTTTTTAGGGTAAAGCAATTTAAAATTCATAAAAGATGAGTTTAAAAAAATTCTGAAATTAAAAAATTTAACAAAATCAAGCTTAATTATCAAAAACTAACAAAATCAAAACTCTAGCGGAGTGATAACCCTCCGACCCCCCCCCACCCCCCCCCACCCACCCCCCCACCCCCCCCCCCCCGCAAATCACGTTAGAGAACGGGGAGGCCGTTTCGACTCTCGTTGTGTTATTATACCCTTTTTAAAAATTAATTTTATAACAATTTTTAACGATATTTGGAGTTACTGAAAGTCTTACCACCATTAGGAAGATAACTTGAAAATCTTTTGTTATGTGCTAATAATGGTACGAGTTATTAAATTTTAGTGAATTCTTTTATTAAAAATAGAACTAAAACACTATACTAAATATACAACTGTTAGAAAAATCAGAAAATTCTAGGATTATCTTCACATTATGTGGTAAAATTTTCAGTAAATCCAATATCGTTGGTATTTTTTAAAAATTATTTATAAAATAATGGTAGGTCATTCTCCCATGCTGGCCCCCCATTCTCAGGGACCCGCCCCCTAGTTCTGGCACACGTATAATTGTTTTTTTTAATTTAATTTATAAAATGAAAAATGAACTATGGACTATTTAAAAAAAAATCAAATAATATTGAATTTACTTGAAAATTTTACCACATGTTCACCTACATTATGAGAAGATAATTTGAAATTTTTTGTGATTTTCTAACATTTGTAAGAGTTATTATAATTGTTTTACGTCTGTTTTATAAAATAATTAACTAAAATTATAATAAATCGTACAAGTGTTATAAAATTACAAAAAATTTCAGATTATTTTTCCCATAGGTGGTGAACATGTGATAAAATTTTCAATTAAATCCAATGTCATTTGATAATTTGTTAAAATTAATTTTTAAAACGACGGTAAATAGAGAATGGGGCTGTTCATTTCAGATCGACCCCAATTCTCTACGTGAATAGTGAACGGGGGTGCTCGGAGGGTATCACTAGGGGTGTGCAAAAATCGGTTTCGGTTCGGTTTTGGGGAGGAACCAAACCAAACCGATCGGTTTCGGTTTCGGAGTTACCGACCAAACGGTATTTTAACATACCAAAACCAAACCGGAAGTTCGGTTCGGTTTTTGTTCTACAACCTATTTTCCAAAAAATTAAATAATATAAATTTAATTGGAGGAGATAAAAAACAACTAGATATCTAGTCAATATAAAAAAAAAAATTGTATTAGAAGAATAAAAACGAAAAGTAAAGTCAAATAACAATAAATCCTTTTAGGAAATAAAAGTAATATCATAACAAAAATAATAATATCAAGTTATCAATATCAACGGCCCACGACAGAGAAACAAACAGAGTATCAAACAGAAAATTCGCTCCAAGCCTTTCAACTTTCCATCAATATTGGAAGAATATCTTATTCTCCATAGTTGATGTGAAATCTACAAAATATAGTTGATAAACCAATTACATAAAATGAATTAAAAGTATGAAACGAAAAGAAAACAAGATATAAAATAAAACAGTACATATCTTGTTCAATTTCATCAATATTTGCCACTGAAGAATTAAGTTGGTGGGATTGATATTTGCCGTCCGAATCACTTTGAGGGCACCTAAGCCCTCGACAGTCTTTGGGGAAAAAGAACTACGAAATGATCGAGCACACTCTCCGTTACTAAAGGCTGGATTTCGAAGCAACGGTTGAAATGGGGACTAGCTAATACATCCCTTGTATTTTACTCAGTATGGAAATTTCAAGAATCACTTTCCACCACTGCTAAATATCAATTTTACTGAAAACTTGTTATCTTTCAGATAAATATTGATGACTTTAGACTGATTACTTTAATCGCCATCCTCATCTTGATCATTAAAAAACATCTCATTGCATCTTATTCGGGTTGAAGTACTACTTTGTCTTGTTACGGTAGAAGTCATTCCCACCATCATACTAGATTGTCCATTATGAAGTCTCAAAACGACTTTATCTGGAGATTATAATCTATCTTCCATACAATTCTACTTGTCGTCACTAAATCATTTGCCTTGTCATTATTATCAACAACATAGGTAAGACACGGTGGCAAAAACCTTCCTTTATATCTAGGGTCTAGTACACTTGCGACACACATTAACATAGTGAATTTTATATAACTTCCCCCCAATATTTGTCAAACTTTCTTGCATAGTCAATAACCATTGTAACGACCCTAATACCTGTACCCATTTCCGGCACTATTATTATTATTATTATTATTATTATTATTTTATATACTTAAAACTTTAACTGACTCTAGGCGGCACCTAAACCGAAATCGAAACAGATCGAATCCGAATCGAAATCAAATGAAATCTACTTTTAAACTCTTCAAAGAAACATAAAATATTTAATAAATAATTACAATATAAAATCAGACAAAAACCATAACAAATAAAGGGGGGCAAACTGTCAGCCCGTGACAAAAGGGGCAAGCGAACATCGTTGCAGTATGCAGCGAACGCGTTGGCAGGCATGCAGTCGACTGATCGCTGCATTCGCTTCAGCGGTTCTTCTCACAGGATTATCACATTAGAGTGCTCATGGATAATCATTTCAAAGTACACAATTCACTAATATAAATATTGAGTGACATTTGAGGGAGGCCCGAAACGGAACATTGTATCGTAAAGATCTTCAAAACTGACAAGCTCTATAATATTATCCCACTTCTATTGTTGGTGGTCTTTCACTTTTCCTGCCAAATCAAGAAAATAATGACCACACTTTCATTAACTTTGCAAAAGGTCGTCATACTTTTGCGGCGCTTTCCTAACATTAATATGTAGAATTTCTTCTGGTAGGTACGTCAAGACAAACATTACTTTTACATTGATCTTTACATTTTTTCAACACAATTTCAAAATTGTTGTAGCCTTGCAGGAGAAAATCGAACATATTTCACCATTGCTACGAACTCTTGCAATAGACCTCTTGATGATCCTTTTAAACCACAACCAATCAATTCAAAATATGTGCAAAACATCTCACATGCATGTGTTCTCAGTGCAACTAACTCATCCAATTTCTAATACGTTTGACCAAATACGAAATTGCAACATCATTCGTGAAGTAGTGTCCACAGTATCGTCAAAACATTTCAATTCCCATTCAAACAAACATCTTTCTACATTTCTTTACCACTCTTTCACCTTTATATTCGAATCACAAAAATTGATAATTCTCTTACCCACTAGTCAATCACTATCAATGTAATGAGCAGTTATGCCGTGTAATTCAAATTTTGAACAGAAGTTCTGATCTTAGTCAAGCATTACTCGTTGAGATTATTTGTCTAAATAATTTTCACTTTCATTTTCTTTCTCATAAATACTCATAATACTCGTCCAATGTAGTTCAGAAGTTTAAAAACTAGGTTGAACATCTTGCTAATATGTTCATAAAACCCTCTCCTTCAACGAATTTTCAAAGACAATTTCATTAAGATTAGTCCGTCTCTATGTGTGGGTTGTCTGTCACTTTGCCTGCCCAAATCAGAAAATAGTACCTCACTTTCAATTAAACTTTGCAAAAGGTCTTTCATACGTTTCGGGCGCTTTCCTAACATTAAATATTTAGAATTCTTCTGGTAGGTAGTCCAATACAACTTACTTTACAAGTGATTTTACATTGTTCAACAACACATTGCAAATTGTGTAGCCTTGCAGGAGAAAATCGAACTATTTCAACGCATTCTCTGACAACCCTTGCATAGCTCGTGATGATCTTTTAAACCATCATACACAATCAATTCAACATAGGCAAACGCTCACAAATCATGGGTTCTCCATTCAAACTAACTCATTCCATGTTCTAAGACTTTTGGACCAAATACGTAATTGCAACATCATTCGATGAAGTTTGTCAACTGTAATCGTCAAACCATTTTCAAATTCCCTTCAACAAACATCTTTCTATTTCGTTACCAATCGTTTCGCCTTATGATCGATCAAGCAAAAATTGATAATTCTCTTACCCAATATTCAGCACTATCATTTTAAGGAGCCAGTTAATATCGTGTAATTCAAATTTTGAACAGAAGTTCATTATCGGTATCAGCATACTCGTTGAGATGATTTCTAAAATAATCTTTCAATTTCAATTTTTCCTTTCTCCATAAAACTCATATATCTCGTCCAATATAGTCTATAAGGTGTAACACTTAGGTTGACTATGCGAATAGGTTCTAAAACCCTCTCCCTCACGAATTTCAAAGGCAAGTCATTAACAATAATTCATCTTTGAAAGCAATTCTCGACAAGTTTCAAGACTAAAAACACCAAAAAGTTTACACTCATCCCCTGCCCCCTCCCATATTCTGATAGCTTAATGTCTTTTTGCCTATCAACACTTGCCAATGAATTTGTTGCAATTAAAAGTGTTTCTTCGTCATACATGCATATGACCTTGAGCAATGGTTAACATTTGTGCTCTACGATTGCTATTATCACAGAACTGTCATCTTCGTAAAATGATCCAAACTTCCTGATTTTTTCCGTTTCGTTTTGACTACTGCAGGACCCTCTACACTATCTTAATGCTTTCCATCCTAAACCGACAATTTAATCAATACAAATCAACGATTGTATAAAACACACTACCCTGTTGCTATAATCTAATGGCTCTCAGTCATGATTGAAACATCACAAACAACAATAAAACACATAACATTGCTCTCAGTCACGCCCGAAGAGTCTTCTACAACAGAATTTAAGAAAACACACATAACAAACAAAAAAAACACATAAATTGGCTCTCGGTCACGCCCGAGAGTCTCCCAAAATAGAAATATTAATTAACGAACACTATACATTGAAAATCTCAGTATTCTCTCTTTGCAAAAAACAGAGGCAAAATCATTGATTTTGCTATGTAAACTACCAACTACAGGAAGCAAAATGTGATTTTGCTCTCTATGAATGTGAACAAACGACATTTTGCTTTCTGGTCGTGTTTTACAGAGAGCAAAAATAATTTTTTGCTCGCTGTGAACAAATGACAGAGAGCAAAATCAACACATTTTGCTCTCTGTCGTTTCTTTACACTTTACAGAGAGCAAAATCAATGATTTTGCTCTCTGTCAAAGACAAAAACAAGTAATGAAACTAATGAGAGAATAGAAACATACCGGTTAATCAGTTGCCTGCCGGTGCTGTTGCGGTTGGTGCTGCTGTTGAAGTTGTCGTCGTCTTGCTGGGTTTCTGGTCGTCGCCTCGCCTGATCGTCTTCATCGACTCGCCTGATCGTCTAGGATGAAGAGTGGAACTGTGAAGAGTGAAGAAACGAGAAGTGAGAACCGACGATTTAGGGCTTCAGAAATATGAAATATTCATGGTTTTTGGTTTTAGGTTCCAGGTCTGGTTCGGGGTCGGTTTGTCTCGGTTTTGGACCGATCCAAACTGAAATCGAACCTAATGCGCGGTTCCTACAAAATGAAACCGATATGCGGTTTTCAAATGGTCAAAGCCGATCCGAACCGACCTAATTCACCGGTTTTCGGTTTGGTTCGTCGGTTCCGGTTCGGTTTGCACACCCCTAGTTATCACTTCCTGCGAGGGTTTGATTTGTTAATTTTTTATAGTTTAAAGTTTGATTTGTTAGATTTTTTAGTTTAAGAGTTAAAAAAAGAAAGAATTATAATTTAAGGTTTAAATTGGTTTTAAAGTTTTATTTTTTAGAATAAACACTTTATATTATTATTTAATTTCTATTCTGACACTGCTCAGTATCTTTGTAATGTTCAAATCATCAATAATGATCTGAATAGCAATTTCTTTTGCAGAGTAAGTTAAAAAAGAAATTGTTATTTATTGGATTAAATAATCCAAACCAGATATGTCCAATCAGAAGAGTCAACCAGAAAGAAACCATGAAGAACTCCTTACGGAATTTTAACTATGCTAAAGTAAATAACATTGAAGTTGTCTAGCATTTGGTATGATCTGAGTTAACGTCTTCAAGACTTGGTTCTTCTCCGAACAACAGTTCTCTGAAAATAGCTTCACAGACCCATTTTCATGGATGAAAGATGACCTCCATCGCCAACTTCATGGTACTTGATCCAGGGAAGCTTCTTTATGACGTGGCGTTGCAACTCGTAGGGCACAAGTTTGTCTACGCGCCCTTGCCATAGGCACACTGACCCTTCGTTTTTAGGGAATGGATTCTTCAGCTCCATTGGGTCAAACTCCCATTTCCCAAATGCACCTTCATGTCTCTGTGCAAAGATTCATATACTCCTTGTTGTCTCGGCTTCGCCTAGAGAAATAACATCAACTCTAATACGTGTAACTGTCCGACTCTCACAGACCATCTGATCCTCAGTAAAATTATATGGCACGCGACAGAAGACTCAGAGTTATTTAATATGATATGATTAGTGCAATACCTCGTTGGGAATACGAATTCGGGGCATATTCTTGATGGTTTTGACGTCACGATCGTTGAAAAGTATGGGATGTCGCTGCATTACCGAACAATACGGAAACCATTTTTGGGTCATCCACCAGTAGGCAAGAATTGGGACATGATGAGCAATACTGAGCTTCCATTGATCTCTCTTGAGCAGTTTACTGAATGCTTGATTAGCTAGTTTGGGTGGGAAAGAAGGCCACCAGAAGTTTACGACAGGAACTACTAAACTCGCACCGTATAGTCTATGGTAAAGATTAAAAAATTTAAGCAAATCAATCTAAAGTATTCTGAATTAAACGAATCAAACTTAGTGTAAAGAAAAGTGGGTAGAAAAGAAGAAGTTGCCTGTGGGGTATGTATTTGAGACAAGCCCAGACAGAGTAAGAGCCAATAGAGACTCCAATGACATAGAACTTTGGTCCCACCTGCAACTTATCAGCAAGTTCTTGAATATCAAAGGCTTCGCTTTTGACTGATCTTTTAGGGTTTGGATCACTTTCGCCATACCCAGCTCTGTCAAATGTCAAAACATAGACACCCATTTGTTCCATCGCCTCCTGAGATCATACCCAATAGTTCAAGGACTGGAAAAGTGAGTGAGAAAGATGAAGAAGATGAAGAGAAGATGAAAGGGTACTTGTGAAAGTGGCAAATAAATATCCTTTGAGCTGTCAAAGCCATGAACTAGAATGACTTTGAATTTAGCTTCCTTTTTAGGGACTCCCCTTTCCTTGTAGGACAAGTGTCTTCCATCACGGAGCTTGATTCTTGGTGAGGTAACAGGAGGACCATTTGGGTCTCCACATTTTTGTGGAGGCGGCGGCTTTATGCTCTTGTATACTACATATACAACCACACCCACAGCCGCCGCCGCCGCAGCCGCTGCCACTACCACCGACACTCCGATAACCATCCTCGAGATTTGTATATTTCTTCAGAGAGGGAGAGGATGAAGTCGGCTTTTAAAAACTTGGGTCTTTGGTGTTTGAGCTGTTTATTTTGACTGGTAGGTAGGTATGTCTTCAATTATTTTTTTCAACATTTTTCTGCCCACACTGTTTTGAATATTTTGGGTTGAAGCTTGGCCTTTTAGCCGACCAGAATGAACCTTCCTACCAAATTGTTCATTACAAATATTTGCTAAAGGAAGAGGTTGGATCGAAATTCCAAAGTTTTCCGAGAATTGTTTTCTCGAGAAAGTGAAAATTCCCTACCAAAAAAAAAAAAAAAAACAAGTCCAGCCGAACTCAACATACTATCAGCCCGACATTTCGGGTTCGGGTCTAGCATAGACACCATATGGACTTGCACTTGTTTTCTTAAGAACCTGCAAACGTTACTTATTTTCTCTAGGAACAGTGAAAGGCCGACAACGATGATGATCAAGAGCTTCGTTGATTTCGTACTAAAAACAAATATATTTCAGCTGTTTTTATGAAAAAAATTTGTTTTTTCTGTAGCACCGAAGAATTCCGAGCTTGAAAAGGCATTTTGTGATATTCTATATTTCTTCGTTTTATCGAATAGATTTCTGATCTTCATTTTCCCACACAATTCCTCCGTCAACAAGGTGATCTTCTTCTTCTTCTTCATCGATTTCTGATGACAAGTACAACCACCGCGCCGGAAAACTGGCCACCTCAGCCGGACGGCATATAAGTAAAAAATTTCCATTTACAGTGTACCGCCAAGCAGCAAAGATATTCCCAGCTGATTGTCAACTCCTTAAAAGCTGATGAACAATTATCGTACATTTAAGGGTTGAAAAAGACCACCTGTCGATGCTTTAGGATAAGAAAAGCACCCATGTGGACACGTGGCAAACATCCTCATATCTAAGAACACATGGAATGTTGCTAAGATGACAGAGAAGACAAGAAGAGTGAGATACGTGTCTGAGCTAAGAGGCAGAGTTTGCTATTAAGATTAGTGTTTTTTCCAACTTTTGTTCCAACTATGTTGCAGAGTTAAATTCTGCGTTTGTTTTTCTTGTGCTTTTATTGAAG
This sequence comes from Begonia masoniana, assembly GCA_022432975.1. Taxonomy (NCBI): domain Eukaryota; kingdom Viridiplantae; phylum Streptophyta; class Magnoliopsida; order Cucurbitales; family Begoniaceae; genus Begonia; species Begonia masoniana. The sequence goes on along the minus strand of CM039512.1, from coordinate 2,059,684 downwards.
GAAAGACGTAAGAAAGAGCTGAAAAGATGAAGGTTTGTTCCATTTCTAGCTTGGATTTTAGCTTATTTCTAAGTGATTTCGATCAATTTTGCTTATTTTTGATCGATTTAGTGACTTCTAAATATCAATTTTACATCTTGAAAGTGACCCAAATAGGAATAACAACAGTATTTCTTCAAAAAATTCAACACAATCTGGGTAAAGTTTACTATGAATATACCCAAAGATGAGAAAAATGGATTAAGCAGCTGAAATTGTACCTTTGGAAGGTCCATGAAACAAGGTCTCATGCCCATACGCATGGGTCCGGCGAAGAAGACAAGATGGTAACAAGGTCAAAGCAGAAGGCAGAGAACAAAGCACACGAGGCAGAACAGTCTCCTCCGAAGAAGGCCAAGTCCGAGGAAGAAAATGGACGTACCAGTGCATCAAATCTGCTGAAGCTTCTATGTCTGCAGAGTTTGAAGATTTTCTGCAAGGCAACCAGAGAAATCTGTCAATCGAACAGATGAAAGACATTCTACGGACTAACGAGCAAGACTTCACTGGCCTTGATTATGTTATAGCCTCCAAATGGTTTGACAGTGCATCTATCAAAAATGATTTTTCCTATTTTCTTTTTTGGAGACTTTAAGGTGTGATGTTTGTTTGTGAACAGTCAGGATATGCTGTATTTTGGGGCATTAGAGAAATGCCCGGTCTGTAATGGAACATTGGTGTTTGATGGGAAGAGATACGGCTGCTCTGGATTTTACAGCGAGTGGTCGTCTTGTACGTTTAAAACCAAGAACCCACCTAGAAAAACTGAAGCAATCAAATTGCCTGATTCTGCGCTCAATACTTCTATTACAGATGTAAATCTCCATTCTTTCAATTTGTTTCTCTAATGACTGTATTTAAAAAGAGTTCTTACCTTTGCTCTTCTCTCTAGTTGCTGAAGAGTTGTCAGAATCTCGGTCCTCGTTCTCAGAGGAATTTAGGCAAAGCCGACAAACCATTTTCAGGAATGATGATCTCGCTCTCTGGTCGACTGTCTAGAACACATGTACACAGTTCATTCATTGCTGATTCATTTTTTTTTCTACTCTTGTTTGGTGATTATTCATTGACCTTTTGGCTGATGGTAAATACAGCTTTATTGGAGAAAAGAGATTGAAAAACATGGAGGAATGGTCAACAACTCTGTCATTGGTATATATAGCTGCTTACAATAATAAAACATCACGAATTTTTTTTACCAGGTTTTGCGTTGTCCCTCCATTTGTTTAATATGTTTCTTCCCCATATCTCCCAGGCACCAGTTGTCTAGTCGTGTCGCCTTCAGAACGTGAGCGTGGTGGGTCCTCTAAAGTTGCAGAGGCAATGTAGGTTTTTCAATTGCCAGCTGAAATAAGATGATGACCTGAAATTTAAGTGAGAAATATTGAGCATGTCATTTTCATTGCAGAGAAAGAGGCATAACGGTTGTAAGGGAGACCTGGCTGCTTGACAGTATTGAGAAACAAGAAGCACAGCCACTGGAGGCGTATGATGTTGTCACAGATCTTGCGGTAGAAGGCAAAGGAATTCCATGGGACAAACTAGATCCAAGTGAAGAAGCCCTTGAGTCAATCTCAGCAGAAGTACAATCTTCACTCGTAAATCTGTCCTAAGTCAATAGAACATGCTCTATCTTTCAATTTCTAAAATATCATCTCGATGATTGATTATTGCAGCTAAAGATGTATGGAAAGAGAGGTGTTTACAAAGATACTAAATTGCAAGAACAAGGTGCAGAGATATTCGAAAAAGATGGCATTATCTATAACTGTGCTTTCTCTAACTGTGATCAAGGCCGAGGAAGCAATGAGTAAATACAATACAGAAAAGCCTCTGTCAGAATGGTCTTTGATTATATTTTAGTGTTTTTCCATAGTTCATTTATTTCCATGGTGCAGGTACTGTATTATGCAGCTAATTAAAGTACCAGGAAGGCTATTAAACTTGTACTATAAGAAGGGAAAAGTGGGTGACGACCCTAACGCAGAGGAAAGGCTTGAAGAGTGGGAAGATGAGGGTAATGCTATTAAGGAGTTTGTGAGGCTGTTTGAAGACATAACTGGCAACGAATTTGAGCCTTGGGAGAGGGAGAAAAAAATTGAGAAAAAACGACTCCGTTTCTATCCAATAGACATGGTACAAACTGAGGTTCTCTCTTTCCTTTTTTCATGGTAATCATGCAGTTAAGTTATTCCAGAAAGGGTTCCTTGGAAATGGTTAGGACGATGGAGTGGATGTAAGATATGGAGGACTTGGTCTAAGGCAACTAGGAATTGCTGCAACTCACAGTGCACTTGAGCCCATGGTGGCGAACTTGATGAAGGTGTTATGCAGCCAGGATATTTACAAGTAAACACTCCCATTTCTCTAAAGAACTTGGCCATCAAATCCTACTGACCTTATTTAATCAAGTCGCTGACTTGAACTTTGTTTTCATGGGTCTTAGATATGCCCTTATGGAAATGGGGTACGACTCCCCTGATCTGCCTGTGGGGATGCTATCAGATTTTCACTTAAAAAGATGTAAAAACCCTTCGACACCCTCCCCATCCTCGCTCTCTTTCTTCCTCTCTAATTTATTTTTCTTCAGGTGAGGAGGTTCTTTTGGATTTCATTGAGGCTGTAAAATCAATTAAGGAAACAGGGCTGAAGGCTGAGGCTATCTGGACAGACTACAGCAATAGATGGTTTACTCTCATGCACTCCACACGACCTTTTATCTTCAGGGATTATCAAGAAATTGCAGAGCATGTGAGGAAGATAAATTCGTAAATATGAAGTAACAATGACCTTTTTATCTCTGATCTGATCAAATCCTGCAGGTTGCATCTGGATTAGAGGGTGTCCGAGACATAACCTCGGCCTCGCACCATATTGGAGACATGAGTGGCTCCACCATTGAAGACCTACTTTCTGATCGATATAAGAAACTTGGTTCTTCAATTTCTCCCCTCGACAAGGAATCTGAGGATTACAAAATGATCCTCAACTACCTAGAAAAAACCTATGAGCCAGTGAAAGTGGGAGAAATAGTAAGTATAAAAAAAAGGATGACTAAAATGAGACCTCATGACAGATATTAACAGAAACGTTTTTTTCAGGAATATGGTGTTGCAGTTGACAATATTTTCACCGTCGTGTCAGCTGCTATGCCAAGCTATGAAGAAATAAAGAAATTGCCAAACAAAGTCCTCTTGTGGTGTGGTGAGATGCGCTAGTAGTTAGTACCTTAGTTCTCTTTCAATCTTTTTAGTTCTCTTTCAATCTTTTATGTCAAGATAGATACTCGGCTGGTGCTCCATGAAGTTCATTCTCGATGTTCTCTACAGGAACAAGAAGCTCGAATCTCTTGAGGCACTTGCAAAAAGGGTTCTTACCATCAATATGCTCTCTTCCAGTACCAGGTTACATGGTACAGAATTTAGAAATTCTTACATATTCCTCTATTGTTAAGATTATAAAATTGTGTAAATAATATGTTGATTGTACCTTGCAGTTTGGCCGGGCAATTATCTGCTCGGATGCTGCTGCCGAAGCCGCAAGGTATGGTTTCACTGCTGTGGACCGACCAGAGGGGTTCTTGGTTTTAGCCGTAGTTTCCCTTGGGGAGCAAATAACTGAGATAAAAGCACCACCTGAGGTCTATAGACAAATTATGTTATCAGTTGAATATATGTAAGAAATTGATTGCATTGCCTTACCTCCAACACATCGGCACTGAATTATGCAGGACACAAAGTCGTTAGAAGGAAAGAAGATTGGGGTGAAGGGGTTGGGTCGGAAGACAACAGATGAAACTGAGCACTTCATGTGGAAAGATGACATTAAAGTTCCTTGTGGCAAATTGATTCCCTCCGAACAAAAAAACAGTCCTCTTGAATACAATGAATATGCTGTCTACGACCCAAGACAGGTACTATAATTTACATAAAAACTCAGACAAACACAATTTCTGTTCCATTTAGTAAATCAAATAAGGGCTTATATGTGCAGACGAGCATAAGGTTCTTAGTGGGAGTAAAGTATGAAGAGAAGGGTGTTATCATGGAGACACAGGAATAACTCAAAAATGAAGGGGAAAAAGAAGATGCAAACGGCAAAAATGGTTTTTGTCCACAGATTTACCCAGGTTTTCCATCTTTTTAAGGGTATATAATAGTAAAGCGTTTATGTTGTATATGTATAAAAGAACCAAATGACTTCGTATATAAATATGTACACTGAGCTGAGGCTTTGTTCTTTCCGGAAGAAATGGAAAGTAGGAACTTACGCAAATTGTCGCTGCATTGGTACGAGCATTTTTGTAGAAAGTGCAGGTCCTACATTTCAGTTTCAAATAATTCTTCGCTAGAGTTCAATTATAGTTGAATAGATGAAATAGCTCCTTGATTTGAATCAGTAGGTTATTTGTCCAGTTCGTTAATGATGTTTATCCGACCAAAAAATAAATCGAGAGAGGACATAGTAACTTTTGAACAATTTTCTTTCAACTGTTCCAGTCAAAACTACCTTCACGGTACAAATACATGGATACAATAATCATGGCCAAGGAACAATTCCAGCTTCATATTTCAGAATATGATGGCAAAACTTCACTGATAAAGAACGACAGGAGGTACCTTGACCTTGTCCGAAATGAAGGGTATTTCGTGCGGCTTCTCTATTAGATCGTGGTAAAAAGCATATTCTGCCTCATAGTCGTGTAAACTCAGTTCAGATTTTTGATTTGTATGATAATGATGTTTTGCTGAAGCAACCTTGCCAAAGCCAAAAATACTTACTTTGTCACAAATTCCCACAGCCAGCATAACAGCTTGCACACCAGAAGAGTAATGGAACATTGGCCCATCGTGTGCAGCACTCCACTCCTTTACAGACTTCCCAGTCTGCTCCACAAACCGTTTGAGGGAGTAATACTTAACAACCCTGGAACATAATACATCAAATCGAGGATCCGTGACTAGCAAAGGTGGTTTATGTGATGAATTGCAAATGGTATAATCCAAGAAATGAACTGGCTGACAGATATACATCACAATGGGTACACTGAACCCATAAGGGTGGCAATAGCACCCTTCTCTTCTGGCACAAAGGTGAAGAATATTGCTGTTAATGAATGAAATACTAGTTTTTGATCCAACTTTGCTTTCATACGTCTCTACTCTTGCATTGTTCAATCGAATAACGAATGCGTGACTATCTATTAACTTACCATAATCACTTTGCAACAAAATCCCACTATTTCCAACGACAGCACAGGTTGAGTACCGTTGGTTTTGATTCGCTAAACCAATGTGCATGTCCAGCGGCTGCTTCACCATACTTAAAAGTTCTGACATAATCTCAGGCTGAAACTTTCTCTTTCGAGCCCAGTCATTCAAGGTTCTCCGGAAATCGAGCCAATATCTGTAAAATTCAGGGGAATTGAGCGATACAGGTAAGCCAGTCGAGGACCTTGATCTCACGTCATGATGATGAAATCTTCGCCAAGTAGCGAATGTTCTGTAAGTTCTACGATTTCCGAAATTTCCTTCCAGTAGCTGTTCTATTTCTTGTTTGAACTGTGCTTCTCCCGGGTCCATGGCTGCAAACTTTAGCAACGTAGCGTTAAACACTGGAGTGGCTGGCTTGTGAGCTACCACATTGGTATCCTGCTCAAAAGCAATTAAGCCGAGGCGGACTACGGTGCGGCAGCTGAAAGTAACGGCAAAGACAATGAGGATCAAAACGCTAAATAATGGACGGACCGTGCGTTTCATTTGAGCAGTGAACTCGCTTGGATCTTTGCTAGCGTTACCAAATCAGAACAGAAGTAGAGTGCACAGATCTTAAAGCCACGAATCTCGAATCAATTTTCAGAAAAACTGCCATTCAGATAGAATTGTTAAGCTACTATGGACACTAGAATTCTACACAGAGAGAAATGTGAAAAGCCATTTTGTACTCTGGAAACTAATGAATCTGAATTTCCGTCGGAGTTTCAAGCTTCGGGATGAAACTTGATACGAAATCTTCAAAATAGCAACATTCATAATTTTTTCCAGAACCAGATTACGGAACGGCAATCACGAAGGAAACAACTAATGGAAGCAAAAAGAGAGAAAATCTAGCAGCGCACAAGAGCAATGAAAGCGAAGTGAAATAGCTCCACAGTTACGATCGGATTAAACTGAAAAATGCAGTTCGAAGACTGGTTTGGCTCGGGAGGGCACAGCAGTGACATTACAGCCTAAATAAGCACAAGTAGTTCTTCAACATGAAAGCAGATGAGATTCCAAAGCTGGCGCTGCGAAATCCTACGGCCAGAATCGGAAAAAGAAACCCTAGCACCCACCTCCATCCAGCCAGACAGATCGATTCGCCGAGGCGGAGAGGGAAGCGCGAGAAGGATATTGCACACAATCATTACCCGTGAAGAATTGAGGCCAGGGAAAAGATTTGGTGCTTCTCGAAGATGTGATCAAGCTCTGTAATTTGGATTTGTGGGCCCATTTGCCCACCCGTTAATGGGAAGAGAGAGAACAAACATTGCTATAAATAATAGGGTTTTCTTTTTTAAAAAACATCAAAATTTAAGTTTTTTTTTTTTAAAACCTTAAAAATTACTGTTGATCTAACAAAACTTCAAAGTTTCGGAAATAGTTATTCTAAACTTTTTAGTCCAGATTAGGTACCAGCCTGCAAAAAAATATCAAATGATATTCAATTTATTTCAAATTTTTACCACATGTTCATCACATTATGGAAAGATAGTGTGAAAAATGTCGTGATTTTATAACAATTGTACGATTTATTATAATTTTAGTTAATTATTTTATACAAAAATTATATTAAATCGTACAAGTGTTAGAAAATCACGAAAATTCTCCAATTATCTTCTCATGATATGGTGAGCATGTAGTAAAAATTTCAACTAAACTGAATAACGTTTGTTATTTTTTTAAATTAATTCAAGTAAATTGAATATCGTTTGATATTTTTTTAAAATTAATTTATAAAACGTTATTCAATTTAGTTGAAATTTTTACTACATGCTCATCAACTCATGAGAAGATAATTAGAGAATTTTCGTGATTTTCTAACACTTGTAAGATTTATTATAATTATTTTATAAAATAATTAACTAAACTTATAATAAATCGTACAAGTGTTATAAAATCACGAAAATATTCACACTATCTTCTCACAATATGATGAACATGTGACAAAAATTTCAAATAAATTGAATATCGTTTGATATTTTTTTAAAATCAATTTGTCATTTAACAAAAAAAAAAGAGAGGTCGGCCTGTCCAATTGGAAAGGTCGGCCTCTCTGTTCAGGCCAGTACCCCACCCGGACTAAAAGGTTTAAAATACCTTTTTTCGAAACTTGAGTTTTTTTTTTGTTGAAAAGTAATTTTTTAGATTTTTTTTTAAAAAGTACCTGAACTTTAACGTTTTTTTCAAAAAAAAACCCTAAATAATATTAACTTATGATGAAAATAATTAATGTAATAAATTAATTATTTTTAATTCATGATATTAATCAATTATTATTTAGTAATTGAATATTAAATAAATAATTTCGGTGACAGGTTTGCTTCCACAAAGGATTTGCATTGTTTATTATTATTGCTTTTTAATGGTGTTTAAGTGGGGACACCATTTTCGATTACGACATTAAGCCGTGGTTAATTATAATTAACGAAAAACACGTGAAACTAATACATTTATAATCAATCACAGCCCAAAAGGAAAGGAGGGGAAAATGACCATTTTAGACATTTCTCTCATATCTTCTTCAGTTTCTCGGCCATCACTACCGGATTGGCCTTGGCGATCTGATCCTTCCCCATCCCCTTGAAGTCGAACTCACACGCGTGTTGCTCCGGGTACCTGTGCGACCCACAGAACGTCGTCCCGCACCTGCACCTGAAACCTGTGAGCCCCACGCGCCTCGAACAACTTCCGCACTTCTTCGCCGGCGTTGCAACCGGCGTGGCTCCTCTTCCTTGTATTCCAATCTCCGACGATGGTTGAATCTGCTCGCAGGTTAAAGATCGAGCGATTGTCGGTGGAGCACCGAGAGATGAAGCGGTGGAGGAAGAGGCTAGAGTTTGATTGAAGGCGAACGCGGCGGAGGAGGATTGTTGTTCCTTAAGTTGTAGGTCCCCATAACATCTGGAGCAGAGATTTCGAGTCGCCGGACTCCCGAAGAAGCCACAGTTGTTGATACAAAGCTTAGGTGCCTGGCATCGATGCTCTTCTGCCATTTCCTTTCCTCTTTTTCACCTAATCAAATACTACCGGCCGGTGATATCCTTTCGGACTCTGAATCAGAAGATCTAAACACAACGAGAGAAACAGATAAGATCATTGAAGAAACGAACTATTCTAAAACTATCAAACCAAATCATTACCTTCTACGGACCGATTCACACCAGCCGATCGATCTGAGCGCGATCAGGAGAGGAGAGCGAGAATCTGTTAAGCCTTGAAAGGAAGAGAAATAGAAAAAACAAAAGGCCGTGATTCCTTACTTTGGGGTGGGGGCCTAACACAGAATTCCCGGCCGCCCCTCCTTCCTAATCCTGTCCTCGATCTTATCTGCAATGAATGAATTTCTATGCTCCCGTCTGCTAGCATTTATTTGGATAGCTTTCTCCAAAATTTCTTTCCTGCCAAAAAATCATTTCTCTCTCCTAATTACGCGCTAAAACAATAAACAAAACACGCCTTCTTGCCTCTTCCATGTCAATGTCATGCCGTCTACGAGCCGTTAGAGATACGCCACGCTTCGGATTTTGGACCCGGTGGGCCCGTTGATCAAGTGACAATGCTGTGGACGTGTACGGCGGCGAATCACTTCCCACCTCCAATCTGGCCCGTCGACGTCTTCCACCTTTCTGGCCCCCTCTAGATTTTTTGTTTCAGCTTTTTAATTCAAAGACTAGAAGTCATCTTATTATACCTAGTAAGCATTGTAAACTTGTGTAATTGTAAGATCAAAATGACTATTTTTTGCAAATGATTGAGCTGCGATGCTAATGCAAGACCTGCAATATAAGCATGTCTAAGAATCTCGGTTGATTGTGACACTAATGAAAGCTAGAACATCCTCAGATTCTTTATCCTTTTTTTTTTCGAAGCTATGAAACGCCGACAATGTAAGCATTCCAAGAATCTTGTTGGTCGAAGCTTTCGATTTCTTCGTATTTCACGTCTATTCCGACACCAAATCCCTCGGTGCTTTTCGCTTCTTCACTATCGGGCATCTGCCTGAGCCAAAAATGGATAGATGTAAATCCAGCTTCTTCCATGCAATCTTTAATCTCGGGCAATGACCAGCTGAACACAAAGCAAAGTTTTAGTAATTGAATTTATGAAACCAACAACCATCACCTCTGCCATTTTTGGAAGATCGATTGAGTTTCCAAATAGAATTTAAGAAACTTACAGTCTCCAGCTGTATGAGAAGGCGTGGCGAAGTTTTTTCCTCGGCTTTTGGAGATGAAAGTGGAGGCTGATCCTCGTTTTCCGCCCAATGATATCGAATTCAGCTTGCTCCCACGTATACTACATGCCCATAAGTTTCACGTTTGTGATAGTTTAGAAGCTTGAAATACACAAAACACGGGAGAAAGATAAGAAATAGTCAACAACACGGCCACAGCCAATCTTCAACATTTGAATTATGCGTGGATGAAGCTAAATCAAATGCATACTATAATGTAAAATAACATGAACTTTTAATTTAACACTACTCGTGTTTCTTGTGGGATAAAATTGTTCATTCAAATAACGGGGCAAATAATGGGGCAGTATGAGGAATGACAGCAGATACGCATTGAAAAATCTGGTGTGAGAAGACGAGAGATTTTGTGAGAGAGAAAAGACGTGAGAAAATATTCTTGGTATTTTTTTTTCCTAATAGAAATGTAACAATATTGCGAAAGTAGCAAAATTATACCGTAAAATTGGGAAATTTTCTCTGTAGCCTCAGCTTCTGCTCTGACGAGGTGCCACCGTATAAATCCATCACAAATATTCCACCTTTTTTGGACAACGAGTTTCGAGCATGCTTGAAATAAACAAGCAAATCTGCACGAGAATGGAGACAACAACAGCTGTAGTTAAAAGCACAAACAATGTCTCTGCTAGGCAGTGGAACATCATCATCTTTCACCGTTGCAGATTTGTCTTCGTCAGACAGAGCATAATCTTCTTGACAAACTTTGCTGTTTTCCAGAGTAGTCTTATTCATCAGCTCCACAGGATCAAATGAGACTAACTTAGCTTCATCGGGTTGTAGTACATTGCCATTAAAGAGAGACATTCTGGAGTAGCCATCAGAACCGATTTTGTTGAAGTTGTTCTCCATGCACCACTTTAGTGCTTCAAGATCTAAATCCAATCCTACAGCAGTTCTTCTTGAATCACTTCGTAGCCATTCAACGCTGTTAGTAGTAGAACCAAGATCATTCTCACCCTCCAAGAAATGTTTTCCAGAAATTGTGTTCGAAAAGGGCCAAAAAACTAATGGCAAGTATCCAGACTGTTTTCATAACAGAAACTAAAAATTGAAAACAATGTAATCGAGTGTGTTTTTCAGAAAGAGTTTTCAAAAACAATATGTTTTCTACCAACAAGACCAAAATATCTTTTTTGCTTTCTAATATGTTAGAATAAATTTAATGAAAATATCTTTCCAATGTCAATGACAGGTTCTAGAAGCATCTCTCAGGCATACCTAAGTCTCCACAAGATCCCAATCATTTTTTTCCTGGAACGCTTGTCAAATAGTACATTAAATAGAAAAAAGTTTAACTCTGCATCATAAAATCCCAATTCTAGGATTTCTTGTTCTGAATTCATTCTCCAGACAGCATGATTCCACAATCTTGCACGATGACATCAACATAGTTTAATCGTTTGATCTTTCAAGGGTTTTGACCATCGTGAAAGGGTGCAAACGAGTTAAAAATTTGCATTTTCTTGGAAGAATGAACTGGAATTAAAAGATGATAATGTACCTTAGAAGAGCAGTGCCACAAAAATCTTCTTGCAGATGGAGGGGAAGTCTTCCTCCTACATACATCAAAAAGAACTTCTGCAGATAGCTAATGTCTCCTTTTGGCGACTGCATTCAAGGAAAATTCAACCAAACTCATTACAGTTCTGCGTCTAAAAAGCACAGGAGACGACCCATTGTTCAATGAAAAAATGCAAGAATCCTTCTACTACAGCAAATCGTTGCTATAATTTCACGAAAGCAAGACAATTGGAAAGTTTCATTAATCAGTATGTTCGATGCTTCTTTTGTTTTCCGAGCAAGCAAAATAGGCACATTTCTGGATTATAAACACAATTGCAGAAACAGATTAGAAAAAACCTGAACAGACTGTTGGTAAAGAAGAAATTTAGATGGCATATCCTTCGAGGACTGCCCAGTATCTTCCTCTCCATCTTCCCCTTCCATCTCTATTTCTTCATCGTTTTCTTCTTTAGCAGTCGGAGAGCTTAGCTGGTAGCGTTGAAATCCCCGCTGTCATCTACTGCTTCATCTTCATCGTTGGCGAAGTTAAGATGCCCCGGCGAGAATGTCTATCTGGGTGTCTCTGCTTTTTGTCTCGCTTCCCCATCGTTACCTTTTCCCCTCCAGCTCCGCTCAAACTCCCTCCTTCCTGCGTCAACGTCTGAACCGTCTGAGCTACCTTCAGCTAAGAGCCAAAAGGGTTTTGATAATGGAGAATTTTCGAAAATGACACTTTTGAAACTGTACGGTTTTCTGTTAACCTTTTTTTTTTCTTCTTTGAACTTTAGCACGGCTGTAGTCCTTAAATTCTAAAATGCCCTTCAGCCATGTATATAATTTTTCTGTCATTTTAATTTTTACATAATATTAATTAATTATTACAATTAATATGAAATATCATAAATTATTAATCACTTATCAATGAGTGGCATATAAGCAGATAATAATTAAAAAATAAATAATATTACTCTTTCCTTTTGTGCTAAATTTTGACGGTTTGAAATTCTAATTTAACATTTATATGTTAAATATAATTAATAAAAAATTTGAGGGCCTTAAAACGACTAAATTTACACCATTAAATTTCATCAATTTTAAATTATAAGGTCATTAACAAACTAGTCATTTAATTAGGAGTAGGCAGGACGGGATCGCAGACCAAGAATCAGACCGGACCACCGGTTTCGGTCCCACATAGCAGGACCACGGTCCACAGCCTAGATTCCCGAAAGTTTTCGGTTTGGTCCTCGATCCACAGCCTAAATTTTCGAAAAACGGGGACCAGACCGAGTGTTGAAAAACACTTATTGGTTCTCTCTCTCGGAAGTTTCTTCCAATTCCAAAAACCCGATTTTCCAAACGGTAAACACCAGACCTCGACTTGCGTTCCAGCATTCCCCCGACTCTTGTTCCGGCGCTCCTCTGCCTCCCTTCGTACTCACTGCTCGGCATTATCCGTGCTCCCTGGCCTCTGCTCCGATTCAGATTCGCTAGCCTCTGGGCTTTGTATTTAGATTTGCGCTCGGCTGCCTTCGGTTCGAAATTAGCTCGCCTCGCATATCCTCTGTCTTCGACTTTCTTCCTATACTGGTTTAAAATTTTGTAGAATGCGTTTTGAAAATAAAATTTGACGATGTTGAAAAAAATAAAAGAAAAAATGCATGGGGGCCGACCGATCGCCTGAAGGGGGTGATCGATAGCTAAAATAGTGAAGAAGAGGAAATCAGGGAGAGAGGGTGTTGATCGATCGCAGAATTTGGGCGATCGATCGGCTACTGTAAGGAGAAAACGAGCCGATCGTTTGACTTGAAAAAAAAAAAAATATATTTGGTGGGAAGAATCGGGACCGGTTATGGTCTTCGGGAAAAAAATCCCTAAAACTTCGGGCCTGTTTCGGTCCGATCCCAGGCTAGGGATCGGACCGAACCGGCCTGTGCCCACCCCTACATTTAACTATGTTCTATATTAAAATCACTCTTACATTATACTTCATTAATAAAACAACCATCGTCGTCCAGCTTTTTTAATTAAAATTCGTTCATGCGGATGCCTGTGCATATATGGCGGAAGCTATCATTTAAGTTGCAGGCTTCCGCAATAAGGAGTATTTTTGACTCCTTAA
>CM039512.1:1978954-2046407 GCA_022432975.1 Begonia masoniana | reverse complement strand
TTACCCCTACTGTTCATGTGGGAAACAACGAGAGGAATTTAACTGTCTTTAAAGAGTAAGAGGAAAGAATAAATTAAAGTTTAAATTTTACGTCATTTTTACTTAATGTGTTATGGAAAATGAGAAGCAAAACAAAACATGTACTTTGAATTTTGTTTCTTTTGACCTTCTATCAACAATTTCATTAAACACTCATTTAAAAAATTACCAAACGATATTGGATTCAATTGAAATTTTTACCACATGTTCACTACTTAATAAAAAGATAATATGAAAATTTTTGTAATTTTTTAACACATGTACGATTTATTGTAATTTTATTTTAGTATTTGATAAAAATATTATAATAAATCATACAAATTTTAGAAAATCACAAAAATATTTCTATTATCTACCCATGATAGGTTGAACATGTGGAAAACTTTTCAAATAAGTCAAATATCGTTCGGTATTTGTTTAAAAATTAATTTATAAAGTAAAAAAGAAGCTGAGATTAATTTTAAAAAATAACAAAAAATATTAGATTTATTTGAAACTTTTTCTAAATGTTCATCACATCATGGGTAGATAATAGAAATATTTTCGTAATTTTCTAAAACTTTTATGGTTTATTATAATATTTTTATAAACTACTAAAATAAAATTATAATAAATTGTACATGTGTTAAAAAATAATAAACATTTTTAGATTATCTTCTCATTAAGTAGTAAATATGAGGTAAAAATATCAAGTAAATCCAATATTGTTTTATAATTTTTTAAATGATTAAGTGCAAAAATCGGGCTCAAGTATGGTAAAAGTGCGAAAAAGAGCTTGAAGTTTGAAAAGTGCAAAAAAGAGCTCAGCGGGTACCCGGTGACCCCCCGCGGAGGTTGCAGCCGGTACCCGCCCAAAATGAGCGGGTACCCGCTTCACGCGGGGGGTCACGCGGGTAACCGCCGACCCCCCGCGTCATCATTTAGGTGACATTAACATTAATTTTTTAAAAATATACTAAACGATATGCAATTTACTTGAAATTTTTATCACACGTTCTCCCTATTATGAAAAGATAATCTGAAAATTTTCGTGATTTTCTAACATTTGTACGATTTATTGTAATTTTATTTAATTATTTTATAAAATAATTATAATGAATCATAGAAGTATTAGAAAATAACAAAAAATTTTAGATTATTTTGTCATGTTAAAACAAACATGTAGTAAAAATTTCAAGTAAAATTAATATCGTTTGATAGTTTTTTAAAATTAATATATAAAGTAAAAAAGAAATTAAAACTATCAAACGATATTAATTTTACTTGAAATTTTTACTACATGTTTGTTTTAACATGACAAAATAATCTAAAATTTTTTGTTATTTTCTAATACTTCTATGATTTATTATAATTATTTTATAAAATAATTAAATAAAATTACAATAAATCGTACAAATGTTAGAAAATCACGAAAATTTTCAGATTATCTTTTCATAATAGGGAGAACGTGTGATAAAAATTTCAAGTAAATTGCATATCGTTTAGTATATTTTTAAAAAATTAATGTTAATGTCACCTAAATGATGACGCGGGGGGTCGGCGGTTACCCGCGTGACCCCCCGCGTGAAGCGGGTACCCGCTCATTTTGGGCGGGTACCCGCTGCAACCTCCGCGGGGGGTCAGGGGGTACCCGCTGAGCTCTTTTTTGCACTTTTCAAACTTCAAGCTATTTTTCGCACTTTTACCATACTTGAGCCCGATTTTTGCACTTAATCCTTTTTTAAATGAGGGTTTAACGAAATTGTTGAAAGAATATCAAAATTGATAACAGAATCAAAGTACAGGGTTTAATTTACCGGTATTTTTAGTACAAGGGGCTAACTGAAATATAATGCATAGTACAAGGTTCAAATCGATAATTACTCTTTTATTTATTTTATTTATAACGATTAATGAATTTTGTCGGGTAAATATAAAAATAGACCAATTTCAACGTATATATTAAATTTTTTATTTTGTCATTTGACAGTTCTAATTCGAGACATTATCAATAGACACCCTAGTCGTTTAGACTGTTACAGTTTTCGTTAAATCTGTGATCTTTTCTAAAAAGAGATTTCTCCTCCTCTGCGGTCGTTTCTTCTGCTTCTGAGTGTTGGAAACATTCGATTTCTCTGGAGTATTCTTCTTCTCTTGCGCGTTGGTTTTAGAGAGAGAAAGTTAACAAATTTAATGAAACTTGTCATGACGTTAACAATGATGATGTACGTTGATGATGTACGTTGATAATGTTAAGAATCAGAAAAACTTATAAAATGATCAGGAAATTTTTGGAGTAATCTCTTTGTCCTATTGAAGAGTAAACTCGGCTATCTTATATCCTTACAAAGCAAACATTGACAAACAAGAAAAATAACAGTCCACGTTTTGATCAGATCCTAGAAACGTGGTAAGACTAAAACAAACAAATAACTATCCCTTAACAATAGGAATTTATTGACTAAGTGGTAACTAACCACTAACGCAACCTAACATCTAGAATAAACAAATCTCAACAATTCCTCCCTTAAACTGAATGTTATAAGCACTCAGTTTATATCCATCTCAGAACAATCTCCCAATAGCTCTCGCAGGTTCACGAAAACATTCAGCTTGAGTGGTTTAGTCATTATATCAGCCAACTGTTCTTGTGTCCCACAATGCACCAGCTCCACCGTACCAGCTTTTGTGAGCTCTCGAAGAAATGGAAACGTACATCAATGTGCTTACTACGACCATGCATTACTGGGTTCTTTGAGAGTTTGATTGCTGAACTACTATCACAGTGAATAATAGTTATTTTGCCTTGATTCTGACTCAGCTTTTCCAACACCCTCTTCAACCATACTGCTTGGCATGCACACAAAGCTGCAGCAATAAACTCTGACTCTGTGGTAGATAGACTTACTATTGATTGTTTTCTTGATGACCAGGATACTGCTCCTGAACTCAATAAAAACACAGTCTGAAGTACTCTTTCTGTCTTCCAAATCTCCAGTATAGTCACTATCAGTGTACACAGCAAGTTCATCATCTCCTCCCTTCTTATAGAAAATTCCAAAATCAGTTGTCCCTTTCAAATATCTCAGCACCCTTTTTGCTACCTGTAAATGAAACTCAGTAGGATTCTCCATATATCTACTAATAAGACTCACCACAAACATCATGTCAGGTCGAGTAGCTGTCAGATACATGAGACTATCCACAATCTGTTTATAGTAAGTCTTGTCCACCTTGACTCCACCTTCATCCTTCACAAGCTTAAATCCAGGAACAATAGGATTATGGACAGAATTACTTTTGTCCATTCTAAACTATTGCAGCACCTCCAAAGCATATTTCTTTTGACTTATAAAAATACCATCAAATTTTTGCAAAACTTCAAGACCAAGGAAATACCTCATCTTACCAAGATCTGTCATGTCAAACTCATACTTCATGGAATTTTTAAACTTTGTAAACATTGATTCATCGTTCCCAGTAAAAATAAGATCATCAACGTAGAGACTTACAATTAACACTTTGCCTTCTGTGCTTGTTTTGATGAACAAAGTATACTCATATTGACACTTCTCAAAGTCTTCTTTCATGAAATAGGCCTCTATACGGCTGTACCATGCACGTGGTGCTTGCTTAAGCCCATAGAGTGCCTTCTTTAACTTGTAGACCTTTTGTTCATTTCCTTTTTGCTCATAACCACAAGGTTGCTCTACAAAAACCACTTCATTCAGCTTACCATGTAAAAATGCAGACTTCACATCTAACTGATAGATAGTCCACCCTCTTTGAGCTGTAAGTGCTATCAACCATCGAATTGTCTCCATGCGTGCCACAGGTGCAAATACTTCAGTATAGTCTACCCCATGTTGCTGAGTATACCCCTTTGCTACAAGTCTAACCTTGTATTTATCAACTTCTCCATTTTCATTAAACTTGGTCTTATAAATCCATTTCACTTCAACCTTCTTTGCTCCTTTAGGTAACTTTGTCAATTCTCACGTATCATTGTTGTTTATTGCTTCCATTTCTAAATCCATGGCTCTCTTTCATTTCTTACTCTTCACAGCATCTTCAAAATGAATAGGATCAGTAGTGGAAAACATGGTCAAATGAGCTTCATATTCTTCTTCCAAAATGCCTTCCCCTGTTTCATGGTCTCTCATCCAAATTGGTGGTCTCTTATTCCTCCCTTCATTTGAGCTAGGAGAGCTTTCTTTGGTCAAGGAATCTAAGAAAAAACTCTCTTCAGCTACATCTGCATTAGCTTCAGGATCAGATTCAGAATCGCTCCCCTCTTCATTGTCATCAAACATAGCTGCGTCCTCCTTACTATCACCACATTCCAAGTCACACACAATGGATTCTTCATATTTCTTATCCCAATCCCAATTCTTGTCTTCTTCGAATACAACATCCCTACTTATTACAATTTTTTTTGAAACTGGATCATAAAGCCTATAAGCCTTGGACTCCTCACTAACTCCCAACAAAACACAACTTAAGCTCTTATCATTGAGCTTGGTTCTGTTACTGTCAGCACATGAACATGAGAGACACATCCAAAAACTCGAAAATGCTCAACTGAAGGCTTAACGCCGCTCCAAGCTTCTTCTGGTGTCTTGTTTTTCACTACCACTGTTGGGCTTCAATTCAAGACATGCACAGTCCAATTTACTGCTTCAGGCCAGAAAATTTTTGGAAGTTGCTTTTCAAAAATCATACTCCGAACCATATTCATAATAGTTCTATTTTTCCGTTCTGCAACTCTATTCTATTGTGGTGTGTAGGCAGCTGTCAATTGTATTCGTATGCCATTTACATTACAAAAATTGATGAACGTTTGTGATGTGAACTCTCCTCCTCGATCAGTACATAATACTCTAATGAACGAGTTTGTCTCCTTCTCAACGTGTATTTTAAAACTCATAAAAACAGCTAAGGCTTCTGACTTTTCTATCAAAAAATAAACCCATGTTTTTCTACTAAAGTCATCAGTGAAAGTAATTAAATACCTCTTCTTGCCATTTGAGATGAGCTTGATTGGTCCACAAATATCAGCATGCACTAGTTGAAGAATTTGTGAAACTCTCCAGGTGCTTTTCTTTGGAAATGAGATCCTTTGTTGCTTTCCAACTAAACAAGCCTTACATAGCCTTGAGGAAGACTTAAACTATGGTAAACCATTCACCATCTTCTTCTGCTGAAGAGTCTTTAAGCCCTTAAAGCTCAAGTGTCCATATCTATGATGCCAAAGTTGCACCATATCTTCAGTGATTGTGTTGAAACAAGTAGATGCTATAGGCTGAGATATAGCATACAATATGAACATTCGATTTGAAGTCATCTTCGTTTCCATTATCAAACCTTTCTCAGGATGAAACACTTTGCACTTTTTCCCTTGAAACAGAATGTTAAGCTCCCTTTCTTGCAATTGCCCAATACTTAGTAAATTGTTCTTCAGCTCCGGCACATAAAATATTCCTGTGATAATCTGTATTCTTCCATTAACCTGTAGTCTTACATTGCCCTTTCTCATTATCACCATACTTGAGTTGTTCCCCAGCTTCACAGAGACTTTGAAACTTTCATCAAAATTTGATAAGTACTTCTTCTTTCCACACATGTGATTGCTACATCCTGAGTCAAGGAACCACATATCTTCTCCATTTGCCTTATCAACACCAGCCATCAGTAACATCTCTTATTCAGTCTCAACATAGTTGGCTTCCTTCTCCTTGCTTGGACATTCCCATTGAAAATGTCCAAGCTTATGACAGGAATAGCACTCCACTGTGGCCTTGTCAAAACTTTGTCTGCCTCGTCCCTTTCCTCTTCCTCTAAAACTTCCACGTCCTCGACCCCTTCCTCCAGGTTGATCTCCATGAGTAATCGTCAAAGCATGTTCTTCTTGTTGACTTAAATAATGTTTAAGTCTTAATTTGTTTTTGATGATGAATTTGTCTGCTTAATATTGTAATTTGATTATGTCTATTAATTGAATTTAATGAAATGCATTGGAGTTAGATTTGTTGGAGATACCCTTAAAAAGGGTATTTTAGTTTTTAATGCATATGATTAAGTGTACAGGGCTGAAATGTGTTAAGCAAAAGAATCAGTCCACCGGTCACAAAACGACAAGAACGGAGTCGTTTAAAAGGGTCAGTCCACCGGTCACTAAACGACAAGGCGGACGACTAAATGGAATTAGTCCACCGCTCACTAAAAGACAAGGCGGCTGAGCTAAAAGAAAATACCCCACCGCTCACTAAACGACAAAGGCGGATGTTCGAAAAGAATCAGTCCACCGCTCGCTAGACGACAAAGGCGGATGAGTAAACCAAAATGCTCTTCCGGTCACAAAACGACAAAGGCGGAAGACTTCAACAAAATGCTCTTCCGGTCACAAAACGACAAAGGCGGAAGACTTCAACAAAATGCTCTTCCGGCCACAAAACGACAAAGGCGGAAGACTTCAACAAAATGCTCTTCCGGCCACAAAACGACAAAGGCGGAAGACTTCAACAAAATGCTCTTCCAGCCTCAAAAATTACTCTTCCGGTCACTAAACGACAGAGGTGGAAGACAACTACAAATCAATCATCCGACGCCGGTTCAAGCGTTTTAAGCTTCATCATCCGACGCCGGTTCAAGCGTTTAAAGCTTCATCTTCTGTTGGCGGTTCAAGACTATAAGTCAGCTTTGTCTTCCGCCAGAATTCCAATTAGCCGCGAAGCTACAGTGACGTCGTTTTCAGCCATAACTCTAGAACATTAATGGCGACGACGATTTGCAACTACAAACGGCAACAGCTACCTGATCTTGTACGGAAGCTGCTCCAACGGTAACTAAACTTCTATTATTGGATAAGGAGCATTGAAGCCAAGCCTTAATAAAGACAGAGTATATAAGCTGAGCTTAGAGCACGAAGTCCCAACTTTTGCCAATTTGAATTCTGAGCCCTAGCTGCGAAAGTTTGAACTCTCTGTATTTCTCTCTACATCTCTCAATCCTAACTTGAGACTCATCTTGTGAGATTGTAGTGTGAGCTTAATATTTTACAAACTCAAATCTGTTTAAGGCAGTGGATTGACGCCCGTAAAGTTCAATCCAGGATTGTGTAAGGTTGTGGATCGACACCCGAAAGCTCGATCAAGTTTTCTCGTTGAGGAGAAGTAAGGAATCTTCAAGGGGGTGCCTTGGAGCGTGGACGTAGGCAGTTTGGCCGAACCACGTAAAAATACTGGTGTCAAATTTCTCTCTCTCTCTCTTTACATTATATTGATTACTTGTGTTAAATCTAAGGTTAATCAAGAGAGAAATTGGTTAGATCAGAAATTAAAATTAAAAAGAGTCTAATTCACCCCCCTCTTAGACAATACCGATCCTACACTTCTTCCTCATGAGAACTCATGCGTTGTTCGTGCACAAGCAGGCTGCTTTGCAACTCATCAATGGTTAAAATGTCTATATTCTTAGACTCTTCAATGGAACACACAACATAATCAAACTTTGGAGTCATGGATCGCAAAATCTTTTCAACTACTACAACATCTCCTTTGTTCTCACCATATGCTTTCATCTTGTTGGCTATGGCAAGGGTCCGAGCAAAATATTCATTCACAGATTCTCCTGCTTTCATGTGAAGAATTTCAAACTTTTTCCGAAGAGCTTGTAAGTGAGCACGCTTTACTTGTGTTGTACCTTGATACTTCTGCTTCAAAGAATCCCATATATTCTTTGCTGTATCCTTGTTGAGGATTGTCTCCAGGACCGAATGATCTATTGCTTGAAATAGATAGTTCTTTGCTTTCAAATCTTTCAACTTCTGATCTTCAATGTTTTTCCACTGAGCATCTGTGAGACCTTTTGCTGCTGCAGGAATCTCATTCTCCACCAATCCCCAATACTCCTTAGAACGCAAGAAATTTTCCATAAGCGTTGCTCAATGATCATAATGCCCATCAAACTTCGGAATTGCTGGCTGCACAAAAGAACTTTCTGCCACATGACTTTAACCACTATACTCATAGAAGACTGCTGCTTCTAATCTTAATCAGGCCTGTGATGAGGCTCTGATACCAAATGTTAAGAATCAGAAAAACTTATGAAATGATCAGGAAATTTTTGGAGTAATCTCCTTGTCCTATTGAAGAGTAAACTCGGCTATCTTATAGCCTTACAAAGCAAGCATTGACAAACAAGAAAAATAACAGTTCATGTTTGATCAGATCCTAGAAACGTGGTAGGACTAAAACAAACAAATAACTATCCTTTAACAATAGGAATTTATTAACTAAGTGGTAACTAACCACTAACACAACCTAACATCTAGAATAAACAAATCTCAACAGATAACGCCTCAGATCAAATGTGACAATTGATAAAAATAAACGTTTAAGGTATTCGTTGAAAATACTTCATATTTCAGGGTCTATTTTGATAATTAACTTAAATTATATTTCTAGTTCTTAAATTTTTGTTTATTTTTTTTATAAAATATTGTTTAATATTAGTAATTATTTCCCACTAAATTCCGCAAATAATCCCTCCGTTTATCTCCTCCATTAATCTTGCATATAATAATTAGTAAAATATTATATCCGGAACAATGACATACCCATAACGATCGAGAACAGACTTATCACCGTAACCAAACATACTCAAACGGTGCGCATTGTGAGCTGATGATACTCCGTATCGAGATAAATTCATAGCTTCATTCCTCTGCTGCATAAAAACCCTAGCCGACCATCTCCTTCTTGCGGCGGCTTTTGCTTTTCATCAGCGGGGATCCTCTTCTCTTCAATCTAGAACATGGTAAGTTTTTACGGTTTTGCTGCGTCGTAGCTGTATATTCAGATTTCTAGTTCGTCGAGAAAAATTAAGTTCACTCTACTGAAAATCTCAACGATGGTTGTTCTATTTTTTGAAACTGATATGAAGTTTCTTGGAGGACTAAATCCGATTATATTGTTTTAGTTTTTCACAAGTAGATTATTATTTTTTACTGAAGAATTATCACGTCCTCAAAGTTATTTAAATCATGATTATCTGTCGCTGTAATAATTTTTCAAGTAATGGTCTCGTAGATTGCCTTGAACAATTTTCCTTCCTAATGTAAGCGTACTTCTTTGATAGGCACCAAAGAAGGAAAAGGCTCCTCCTCCGTCCTCTAAGCCTGCGAAATCTGGTGGAGGGAAGCAGAAGAAGAAGGTGAGATTTGTTTAGATTTCAGAAATTCAATCGAAGTCATCCAAAACATTATTGGGATGGGTTATGTTGTTGTAATTTGTGATGGTTGGGGAAACTTTCTCAACCAAAACTAGCTAAATGGAAATGAAAACAGAGTGCTACAGAAAAAGGAGCTTTAACAGATTGAAGCAAAATATAATGTAATTAAGTTGATTGAAGATAGAACAAAAGCTACAGAAAAAGGAGCTTTAAGGGAAGTTTGTGGAAGGAAGGATTCTCTAGAAGAAGAACCAAAAAAGATTGTTTACGATCTCAGTTCGCCTTCCTTTCACATCCTCTCAGCTATTCAACTAACCCTAATAATTGGGTTGACAAATGCAAGGTTAAAATTTGAAATTGCGATATAAAACTAAAACAGTGATGTGGAACTTCCTTGACTGCAACCTCACAGTATTCAGGGCATTACATAAATGCTTTAGTGGTTATAAAGTTTTTTTTTCCATGTTGGAGGAGAGTCTTTAAGCTTAATCTTTGGTTTTATTCACAGAAATGGAGCAAGGGAAAGCAAAAGGAGAAGGTGAATAACAGTGTTTTGTTCGACCAAGGTACCTATGACAAGTTGCTCTCAGAGGTTCCCAAGTACAAGCTCATTACTCCTTCCATCCTGTCTGACAGACTGAGGGTACTATTTCCTTCCAGTTTTAGTTGGTCTTAACGCATTTCAACCAGTGTGGTTGTCGTTTTTTTTATTTGCTGATTTGATGATATCCATATGATTTACCTTCTAAATAAATCAGTGCCGTCATTATATTTGAACACGAATGTTGAGATCTAAATGTAAAGTGATATAGACTTGGGGACCATTTTAGTCCCTGACTTTCCATATTTCTTTTTGAGCATTTTAACCTGTTATTAGTTTAAGTGGCAAGCATGCCTATTATCTCGACTATATATTTAGTGATCCTTTCTTTTCTTCTAGTATGTTCATTCTTACCTAGGTTCCAATTGTTTTTCTTTGAAATAGTCCTATTACTATTTCATGTGTGAAATAAATAGATCTTACTTTACTATTGAACCTTTCTCGTCCTGTTCTGGTTTCTGTTTGGAATAATACAAACAAATCAAAGTTTTTGAGGGAATCAAAACGATATTTCCTGGATTTTGTTTCCTTTTCTTGTCATGTAGTTAATGTCTTAAATTATTTTTTGTTATATTCAATTGATACCATTATGTTATTCTTTGTTAATTTTATGACTTCTCCTGTGCCCTTACTTCTTTAGAAGAGAGCCCCTTTTCCCCTTTTTGATGTATCACAAATATTTGTGTTTCTACAACAATATAAACAATTCGTAGTTGGGTTTTAACTGTAATTTACTGTCATGTTATAGAAAATTGATGGTCTTGTTATTTCCCTGTGGTTATGCTTTACAGATCAACGGATCATTGGCAAGACGTGCAATTAAGGATTTGATGGCAAGAGGTTCAATTAGGCTGATATCTGCGCACTCCAGCCAGCAGATTTACACCAGAGCCACCAATACATGAACAATGCCTGATGTGTCTGTTCTGCATTTAAGACTACTGGTTTAAGACTTTGAGAGCTGTGGCGTTTTCTCTCTTTTTTGAAGTCTGTTATTTGATTTTATTTTAATCAATTTTTTTTTTTTCCTGGAGTTGGTACTCAAATTAGCTATTTTGTCAAGTTAATGAAACATTCTTTGCAGTATCAACAAACATCTTATTTCGACCACAATGAGTTTTGATTTGAAGAAAGGTTATTGCATTTTTTCCGTGGATGTACTTCTGAGTACTAGTAATACGGAAGTAGTCTTAAAACATTAATTAGTATAATTAATTTAATAAATTAAAAATAATTAAAATAATTATATTAATTAATCATTTATTACGTTAATACGATAAAATTATCATTATTCTTTATCTTTTATATTTACTACGCAAAAATGGGTGATTTCAAATCACGATAAATGCCCTCGAGGAGTACAGAGTCAGTGAGTTAGATTTGGCATGGGGGAAGGGCAAATTAGGCAATTAAAATATATCGGCGCCTCGATCATAATGTAGCTCATTGACCAAGTGGGTCTTAGCGTCTAGGGTTCATTCGCGCTTACGGACATAATTCCTACTAAATTTCAGATTGAAGCTCTCCCTGTTTCATTTTCCCGTTTCTAACATTGATTTCCAGAAGTTCTACGCCTAGAGCTTCTTTGGTACTACCTCTCTCTCTTTCTCTCTGTGTTTTTTTTTTTTGCTCTGTTTCTGCGTCTATACCTTCTTTTGCCACCAATTTCGCCCTTTTGTTATCTGACAACTCCCGCGGCTTCTGATTTCTTAGTTGAGGTAAACACTTGCCTTCTAATTTTTTTTTTCTGGGTTATAGAAATAAAGTAGACACATGATGCTATGACCTTAGAATTCTCTGGTGAAGATTTGGTTGTCATTTTGGAATTCTTCGTAGTTGAATTATGAATACTTTGAGACAGTCAGGAGATATCTTCTCTCTTCTCGTTAGCGTGGAATAGCGACATAGAGAATAATATTGTTGTATTGCTAAGTGGGAAATTGTTGTAATGATGATATATTGGACTTTTAGGGATTGTCGGAGGATCCTTTTTTGTTGTTTCGACGTGCATTCTTTACCATTGTTTTAGAGATTCCTAATATACAAATATGAAACTCTACATTCCTTATTGAATGTAATTTTCCAATAATGGATCTTTTGATCTTGGACTTAATTGGCTATCTTAAACATGAAAGGGGTTGTTATCTCTGAGTGTTTATCTGTTCTTTTATTGCAGGATGGTGCTTAGATTGATACATTCATTTGAAACTGTATTACTTTTTTATCGAAAAATATATGGCCTTCACTTCTCCTTGTTGTTGCATTCAGTATCACTCATTTAAACACCCTTTTGCTCCAAATCCCTGGAAATTATCATAAATTATATAACTGTCAATGTGATGAATTGTCCATCATTTAAAATATTTTCTTGACATTCTGCTAGGGAGCATGTGGACTCTTTGGAATAAAGACATTAGAAGTCTTTAGCTTACCAAAACATATATTATATATTTTTTGGGATCACAACTCTATTCTGATTTCAAGAATTTCGTGACTTGATTTTTCACCACTTCCATGATTCTCATAATTATCACTCAGAGATCTCTTTATCCTATCTCTTTACTGATTCTTTTAATGTTATCATTGACCCTCTGGAAACAAAAATTTTCACATTGCAATCCCCCAGAATTCTTATCTCATGGCACATGTTCATTTGAGCTTCATACCTTACAACTTCTTTTGGCCTATCATTTTGTTTCCTCCTTTCAATATTTGTATTCTTCTTCCCATGAATTCTTCTGGCCTCTGTGCCTTCTTCACAGTTGCCTTACAAACTTTTTCAAATAGACAAAAAAGATGCCAATAGCAAAGGCAAATGCATCATCATCTGCTAAGCCAGTAGAACCAGAAAAGACAGTTGAAGCTGAAAAGCCTGTGGACTCAGATGAGAAGGTTGATCTTGATGAAGAAGATCCTGAGGAGACAATGGAGGAAGAAGTTGAGTATGAAGAAGTCGAGGAAGAGGAGGAAGTAGAAGAAATAGAAGAAGAAGTAGAAGAAGATGAGGTTGAGGAGTCAGAAGATGAAGATGAAGAAGTGGAGGATGGAGATGCCAATGAAAACAACCCCCATAATGTTGGGGTAAAGGTGGAAGATGAAGATGAGAAGAAAAAACAAGCACATCTTCTTACCCTTCCTCCTCATGGTTCTGAAGTATATGTGGGTGGAATTCCTCAGGATGCTTCAGAGGAAGATTTGAAGGGTCTTTGTGAATCCATTGGAGAAGTTTCGGAGGTAAGCCTGGCAACTATTGAATGAAACTTGATTGCATGTTTTTCAAGTTATTATAATGTTTCTCTTTTTTACAAGCAGGTTCGTATTATGAAAAGCAAAGACTCGAACGAGAATAAAGGCTTTGCATTTGTGACATTTAAAAATGTAGAATTGGCAACTAAAGCCATTGATGAACTGAAC
Organism: Begonia masoniana; assembly: GCA_022432975.1. Lineage (NCBI taxonomy): Eukaryota > Viridiplantae > Streptophyta > Magnoliopsida > Cucurbitales > Begoniaceae > Begonia > Begonia masoniana. Next base: position 2,033,143 of record CM039512.1, on the reverse strand, counting down.
AATACTGAATTTAAGGTAATATTTACATTCTTTATCAGTGGTAGGCTTTCTTCTTTGTAGGTGAACTGGTGGTTCATTGTATATGTTCATATGATCTGTCTTTCTTTGTATTCAGGGTAAGAAGATTAAGTGTTCTACATCTCAAGCAAAGCACCGTTTGTTTATTGGTAATATTCCTAGAGCATGGGGGGAGGATGATCTGAGGAAGGTGGTGACTGAGATTGGACCTGGAGTGACAGCTGTGGAACTGGTTAAGGTTAAATTATTTTACTTTAATCAAGTCCTTTGTATTCATTAAATCAGAATGCTGGGTTTTTGAACTGGTTGCTTTTGTAACTCTTTGTTCACAGGATATTAAAAATACTAGCAATAATAGGGGTTTTGCATTTATCGATTACTATAACCATGCATGTGCCGAATACTCGAGGCAGAAGATGATGAATCCAAAATTTAAGCTAGATGATAACGCACCAACTGTTAGCTGGGCTGATCCTAAAAATGCTGATTCCTCTGCCGCTTCACAGGTATTTTTTAAGTGCTCCTATTCCTCTTTCCAGAAATAGTCTTCTTGTATTGTCATAAGACAGTGGATAAATGTTATAAGAATATCATATCATCCGAAAGTTGTTTGCATGACACAAATGCTGGTGAATGTAACTGTTATCAATTCAGAAGATTAAGATTGCTGTTATCAATTCAAAAGGGTTGAAAGCTGTGGTGGCTGTTTATATTTTTGGAAATCTCAAATGAAAGAACAGCATTAAGTGAAATTGTAAACCGGCGGTGTTTGATAGATACTATACAGATCAGTTATTGTCTTTGTGGCCGAAATGTGGAATATTTGCCTGGTAAACTTTATTGAGTAATCATTAGTTTTGCATCCATGGCTTGCCTCTGGACTAATATGGACTGGTTATATGATTGAGAGGATCATAGTAATTAGAGTTATCCTTGTTGTTATCATATTAAATCATGATGCCTTTGTTAGATGACTGACTTCTCTTGTGCTAGTGTTATCAATCTTACTTGTTATTCTTTGCAGGTGAAGGCAGTATATGTGAAAAATCTGCCAAAGAATGTTACACAAGAAAAGCTAAAGCGGCTATTTGAACATCATGGGAAGATTATCAAAGTGGTTCTTCCACCTGCAAAGTCTGGGCAGGAAAAGAATAGAATTGGTTTTGTGCATTTTGCAGAAAGATCCAGTGCCATGAAAGCGCTGAAAAACACAGAAAAATATGAACTCGATGGTGATAATTTTTGTCAGTGGTATTTGTGATTTTTCTCTATCTCTGAATGATATTGAAATGAGTTGTTTTGTTTTGTTCCGGTATTCAGGCCAAATCCTGGAATGTTCTCTTGCAAAGCCACAGGCAGATCAAAAGCCGAGTGGATCTAATACCCAGAGTATGGGATTACTTCAAAGCTATCCTCCTGTCGGCTATGGTTTTGTTGGGGGTGGCTATGGTGCTTCTACTGTTAATTCAGGGTATGCTGGTGCTGGTTTTGCTCAGGTGTGTGATATTTTTTTCTTACGCTGATCTTGCCGTTGATATTAATTGTATGTGCTAAATTTTTCTACTTAACTACTATATTTGAATTTTTTTTATCATTGGCTCTTGAGTGGACTTGTTCGTGTTTTTATTTGATTGAGTCTTAAATACCGGGCAGACAAAGATTATACTACATAGTGTTAACTGTTTATGGGTTAATGAATAAGGCGGAAGAGTTGGTGGTGTGTTTTGCAACTCAATGTAATCTTGATAAATTCAATCAAACTTGTAGCAAGTGGTTGATTGCTAATAGCCTTTAGTATGTGCTCCTAGAGCTAGAACATCGGATTTTGGGCTTCACTTAAATACTTCGATATCTTTTGATTGGTTATGCAGTAGGATAAGGTAAAGGCTACTTTCTTTATTTTTATGGTCTTTTATGATCGGCCTGCATAACATCTCTTAGCCCCTAATGAATCCTGTTGAATGCCGTTCGTACAAATAGTGTGTAAGAATTTGTTGGTGTTTTAGATTTTTGTTGATTCTTAGTTCCACTTGTATTACAGCCTTTGATCTATGGAAGGGGACCGACTCCTGCTGGTATGGCAATGATGCCAATGTTGCTGCCAGATGGGCGGATAGGATATGTCTTGTAAGCACAATATTAACTCCTCATTTTCAAAGTTTTGTACTCAAATTATGAAATTTTAGTACGTGAAGTTTGGATGGTTAAGTGAGAGCTTATCTTAAAAGCTGATATGATTCTACTTAGTTCCTGAACTATAGACTCTAAAATGATACATATTTCTGCAGGCAACAACCAGGAGGACAGGCGCTTGCTCATGCTCCTCAGCCAAGAAGTAATATGAGGAACAGCGGCGGAAGTGGCAACAAAAACAGCGGAGGCAGTTCAAATCGAGGTAGGCCTACCAACGACGGTGGACATGGGCGAAGGTATCGCCCATATTAGTTGCTCAAATGTTCGACTTTAGTGAATGTTTCTTCCTCATGTTTGGTGGAATTTGAAATTCTCAATTATCTGATTAAGTAGGCCTCTAATTTTGCTTAATTGTGCAAAACAATACTTGTGCTTAGTTTAATGTTTATGATGAATTGAGGTTTTACTCATTGGATCCACGCCTTTATCTTCCAAAATTTGAAGTGCAAAGTATTCATTTACTGCTAATTCCTAGAGCATAAGTGACAGATTCATTCATAAAGACTAAAATATAAATCATTGCCATGGGAAAACATCTGAGAAACTATAACAGTGATGGAAACCAACAGAAGAGGAAAGGACCAGTTCAGGATGGTGCCCTATTCATCTTCCTTTTCTTCTTCTTCTTCCTCGTCTTCTTCTTCTGCATTTTTTTCCAAGCCCTCTGCTGCGGTTGAGGGTTCCTCTGCTTTTCTCTTCTTTTTCACTTCTTTGGCTTTGTTTGCAGATGCCCTTTTTCCAGCATTCTTCCTTCTGAATTCTGAAGACAATCAACTATATTAGCCCGAAAAGTTTTTAAAAATCCATACTCACCCAACTTGAGTTTTAACACGTTTAGATGTTTCAAGATTTCATGTCGAATCACGTGAATTTCAGATTGAATGAACCTGAGATGTCATCTGAAATGGAGCGCAACTGCATTTTGTAATCGAGAAACAATGGAAGATTCGAGTGGACTATGAAATATATATCAAAGAATATTAAGTGTTCTACTAGAATATGAACCTTCGAGAGAGGCTTTAAGAGGTTTGACAAACTCGGAAAACTCGATCTCTTCCAGTGCTTTCAGTACATCGTCCGCATTTATCGTCCGCCTGCTCGATTCCTTACAGAGATCATTTGCTCTGCGCCGCAAACACGAGAGAGATTTCGTTAAATCATCGAATCAGGCAAGGAAACGAACAAATCCGAATTTCAATTGATCGGCGAGTATTGAAACAAAATAGAAAACAGTTTCCATTTCAAACAATCATCACAGAAGCGAAGAGAACCCTAATCTAGAAATTCTGGTTCAGGAGAAGCGCAGTAAAAAACAAATTACGGTTAGGGAGAAAACAAACGTGGCGGAAAGGTAGTGAATAAAGATCCGAGCGCTTTCAGAGAAGGCGAGGAGAGCGTCCTTGTGAACAATAATGTCGTGGGGAGAAGAGCACTGTGAGAGCTTCTCTTTCACAACCCTCCGCACAATCGTCTTCGGCAGCTCTTCCGCCTCACTCACCGCCTTCTTCTCCATCCTTTTCACGGAAGAACTTTCCCTAATGCCGCTCTCTACTCTCGAGATTCTCGTCGTCCCGCCATTTTTTAACACCCCCTCTACCTCCGTAGACCAATGCCTTGTATAGGATTTTATCAAATTATTTTGGGAAATTACCGGTTTGAACCTCGAACTAACCGGTTTTTTCGATTTAAACCTTGAAGTAAAATTTTTCACGATTCAAACCTTGAAGTATGAAAAATTAACAAAACAAATCTCGGCAGACGTTCTTTTGACCGTCCTCTGTTAATTTTGCCTGAGAACGGACTGTCTCTTCAAACAAGAGACAGTCCGTTCTTGAATTTTTGCCTATAACGGACTGTCTCTTGTAACAGAGACAGTCCGTTCTATTATTTTTGACTATGAACGGACTGTTACAGTCTTGTAACAGAGACAGTCCGTTCTTTAAATGAGGGCAAGAACGGACGGACTCTCTTAAAGAGAGTCCGTCCGTTCTCTCGATTATAGCAAAAACCAGAGAGCTTTTATTACGCAGTTCGCACGATTAATACTCTCGGGATCCATTTTCTCTCCAAATTCGTGCGAAACTAGCGCTAGGTATGATTTTATTTATCGTTTTGAAATGATTTCGTTTGATTTTTAGGTTACAAATCGTGATATTCCCAATTTTTGTCAAACAGAAAACACTCTGTCGCCTCTCCAGCGTTCACTTTTCTCTCCAACGGTCACGGCTATCTTTTCCCAGACGGATAGATTTTCTCTCCAACCTCCGGCTCCCATAAATTTGTTGGGATTGATTTTCTCTCCAACCTGCTGCGATATTTTTCCATAAATTTGATCAAAATTTAGTCCAAGGTATGAATTTATCGTTTGTAATTTATTTAGTTCAATTATTAGGTAAAAAATTTGAGATATATCCCAATTTCACAGAGAGGACGGTCACCACCGTCGGACAGTGCGTCCGATCTCCAGAATTGTAATTCAATCTTGTGCGTTGTTCTCTGTTCTCTGCCGATTCGGCCAAAATTATTACAGGTTCTGTGTCAATTTTGAATTGATTCATTTTGTTTTTGAATTGTTTGGTTAAAATTTACGATTTGTGCTGATTTTTCGAGCATTTAATAAATTTTGCAGTTATTCGTCGTAAATGGCTGATACAAATGAGCCTGCGAACATAGAGTGGTATATGGAAGATCGCGCTCCCATATACGGTGTTATTCATCCATTTGATCACTTAGAGGGTGAAGGAGAAATACAGGTGCATTCGATATCGCAAACCTTAGACGACGAGCTTCATGAACCATTTAATTCGGATGATGACGAGACACAAAGCATACGAGTAAGGGCAGAAACTTCGGGTGATTTTGCTGTGGGTAGAAAATATGGTTATTTAATGGCCATTAGAGGCGAAGTAAAAAGGTATGCTCTGCAAAAAGGATTTGATATCAGATTTGTTAAAAGTGAAACGAAGAGACTAACGGCAAAATATCAAGGAGGAGATTGTAACTGGCATCTGCATGCTTCGGTCATGCAAAATGAGACGACATTCCAAATAAAGTCCTACCGTAACGATCACAACTGTGCAAGGACACTTGATAATCGACACGCTTCGGCAAAGTGGTTGGCAACATATTATTCAGATAGGTTCAAGAGTCAACCTGACTGGCCCATTCCTGATATAATCGAGACAGTGCGGAAGGAACATCAGGTGAACATTAAGCCAAGTCTTGCGAGAAGAGGAAGAACCGAAGCCAAAGAACTTAATTACGGGAGGTGCGAAGAACAATTTAAACTCGTGCGTTCGTACGTAGAAGAAATATTCAGATCAAATCCAGGCAGTACAGTGAAAATACATGGTCACGTGGTGGGTGAAGGGCGAGATGAGAAGATGATATTTGAAAGAATGTACATATGTATGGCTGTTTGTATGTCAGGTTTGTTGGAACAGGGCAGACCCATTATATGTTTAGATGGATGTCATCTGAAGGGCACCTGCCCCGGCCAATTACTCACGGCCGTGAGTATTGATGGCAACAATGGCGTCTATCCCATTGCCGTTGCCAACGTGGAGACAGAATGCAAAGACTCATGGCTGTGGTTTTTGGAGTTATTACAGGACGATTTAGGCATTGGCCTTGGACGAGGATGGACATTTGTGTCCGATCGACAAAAGATATATATTATTATTACTATTATTATGATTATTCGGGCATTGCAGTTGTATTGTTTTATACTGACTTTGTTTTTCTTTAAACTTTCAGGGGTTGTTGGCTGCTGTGGACAACATATTTGGTTTAGCTGAACATCGTTTTTGCCAAAGACATATGTATTCAAACTTCAAAGGACGATTTCGGGGCATAGCGTATAGAGATGCTATGTGGAATGCAGCAAGGGCAACCACACGAGAATATTTTGAGATAGCAATGAGGAAAGTGCATGAGCTAAACCCGGATGCCCATGCATGGCTTCGAAGAACGCCCCCTAGCAGTTGGGCTACTCATGCGTTTTCGGTAATTCCGAAGTGCGACTTGGGCTTGAACAATTTATGCGAGTTTTTCAATGCAGCTATATTGCCGGCCAGGGACAAACCAATCCTGGCTATGTTCGAGATGATTCGAAAGACCATGATGACTCGAATTGTAAAAAAATACGAAGAGATGCTCAAGTCAGACGATGTACTGTGTCCTAAAATTAGGAAAAAGTTAGAGAATCTCAAACAGGCAGCTCACGGTTGGAGTGCTGAGTTAGCGGGAGACGCAAGGTTTGAGGTCAGCAACGGCAACGAACAATTTGTCGTTGACTTGAATGAAGGCGTGTGCGCATGTCGAAGGTGGGAGCTTACTGGTATCCCATGTGTTCATGTCATTCCATGCTTTTATTTCATAAGAGAGCCGGTGGAAAATTTCGTCCATATATACTATCATCGGGATACATATTTAGAGATGTACTCACACTTCATTCGTCCCATTAATGGCCAACAGATGTGGCCGGCAGCAGAGAATCGGATCCCAATCGTTCCACCAGAGAGAAGGCCCCAACCTGGTAGGCCGAAGAAGAAAAGAGCGCGCGATGTCGATGAGCCTTCTACGTCAATAATTTCTAAGAGAAAGTCTACGATGTCGTGTAGTCAAGGGCATAACAGTCGCACATGTACTGAGAGGGGATCCAGTTCAGGTGCTGCTACTTCGCGTGACACATTTATGGATTTCCAGACATTAGACGGGACTCAGGTATATTTTTTCACCTTACTCTCTCAAGAAACTAAGATTATTATGTTCTAATATAACTGTCATTGCGTGTAGGAATCTACTACACGCGGCCATGGAACATGATGATGGATCTCAGGCGATGGCAAGGACATTCTGCAGCAGCTTCATTTTATAGATTTTGTCTATTGTAACTTAATTTATAGTAGTTAGTTTGATTTATTTTAGTTGGATGTAAATATATACTAGTTACATGTAAATATATTAGTTTGATTTAGTTTAGTAGTTTGATTTAGTTTATCAGTTTGATATAGTAGTTACATGTAAATATATTAGTTTCTATTGTAACTAAAATAAACTTAGTTTGATTTATTTTAGTTGGATGTAAATATATAGTAGTTACAGGTATTTTGGTTAGATGCATTTGATCTTTGGTGCAAAATACTGGACCTATTTGGGCTGTCGAATTTGCAGGATGATACTAGCTATGGAGGAGTCAAAAAACAAAGGAAACTCTGCCCAATTTTTTTCTCACTTGTGAATAATCAATTTTTTTCCCAATATTTCTCACTATACATCCAACATAAAATACATCCAACATAAAATACATCCAACATAAAATACATCCAACATAAAATACATCCAACATAAAATACATCCAACATAAAATACATCCAACATAAAATACATCCAACATAAAATACATCCAACATAAAATACATCCAACATAAAATACATCCAACATAAAATACATCCAACATAAAATACATCCAACATAAAATACATCCAACATAAAATACATCCAACATAAAATACATCCAACATAAAATACATCCAACATAAAATACATCCAACATAAAATACATCCAACATAAAATACATCCAACATAAAATACATCCAACATAAAATACATCCAACATAAAATACATCCAACATAAAATACATCCAACATAAAATACATCCAACATAAAATACATCCAACATAAAATACATCCAACATAAAATACATCCAACATAAAATACATCCAACATAAAATACATCCAACATAAAATACATCCAACATAAAATACATCCAACATAAAATACATCCAACATAAAATACATCCAACATAAAATACATCCAACATAAAATACATCCAACATAAAATACATCCAACATAAAATACATCCAACATAAAATACATCCAACATAAAATACATCCAACATAAAATACATCCAACATAAAATACATCCAACATAAAATACATCCAACATAAAATACATCCAACATAAAATACATCCAACATAAAATACATCCAACATAAAATACATCCAACATAAAATACATCCAACATAAAATACATCCAACATAAAATACATCCAACATAAAATACATCCAACATAAAATACATCCAACATAAAATACATCCAACATAAAATACATCCAACATAAAATACATCCAACATAAAATACATCCAACATAAAATACATCCAACATAAAATACATCCAACATAAAATACATCCAACATAAAATACATCCAACATAAAATACATCCAACATAAAATACATCCAACATAAAATACATCCAAATACATCCACCATAAAATACATCCAACATAAAGTACATACTACAGTGCATCCAAAATAAAGTACTATACATCAAACTAGTGTCTCTCAAAATGAATTATAATCTGGTTGGACTGCCGCTTCATAGGCAGATCAGCTCCTATCTGCACGCAATGAAGGTTATGTTACAAAATAATACTTATAATTGAAATAATAAAGCGAAAAATGGGTTGAAATGTACCTGCATCATCGTCAGACATCGGTTGGGCGTTTATAGGTTGGGCGTCTATAGGTTCGGCGTCTATAGCTTGGGCGTCTATAGCTTGGGCGTTGTCCGCATCGTCTTCCATTGCTTCGCCGTCGTCATCGGCCCCCATCGGTTCGCCGTCGTCATCGGCCCCCATCGGTTCGCCACGACCGTCATGACCCCCTATCCAATCAAGGATGATTTGCCTCGTTTCTCTCTGGTAGGCGAACATATCTCTTTGGTAGTTCATCATCTCCGTCAGCTTAGACTCGACCCGATCGAGTCTTTCTGCAATAGAGCCTACATCCGCCCTACTAGTCTCTGGAAGCTTGGTGTCCGTAGGCTGCTCTATATGAGTGTCATCCTGGGAGGCCCCCTCATCTGCCTTGCACGTCCATATCCCGTCTGTTTCGACGAGGCCCATCCTAACCAAATGAATCTTTCCAAAAACCTCACTAGCCCGCTGTTTTCGCATCTGCACATCAGGCAGTAACTGAATCTGAAAATGCTTCACAATCTGCATCATCAACACACCGTACAGCAGGTTTTTGTTTCGTGTCCGCCCGATCTCACACATGTGACATAATATCATAAAACCGGGGTCGAACATCCTGCCACTGTATAGCTTCTCCATCACGTAGAGATCCATGAAGTTAACGAGATCTCTATGTCCATGTCGAGGCAAAAGGGTGTGACACACCATGTTGTGGACTACGCGAGCTTTTACATTCATGTCTTTGGCTCTCGGCTTAAGGGACCCCACAATGTCACTGTTTCGGTTAATGAGCCTTAAGAACTCGGTTCCCTCGGCTGTTCCCATGAAAGGACAGTTCCGGACTGATTGGTAGTATCTTTCCGCCCCTTCCCCGGAAAAACCGATCAACTGATTGACCGTCTCAGGAGTAATCAAAATCTCCGTACCCAATATGTACGTCTTTATAGTTCCCGTTCTGCCGGAAAAGCTCATGTTCGCATAGAATAAGCGAACAATCCGATCACAGCTATCGCCCCGCAACTTATACACTCCATGCAGGCCAATTCTGTCGAACATCTCCTGTATGCCCAAAGACTCCCAACCTGCAAAATCAACGTACTTCGAAAGCGTAACTGATCGGTGTAGCAAATCTAGATTGAACTGCTCTTCACACGCCAGGGAGCGATATTCATTAGTATAAAACTGTGGCCGGTTCGACTGTGGCGGCCTCACTGGCCTATTTGACGGTCCGGCCTGTGAAGACGTTGACGGTCCGGCCTGTGAAGATGCTGAAGTTGCCCGACGTTCTGGAGGTCCACCCTTTCGCCTAATAATTAGTCTCTCAGCCATTGTAATATACGGAGATTTGAATAATCTGCAAAATTCAAAAAACAAATTTTAGATTAGCAAATTTGAGATCGGACACACCTTCCACGGTCGTGACCGTCCTCTCTCTGTAAACAGAGAGAGAACGGACACAGCTTCCACGGTCGTGACCGTCCTCTCTCTGTTTACAGAGAGAGAACGGACACACCTTCCACGGTCGTGACCGTCCTCTCTGTGTAAACAGAGAGAGAACGGACACACCTTCATCGCCTTGTGACCGTCCTCTCATACGAAAATTGGGAAAATCACAATTTGTATCCTAAAAATCGAACGAAATCATTTCAAAACGATAAAATCATACCTGGAGTAAGTTTCGCACGAATTTGTGCAGAAAAATCGCCTTCAACGTTGGAGAGAAAATGGATCCCGAGAGGATTTCTTCGTGCGAGCTGCGCAAGAAATGCTCTCTGTTTTCTGATATAATCGTGAGAACGGACGGACTCTTCTTAAGTGAGTCCGTCTGTTCTTGCCCTAATTTAAAGAACGGACTGTCTCTATTACGAGAGACAGTCCGTTCTATGAACGGACTGTCTCTTGATTTAAGAGACAGTCCGTTCATAGGCAACAATAAGAAAACGGACTGTCTCTATTCAAGAGACAGTCCATTCATAGGCAAAAATAAGCAAACGGACTGTCTCTTAAAACAAGAGACAGTCCGATCTCGGGAACGGACTGTCTCTTGTTTGAAGAGACAGTCCGTTCTCTGGCAAAATTAACAGAGGACAGTCAATAGGACGTCCGCCGAGGTTTGTTTTGTTAATTTTTCATACTTCAAGGTTTGAATCGTGAAAAATTTTACTTCAAGGTTTAAATCGAAAAAACCGATTAGTTCGAGGTTCAAACCGGTAATTTCTCAATTATTTTAGATTAATAGAATAATAATAAAAAATTATAATTAATTAAAAATAAATACTATCTAAATTATAATATATTACCTTTTAATTTCATTGATCTCTAATTTGCCAATTTCTGATATTTAACTTTTAGAGTAATTTTACTTTTTTTTTTTAATTATAATATTTTAACATATTTGATGACACGTCAAATATTTATATTAATTAATTACTTTAATTATACTAATTTTTGTTTAACATATTTTAAGATAATAATAAGAAAACAATATTATTCTAACTTCTATAATTAGGATGACATTAAAATGACTTTTTGATGTTGTAAAATTTTTCTATTAATTAATATAATAAATAAATTAAAATAATTAAAATAAAATATTGCCAGTATAAATTTGATAAATAACACAATCATCACATTAAAATTAATTGAGAAAGTAGCTATACTCTTGAATTAAAAGTAAATCAAATTGCTTTTTTGTACGGATTCCCAATTACGTGGAAAAAAATATAAATGTGATGTCTTAACATAGTTAAAAACAAACACACGATACGAGATTTCACTGTCTTCTCCCTGAAATGAATAAACTTCCCATGATATCATATAAAATGAGCAGTAACTGGAGATCGTTCTTTTAGCATGAAAGATCAAAACTCCTCTTTCCAATATTGAGCAAAAATTTCGTTTCTAACATGATGATAGAAGAAGAATCCAAAAAACAACTAAAGATAAACAAACAATAATCCAAAGTACCAATAATATTTGTATCTGTCTTCTCGAATCAAAGCTTCTTTCCCTACCCAAACTGAAGCACACGATGTAAAGATTCTTAAAACACACGGTATGCCTTTCCCATGGTGCTCTTCAAGTACAAGCATCTTACCTAAGAAAACCCCAAATCATGATGTAAGAAACATGACCCAGAATTTGAAAATTCAAAGAACAGAGCCATGGCATTTAAATTCAAGAGAAATCCGAGTATGAACTTACATTTTGCCAGTTCTTCTTCAACAGTGAAACAAGGAAATTGACACTCATTTGAACATTCTGGAAAACCTGCTTCTCCTCCATTGCAACGTTGCCAACAGCAACTCCCATGCAAAGAACCTTCTTCAGCTGGAACTTAACCATTGCCTTAGTTTCATTCACTTTAGACTCGAGGGATTCTTGATGAGTAACCAGAGTAGGAAACTTCCCTGCAATCATAATATGAAATATAAAATGACAAACCAGGGAATTCTCCAGCCACTAATAATTATACTTTTTTCTTCTCGTTTTTTTATAAGAAACAATGTGTATGTATTGAGAGAAGAAAGGAGAAGAACCATTCTCAAAAAAGTGCAAAGGGAAGACACACTTGCCTGCCTTGTTAAGACCAGGGCCAAGAAGACGGGGGATCTGCTTAATAACAGCCTCTGATGCCAAAAACGCATGATATTTCTTTGCAAGTTTCTTCACTAACTTCTTGTTTTTGTTAAGCTTCTTCAGACTTTCCACGTCCATGTAATCCAAACTTATTTTCACTGCCTGCAGCATTCACAACTCTCATTAACTTGACATAAAATATCAAATAAAAATAAAATGAGATTCTGATTAAACGTCAAGATAAACAGATAGTGTAGAACAACTCGGTAATTGTAGGTGAATGACTTCACCTCTTCAACATGTTGAGCATCTCCAAGCATACAGATCTTCATCTTAGGACGGGGGATGTGCGGTAATTTCACAGAACCACTGAAACGCTTATCCTTCTGAGGATCATAATTTTTCAGCCCAATCTGAAGTTCAAGGGTTTCAGTAAAGTTTCTCTTTTTGTCCTTGCTATCAGTGAAAATGGATGAGATTGCTTCCCTCAAAGCATCACTCTGAAGCTTACTGCAAATCAAATAATAAAATATTCTCAACGAGAGTTCGTTAATTAGCAAAACAATAGGTCAGCTAACAGCAACTATGTGAAAAAATGCCCACCAAAAAGGATAATATGGAAGAAGAGGCATCCTAAAGTCTAAACAGATCCTCGTGATTCAATCTATAGAAAGCATAACCACGACTAAGCACATAAAATGAGAGGTTATTTGATATAAAGCTACTTAATATACCACAGTAGCAGGCTCAAATAAATATACCGGATGGCAAGATAATGCAAAACACCACATACGCCGCTCGAACAACAACTTTGACTACACATTCACGCCGTGATCTTCACATCGTTTCCAACAACAAAAATTATAAATACTAATCACATAAAGATCCAATTCCATCGCATACCTCATTTTTAAACCTTCTTACTTCACAAAAACCTGCAACAGCTTTCTTCCTGCAAACGAACAAATCTCATTTACAAACGCGTAGCAAAATTAAGAGAATAGCATCTATGCATTTTATCAGAATTAGAATTAAGCTTTAGAAAAACACAAATCCAAGCTCGTCATCAAGATTACTCCTCATTCAGCGAAAACAAACAACCGCTCACCGATCCAATACCTCGATTCCATAGATTCAATCAATTGCGCGAAAGAAAATCAAAAATTGAACCACAACAAGAAATTAGCAAGCGTAGAGCACAGAGTGGGAGACAATACCAGACAAAACGGAGAAGAAGCTAGGGTTTCAGGAGGCCAGTGAGAAACTATATACCTCATAAGGATAAACAGATTCGCGAGGCCATTCACTAAATGGGCCTGAGTAGCCCACTAATCAAGCCCATTAAGAGCTCAATAGCCCGTTAAATAGCCCAAATAGAATCCAAATGGGCCTCCAAAAAAAATTTAATTCTTTTTACCGGAAGCTTTATATTTATTAAATTTATTGAATAATATTTATAATATTAATTTCACATTTAATTAATATTATAAATTAAATATTTATAATTTATTATATCAATTGCACAGATTATCGTTTATTAAATTAAAAATCAAATTTAAATATTTAAATATTTAAATATTTAAATATTTTAAATAATAACTATCTTAAATTTTTAATATCAATTGTTTTCGAAAGTCAATTATTAATATCAGAGTGCAACATTATTCTTACTGGGTAATGAATGGTCAAGGTCAACCCCGTGATCAATAATTCTATGTTTTATTGCGTATCATTGTCATAAAATAATTGTAGAACGTGTTAAATATTATTTGATTATGATTAAAAATAAAATAGTTGACTAAAATTTACACTTTAAAAGTAATTATGTGTTGGAGAAAATGTCATAGGAATAGATTTTTGCTTAGATTTTAATCAAAAGCTTAATCCATTTAAAGATTTTTCAATAATATCATGATTATTACTCAAACCGATATGGATAAATCTCATACCTTCCTTTGTTGATTGAAAAATAACGCGAATAAGATCGAGAATTGTTAGTTTTGAAAGTTGATGAATTCGATAGATAATATAATAAGTAGTTTTTGATTAGGGGAGGCAAAATCGGACCGGAACTGCGGTTACGGTTCCAGTTCGATCTGATTTTGTTCACCAAAGAAATTGGTTTCAGTTCCAAATTCTCAAGACTCGTGATTCACGCTCTGGTCCACGGTATTGGGATAAAAAAACAGTGAAAATCGAATCGAACTGAACCGTGATTAAATATTTTTATCTAAAAAATTATTATTCAAAATTGTAAAAGATTGGCTCATACCTGACAACCGATTCTAAACCCGAACCAAACCGAACCGTGGTTAAATATTTTTATCTAAAAATTGATAAAAATCGATCCAAAATCGCAAAAAACTGATTCATACCTGACAACCGACTCTAAACTCGACCCAATATCTGAAAGCTTGACCCATAACAATAAAAAAACCGTAAATATTTTTTAAAAAATTTAGAACCAAACCGGGACGTAACCGTGAAATACAGTCTGTTCCGATTTTCGTCCCAGAATCTCACGATTTCGATTCCAGAACTATGAAACTATGGGCGACGGTTCTAGGTTTGGTTCTTGGGTCAAATCGGACCCGCCCCATCCCTGTTTGGGCTCAATCAAAACCCTAATTTTCACACGCATATATAGCATGATTGATAGGAAGAAGATGAAGTGTAATTGAAATTAAGGTGTAAAAACTAAGACGAAAATAAGGATTTTTCTATTAATGGAAAGGGAATCTTAATGTGGCAAGGTTTTAGGTGATGACAAGGAAGGGATGTTGACCCAGCAACAAAAGGGATAATGCCAAACAAATCCATTCCAAACAAGATTAATTTTATAAAGATTAAAAATTAAACAAGTGGGTCTTTTCTGTGTCTGGATTTTTATTATTCTAATGTTTTGGTTGAAATTTGTAGAAGCAACTGCAACAATCTTTGCAAGGCCATAGTCAATGGAACCCATCTTTCTCTCTCAAAACTCCATTGGATTTCACAGTAAAACTCAAGAACCTCTGCAATTTTCTCACCATTTCTCGTGATCACAGGTGAATCTTTCTGGGTTTTCTTCTCCAGGGTGGTGTGTCTTCTTTTTATAGCTTTCCACCGGCAAGTTTTGGTGTTTAGATAGAGAGAGAGAGAAAGAGCTCGAATAGAATATACTTGGGTCGGTTTTAGAGAGAGAGAGAGAGTGGAGTAGGAGTCAGTGATTCTGGTGGGTTCCTAAACCTTTCATTATTTCTCTTTGTATTCTTGTTTGATTATTTAAATAGTTTTAATGGCAGCTCCACACTGTTTCAAAGGGCCAGAAACCAGTAGACAAGGACAAGATTTTCTGTACCATGTAATGAGTTTCAAAATCTGATAATATTTACTACAGAAGACAACCCGAGTGATAAAGCAACCCAGTTTCGTAGCCGAATTTATTCAGGTTTTATTCATGGAAAGAAGGCGAGGAGTCAGAAATTAAACACCTAGTCTACCATGGGTAACTGAAGAGAGAGAAAAAGAGCTGGAGAGAGAGAGAGAGGGACCTGAGAAGGAGACTGGATAAAACTTTGACGAAGAAAAGAAGCTTTCGATAGAGTTATTTGAATCTCTGTCTCTTCTCTATCTGGGTTTTGCTTCTTATTTCTGCTTTCTCCTCAAATCAAAGAAAAAAGAGGTAACGAGTATTGAAAGCAAAAAGGATAATTTTCTGCTTGATTTTTTGTAGCAAGTCAACAGACTGATAGCGTGTTCTTCCACGGCTTTGATTTTCTCAGCGAAAATAGTCTTAACCTTTGATCGGTTTTGTCTAAAGATGACAAGAAAAGTCTGAGAAAGAAGCTGAAATCTCGGGTTGCATGGCGGACCACAGAGTTGGAGAGACTGGTTTATCAGATTCTGGACCTTCAAATCACCATAGCCATCTCCCTTATGCAGTTCTCCAAGGAATCGCTAATCCTTCCACCGCTTCTTTCATGTAAGCTGTTTCTGTAAAGTTTTTATCAGAAAAATTAGACTGTTTGAAGTTGAATTTCATGTGGGTTCATTCGATTTCAAGTGATTATCATCCTCTTCGCCTTCTTCCTTAGTCATCAAGAAAGATCGAGCTTTGATTTTGGAGAGCTGGAAGAAGCAATTGTTTTGCAAGGCGTTAAGTTTCCAACTGATGAAACCAAACCACGTAAGCTCTCTCTCTCTCTCTCTAGGTTTTCATCCTCTTCTGACGTCCGATCTCCATAAGACCATAACCAACCCTTAGAGAGAGAGAGAGAGAGAGAGTAGAGAGAGAGAGAGAGCTTTGAACATGTCTAGAGAGAAGCAAAGTTGGTTTTAGTTTTCCCATTTCCAATACAATAATGATTCGAAGACGAAGCTCAAACGGCGTGAGCCTACAAACTTAGCAAAAAACTGACTCCATATCTGCAGAATAAATTTAAAAAAAAAAGAAAAGGGAAACTGTTTCGTCCTCCTTTCGATTCTTTGAAAAATCTGAAATCTATTTCATTTTTTACGATCCTCTGAGATTTTACTTTTCTGATTCTTGCAGCTTTTTCATCAGGAAGGTCTGCAGCTACTCTGGAAATGTTCCCTTCTTGGCCAATCAGATTCCACGAAACGCAAAGAGTACTCCTTCTCTCTAAACCTTTTCTTCTTTGACCATCTCCTCTGAAATCTTTTCGTTTAAACCCGCCATAACTTCATCAAATTCCTATCCTTCTCGTTTCTGAACTGGGTTTCGCTCAAAACTTTATTTTTTGCATTTACCAGCTGATGAAATTTAATTTATGGCATTTTCTCGTCACCCATCTCACCGGTCTGTTCATACAGGGAAGCTCTAATTCAGGAGAGGAAAGCACCGAATCGGGATCGGCGGTGAATTTTCTACACGGTAAAGCCGAGGAGGCGCAGTTAGAACAATCAGAATCGCCGATGAGTAGTAAAAAGCCTCCGACTTCGGATCATTATCGTCTTCAACCTGATGATCAATTAGTCGCCAAACCAACACACGAAAAGGTTTTTAATTTACTGTTTCATACTGTTACTACAATTTTTTTTTCTCTCTCTCTCCTCCAAATCAAAAACTCAGAAAAAGTACTTATATTGATTTCATGTCTCTCTCGAGGCACGGATCCCAACAAGTTTAGAAAATGAACCATGGCAGAGTTTCTGATTTCCGAATGATTTTTCTGATAGTCTGACTTTGAAGAGATGCATATAGAGAGAGAAAGAGAGAGAGTTCAGCCTGCTGATCTTGTTCATATAAAATGCTTTATGAGAATCTTCACCATTCTTTACCCAAGCCCCAAAAACTACGAGCTTTTCGATTTTTTGTTTTTAAATCTGTTTTTTACACACAACCCATTTTTTAAACACCAAAAATAGTTCGATCTTTAAATGTTTATTCAGAAATAAGAAAATTTTCTGGAAAAAATTCATCTCCTTGATCGTTCTGATTCTCGCTCAAAGATTACAGACACTCCCTCAGATTCTGTGGTAAATTCCTTTCGCATTTCCTCTCCCAGCTCTAAATATTACTCCACTTTCATCTTCTTCTGCATTTTTAATTAAAAAAAAGAAAGAAAAGAAATCATGAACCTGGCGTTTCAATAGCCTTAAATTCATACTTGAATATTCAGCAACCGAATTGTCATTGTTTTGTCTTTTTTTGCCAGATGAGTTTGCTCCAAACAAGATTACTGTTTTATTTTATTAATTATTTTTCTCTCTCTCAACCATGTAGAGAAAAGGAGCTGTTTCAACATCAGAGAAACAACTTGATGCTAAGGTTCAGATTATTATTTAATTTAATTTAAATTTTCTTCTTTTTTTTTTTTTTTAAGTTTATTTTGTTCATTATTGAGCACCCTTTGGTCCACTTGGCTTAATATTTATGCCAATTGGCTTTAGACATTGAGACGTTTAGCTCAAAATAGAGAAGCTGCAAGAAAGAGCCGCCTCAGAAAAAAGGTAAATCAATTTTTTAGGCCTATAACAACGTTAAAAAAAGAAGAAGGGGTTATGTTCTAGATTTTGTAGAACTCATTGTTCTTCAGTTATAATCTTGGTTTTGTATTATTTTAGTGCGTTATATATTTGCTTAGACTGATCATCTTTTTAACTTTGCCTGTGATTAGGCTTATGTACAGCAGCTAGAATCAAGTAGACTGAAACTCACCCAGATTGAACAAGACCTTCAACGATCACGCTCTCAGGTTTAAACATGTATTTAATAAACTTAAATAATAATATTTAAATCTTTTCTCTGAAAGGAAGATTGATATAATCAGAGACATGGTTTATCTGCAGGGTTTGTTTTTGGGTGCTTGTGGTGCCGTCGGAGGGAATATCAGTTCCGGTGAGTTTGTCCGGTCGAAAACAAAAAGACAAACAAAAGAGATGATCTTTTAAAGAGAAGTTTGAAATTCTGCTAGCCTTAGTGTAGTTGGTAACTATTGAAAAAATAAATTAGGTGGAATGTCCATTTAGTCATGGGCATCTTTATTTTTTTAATGTATTGGATGTTTAATTAATTTATATAATTTCAAAGTTCAACTAACATGCAAATATTCATTAAAAAAGACTAGATTTTTTGGCAGAATACTAAGATCAGATCGAGCTGCATTCGATCTTCCCAGATCATGTTGGATTGTTCTAATTACAAGATTTAGAAATCAGATACTGTGATTAATTTACTTTAATTTGGAAAAAGATGATTTGTTTGTTTTGTAGATCTATAAGTTTGTCCTTGCTTCAGTTACACGCATCCTGTTTTGATTCTTTGAAACGACCATTTCTCTATGACCATTATTTTAGGAGCTGCAGTCTTTGACATGGAGTATGCAAGATGGCTAGACGATGATCATCGACACATGGCGGAGCTACGGGGCGGCTTACATGCGCATTTACCGGATGGGGATCTCCGAATAGTAGTTGACGGCTACATTTCTCACTACGATGAACTTTTCCGGCTAAAAGAAGTGGCTGCTAAATCTGATGTCTTTCATCTCATCACTGGATTGTGGATGTCTCCGGCCGAACGGTGCTTCCTTTGGATGGGTGGTTTCCGGCCATCGGAGCTCATTAAGGCAGGAACAAAAAACCAGACCAAATTTAAGATTTATTTCAATAAACTAAGCTTATATAGTTAAGAGGATGTTTTTCCTAGCAGATGCTAATATCACAACTAGACCCAATAACTGAACAGCAAGTTATGGGAATATGCAAACTCCAGCATTCTTCACAGCAGGCAGAAGAGGCACTTAGTCAAGGCTTGGAACAACTCCACCAATCTCTGATCGACACCATTGCCGGCGGACCGATCATCGACGGGATGAACGGAATGATTGTGGCGATTGGAAAGCTTGCCAGTCTCGAGGGCTTCGTTTGCCAGGTTATTTTATCAAAAACCTTTGATTATCAGTCTTATTAAATGGGAAACTGGAAATGATATTTTGTCAAATGTTGCACGATCATTTGTCTTATATCAAAGACTTTGTTGTCAAGTTAACATATTATTTTCCAATAATTTAGAAAACAATCAAGCAAGCTACATGCCAAACCTAACCAATTATGCTCTCCTTGATTACATTATATTATATTATTTGTATGTCAATTAGATTGTATTATTTCACATTTCATACAATATGTATGGATGTGTAATATTGTGACATTCTTGCATATTAGAAACACTGTTTATGCATCATTTAGGTTTAGTATTTGAAAAATGTCAATGTAAGGAAGCCCTAAACCCTAGTTCAACAATTAAGTTCTTGAGTATGATCTTTATTAGCTACTCAAAGTTAGGTCACTAGTAACTTTATTCTATCAGTAGATTCAGGATTCGATCGGAGACGAGCACATTGAAATTGAGTGCGAATAATTTTTTTGGGTAATTTCAATCTGTCTTTAACTTTGGTTTCAAGGTGTCAATTGAAAGGGTTGAAATTCGCATTTCGTTCAGCGTCGCTATCGGAAGTTGGTCGGAGAGCGATATTTATGGTAGTTTGACGTTTCGACCCTAACAAGAAAAAAAGGGAAATTGTGAGAAACAGTCCTTGTATAATCCTTCATGATTGGAAGCATAATCCAAATTATTAGATGTTGAGTTTCAACCCGTTGAAATGTACCCACTTTGTGATTTGAATCTTCCCTAAACATCTCATATATTTTTGTTAATCTGTGTTGAATTTTAGGCGGATATACTGAGGCAGCAAACTCTTCACCAACTACAACGGATACTAACAATCCGGCAAGCAGCTCGATGCTTCCTCGTGATCGGCGAGTATTACGGCAGATTACGAGCCCTCAGTTCTCTATGGTCGTCTCGACCCAGAGAGTAAGATTAATATCATCAACTCTGGTTTTTGTTTTGTTTAATATTACAGCACCAAGAAACGATGATTGTTGTTTTCTAGGACGATGATCAACGACGATAATTCCTGCCAGACATCAACAGAGCTACACATGATTCAACAGCCTCCACCAAATCATTTCTCGAACTTTTGACAAGCTCATGTTCTGTCAGATTAAATAGTGGAGATGTGGGGTTAGGGTTAGGGTTTTATTCACTTTGTTTTTTCTGCGTTATAATATTTATATATTCGTAATTATAAACCCACTCAATAGTCTTACATCTTTCCATCTTTTTTAGTTTCATTTTGCTCCTATAAAATCGAACGACTCTTGATGGTGTATAAAAGCTGGAAATAGAATTGACATGTACTGACAAACCATTATAAATTTAACCTGCTGAAGCTAAAAATTTCTTCTGAAAGTTTAGAGAGAGAAAGAGAGAGAGGTTGTTGAAGCATTAATGGAGGGTGGTTGTGAAAGGAGAAGTAAAATCAAATGCAGAAAGGACGAAAGGGGTTGAAAAATATACAAACTCAAAAGGTTGTTCTTTTGCATGGCTTTCTGTTTCTGATAAAAACTGCACGACACTAGAGATCTGAAAGTTAGGTCTTCCACTTCATTTATTTCAAGTGGGTTGAGAGAGAGAGTGCAGAGGATTAAGCACTGTTTCTTTGAGATCCAATGAACATGAAACCTTATATGATCTCAAAGGAACTACAAGATAAAAGAAAATAATACAAGATTTTGTTGACTGTGAAAACTCAATTTATAATTCCACGTCGTCTCTTCTATGAACAAATTCAATTCGCAAATGAGAAGCAATTTTTCTACGTTTACCGACTTTTATTTCACTCTTTTGCAAAGTCAAAAACCGCATTTTCAGTTCACATCAACAATAATATGACTATTGTTTTTTAAGGTCAAAATCAATTTAAATTCTAAACTATGAGGTTTTTTTTTTTTTTTTAAATTTTTCTATGTTTACCAACTTTTATTTCACTCTTTTGCAAGTCAAAAACCTCATCTTCGGTTCACATCAACAATAATAGACTCTTGTTTTTTAGGGTTAAAATCAATTTAAATCATAAACTATGAGTTTTAAAAAAATTCTTAAATTAAAAAATTTAACAAATCAAACCATAAGTTATCAAAAACTAACAAATCAAACTCTAGCCGGAGGTGATAACCCTCCGACACCCCCCCCCCCCCCTCACTATTCACGTAGAGAACAGGGGGCCGTTCGACTCTCGTTTTCTATTTACCCCTATTTTATAAATTAATTTTATAAAAATATTTAACGATATTGGATTTACTTGAAAGTCTTACCACATTATGGGAAGATAACTTGAAAATTTTTGTTATATTCTAACACTTGTACGATTTATTATAATTTTAGTGAATTATTTTATAAAATAGAACTAAAACAATTATAATAAATCATACAAATGTTAGAAAATCATGAAAATTTATAGATTATCTTCACATTATGTGGTAAAATTTTCAAGTAAATCAAATATCGTTTGGTATTTTTTAAAAATTAATTTATAAAATAATGGTAGGTCATTCTCCCATGCTGGCCCCCCCGATTTTGGCACTCGGAGAACGGCCCCCCATTCTCAGGGACCCGCCCCCTAGTTCTGGCACACGTATAATTGTTTTTTTAATTTAATTTATAAAATGAAAAATGAACTATGACTATTTAAAAAAAAATCAAATAATATTGAATTTACTTGAAAATTTTACCACATGTTCACTACATTATGAGAAGATAATTTGAAATTTTTTGTGATTTTCTAACATTTGTAAGAGTTATTATAATTGTTTTACGTCTGTTTTATAAAATAATTAACTAAAATTATAATAAATCGTACAAGTGTTATAAAATTACAAAAAATTTCAGATTATTTTCCCATAGTGTGGTGAACATGTGATAAAATTTTCAATTAAATCCAATGTCATTTGATAATTTGTTAAAATTAATTTTTAAAACGACGGTAAATAGAGAATGGGGCTGTTCATTTCAGATCGACCCCAATGCTCTACGTGAATAGTGAACGGGGGTGCTCGGAGGGTTATCACTAGGGGTGTGCAAAATCGGTTTCGGTTCGGTTTTGGGGAGGAACCAAACCAAACCGATCGGTTTCGGTTTCGGATTTACCGAACCAAAACCGGTATTTTAACATACCAAAACCGAACCGGAAGTTTCGGTTCGGTTTTTGTTCTACAACCTATTTTCCAAAAAATTAAATAATATAAATTTAAATTGGAGGAGATAAAAAACAACTAGATATATAGTCAAATATAAAAAAAAAAAATTGTATTAGAAGAATAAAAAACGAAAAGTAAAGTCAAAATAACAATAAATCCTTTTAGGAAATAAAAGTAATATCATAACAAAAGTAATAATATCAAGTTATCAAATATCAACGGCCACGACAGAGAAACAAACAAAGTATCAAACAGAAAATTCGCTCCAAGCCTTCAACTATTCCATCAATATTGGAAGAATATCTTATTCTCCATTAGTTGATGTGAAATCTACAAAATATAGTTGATAAACCAATTACATAAAATGAATTAAAAGTATGAAACGAAAAGAAAACAAAGATATAAAATAAAACAGTACATATCTTGTTCAATTTCATCAATATTTGCCACTGAAGAATTAAAGTTGGTGGATTGATGTTTTGCCGTCCGAATCCAACTTTGAGGGCAAATAAGCGCCTCGACAGTCTTTGGGGAAAAAGAACTACGAAATGAATCGAGCACACGTCCTCCGTTACTAAAGGCTGATTTCGAAGCAACTGTTGAAATGGGGATAACTAATACATCCCTTGTTATTTTACTCAGTAGTGGAAATTTCAAGGAATTCACTTTCCACCATGCTAGAATATCAATTTTATCTGAAAACTTTGTTAATCTTTCAGATAAATATTGATGAACTTTAGACTGATTAATTGAATCGCCATCCTCATCTTGATCATTAAAAAACATCTCATGCATCTTATTCCGGGTTGAAGTACTACTTTGTCTTGTTACGGTAGAAGTCATTCCCACCATCATACTAGAATTGTCTTATGAAGTATCAAAATCAGATTTATAATGGAGATATAATCTTTCCATCACAATTTCTACTTGTCTCACTAAATCATTTGCCTTGTCACTATCAAACAACATGGTAAGACAATGTTTCAAAAACTTCATTTTATATCTAGGGTCTAGTACAATTGCTACACACATTAACATATTAAATTTATCACAACTCCCCCAATATTTGTCAAACTTTCTTTGCATGTCAATAACCATTGTAACGACCCTAATACTGTACCCATTTTCCGTCAACTATTATTATTATTATTATTATTATTATTATTTTATATACTTATAACTTTAACTGACTCTAGGCGGAACCTAAACCGAAATCGAAATCAGAATCGAAATCAGAATTGAAATCTAACTTTTAAACCTCTTAAAAGAAACATAAAACTATTTAATAAAATAATTACAACTATAAAATAATTACAAAAACCAGAACAAATAAAGGGGAGGGCAAAACTGTCCAGCCCGTGACAAAAGGGGCAGCGAACAGTCGTTGCAGCATGCAGCGACTGATCGCTGCATTCGCTGCAGCCATTCTTCTCAACAATGGATTATCACACTTAGAGTGCTCATGGATAATCATTTTCAAATTACACACTTCACTAATATAAATAATGGAGGTGACATGTGAGGAGGCCGAAACGGAAACAGTTGTATCGTAATAGATCTTCAAAAACTTGACAAGCTCTATAATATTAGTCCAGTCTTCTATTGTGGGTGGTCTTTCACTTTTCCTGCCCAAATCAAGAAAATAATGACCATCACTTTCAATTAACTTTGCAAAAGGTCTTTCATACTTTTCGGCGCTTTCTAACATTAAATATGTAGAATTTCTTCTGGTAGGTACGTCAAGACAAACATTACTTTTACAAGTGATCTTTACATTTTCAACACAATTTCAAAATTGTTGTAGCCTTGCAGGAGAAAATCGAACATATTTCACCATTCTACGAACTCTTGCAATAGACTCTTGATGATCTTTTAAACCATCATACACAATCAAATTCAAAATATGTGCAAAACATCTCACATGCATGTGTTCTCCATTCAAAACTAACTCATTCCAATTTCTAATACTTTTGACCAAATACGTAATTGCAACATCATTCGATGAAGTATTGTCAACAGTAATCGTCAAAACATTTTCAATTCCCCATTCAAACAAACATCTTTCTATTTCTTTACCAATCGTTTCACCTTTATGATTCGAAATCAAGCAAAAATTGATAATTCTCTTACCCAATATTCAATCACTATCAATGTAATGAGCAGTTAATGCCGTGTAATTCAAATTTTGAACAGAAGTTCATGTATCTGTAGTCAAGCATACTCGTTGAGATGTATTTCTAAAATAATCTTTCAATTTCAATTTTTCTTTCTCATAAATACTCATAATATCTCGTCCAATGGTAGTTCTAGAAGGTATGAAAAACTTAGGTTGAACATATTGCGAATATGTTCTAAAACCCTCTCCTTCAACGAATTTCAAAGACAATTCATTAACAATAATCATCTTTGAAAGCAATTCTCGACAAGTTTCAAGACTAAAACAAGTTACACTCGATCCCCCTCCCATATTCTGATAGCTTAATGTCTTTTGTTTCTTATCAACACTTGCCAATAATTTGTTGCAATTAAGAAAGTGTTTCTTCGATGCATGACATGCATATGACTTTGAGCAATGATTACATTTTGCTCTAAGATTGCTATTATCAGAACTGTCAATCTTCGTAAAATGATTCCAAACTTCTGATTTTTTCCTTTTCGTTTGACTACGTGCAGGACCCTCTACACTATCATTAATGCTTTCCATCCTAAAACAAATTTAATCAATCAAAATCAACGATTGTATCAAAAACACTACACATGTTGCTATAATCTAATGTTCTCAGTCATGATTGAACATCACAAAACAAACAAATAAAACACATAAATTGCTCTCAGTCACGCCCGAAGAGTCTTCTAAAACAGAAATATTAATAAAACAGCACATAACAAACAAAAAAAAACACATAAATTGCTCTCGGTCACGCCCGAAGAGTCTCCCAAAATAGAAATATTATGTAACTAACTAACTATACAGTGGAAAATCTCAAGTATTCTCTCGGTCAAAAACAGAGCAAAATCATTGATTTTGCTATGTGAAAACCACTAACCAGGAGAGCAAAATGTGATTTTGCTCTCTATGAAGTGTGAACAAACGACATTTTGCTTTCTGTCGTGTTTTTACAGAGAGCCAAAATAATTTTTGCTCGCTGTGAACAAATGACAGAGAGCAAAATCAACACATTTTGCTCTCTGTCGTTTCTTTACACTTTACAGAGAGCAAAATCAATGATTTTGCTCTCTGTCAAAGACAAAAACAAGTAATGAAACTAATGAGAGAATAGAACATACCCGGTTAATCAGTTGCCTGCTCGGTGCTGTTGTCGTTGGTGCTGCTGTGAGTTGTCGTCGTCTGCTGGGTTTCTGGTCGTCGCCTCGCCTGATCGTCTTCATCGACTCGCCTGATCGTCTTAGATGAAGAGTGAACTGTGAAGAGTGAAGAATGAGAAGTGAGAACCGACGATTTAGGGCTTCAGAAATATGAAATATTCATGGTTTTTTGGTTTTAGGTTCCAGGTCTGGTTTGATTCGGTTTGTCTCGGTTTTGACCGATCCAAACTGAAAATCGAACCTAATTGAGCGGTTCCTACAAAATGAAACCGATATTCGGTTTTCAAATGGTCAAAGCCGATCCGAACCGACCCTAATTCACCGGTTTCGGTTTGGTTCGTCGGTTCCGGTTCAGTTTGCACACCCCTAGTTATCACCTCCTGCGAGGGTTTGATTTGTTAATTTTTTATAGTTTAAAGTTTGATTTGTTAGATTTTTTAGTTTAAGAGTTAAAAAAAAAAAGAAATTATAATTTAAGGTTTAAATTGGTTTTAAAGTTTTATTTTTTAGAATAAACACTTTATATTATTATTTAATTTCCATTCTGACACTGCTCAGTATCTTTTGTAATTTTCAAATCATCAATAATGATCTGAATAGCAATTTCTTTTGCAGAGTAAGTTAAAAAAGAAATTGTTATTTATTGGATTAAATAATCCAAACCAGATATCGTCCAATCAGAAGAGTCAACCATAAAGAAACCATGAAGAACTCCTTACGGATTTTAACTATGCTAAAGTAAAATAACATTGAAGTTGTCTAGCATTTGGTATGATCTGAGTTAACGTCTTCAAGACTTGGTTCTTCTCCGAACAACAGTTCTCTGAAAATAGCTTCACAGACCACATTTTCATGGATGAAAAGATGACCTCCATCGCCAACTTCATGGTACTTGATCCAGGGGAGCTTCTTTATGACGTGGCGTTGCAACTCGTAGGGCACAAGTTTGTCTACGCGCCCTTGCCATAGGCACACTGACCCTTCGTTTTTAGGGAATGGATTCTTCAGCTCCATTGGGTCAAACTCCCATTTCCCAAAATGCACCTTCATGTCTCTGTGCAAAGATTCATATACTCCTTGTTGTCTCGGCTTCGCCTAGAGAAATAACATCAAGTTTAATACGTGTAACTGTCCGACTCTCATAGACCGTCTGATCCTCAGTAAAATTATATGGCACGCGACAGAAGATTCGGATTTATTTAATATGATATGATTAGTGCAATACCTCGTTAGGAATACGAATTCGGGGCATATTCTTGATGGTTTTGACGTCACGATCGTTGAAAAGTATGGGATGTCGCTCCATTACCGAACAATACGGAAACCATTTTTGGGTCATCCACCAGTAGGCAAGAATTGGGACATGATGAGCAATAGTGAGCTTCCATTGATCTCTCTTGAGCAGTTTACTGAATGCTTGATTAGCTAGTTTGGGTGGGAAAGAAGGCCACCAGAAGTTTACGACAGGAACTACTAAACTCGCACCATATAGTCTATAGTAAAGATTAAAAAATTTAAGTAAATCAATCTAAAGTATTCTGAATTAAACGAATCAAACTTAGTGTAATGAAAAGTGGGTAGAAAAGAAGAAGTTGCCTGTGGGGTATGTATTTGAGACAAGCCCAGACAGAGTAAGAGCCAATGGAGACTCCAATGACATAGAACTTTGGTCCCACCTGCAACTTATCAGCAAGTTCTTGAATATCAAAGGCTTCACTTTTGACTGATCTTTTAGGGTTTGGATCGCTTTCGCCATACCCAGCTCTGTCAAATGTCAAAATATAGACACCCATTTGTTCCATCGCCTCCTGAGATCATACCCAATAGTTCAAGGACTGGAAAAGTGAGTGAGAAAGATGAAGAAGATGAAGAGAAGATGAAAGGGTACTTGTGAAAGTGGCAAATAAATATCCTTTGAGCTGTCAAAGCCATGAACTAGAATGACTTTGAATTTAGCTTCGTTTTTAGGGACTCCCCTTTCCTTGTAGGACAAGTGTCTTCCATCACGGAGCTTGATTCTTGGTGAGGTAACAGGAGGACCATTTGGGTCGCCACATTTTTGTGGAGGCGGCGGCTTTATGCTCTTGTATACTACATATACAGCCACACCCACCGCCGCCGCCGCAGCTAGTGCCACTACCACCGACACTCCGATAACCATCCTCGAGATTTGTATATTTCTTCAGAGAGGGAGAGGATGAAGTCGGCTTTTAAAAACTTGGGTCTTTGGTGTTTGAGCTGTTTATTTTGACTGGTAGGTAGGTATGTCTTCAATTATTTTTTTCAACATTTTTCTGCCCACACTGTTTTGAATATTTTGGGTTGAAGCTTGGCTTTTTAGCCGACAAGAATGAACCTTCCTACAAACTGTTCATTACAAGTATTTGCTAAAGGAAGAGGTTGGATCGAAATTCCAAAGTTTTCCGAGAATTGTTTTCTCGAGAAAGTGAAACTTTCCTACCAAAAAAAAAAAGGAAAAAGTACCCTTTAGACTCCAACGTATGGAATCAGTGGCCATTTGATACCTAACGTCTTTTTTGTACTCAATCAAACCCTAACGTATAAAACGTTTGCAATTCAAACCCTACCGTCAATTTTTCAGTTAAATTTAACATATTCTTTTCAAAATTCCTAAACTCTCCCTCCCTCTCTCCCTCTCTCTCTCTCTGCGTAAAACACCCCCCCCCCCCCTCCCCTCTTTAAGAATGCTAAAATCAGCGAGGTTGAAGAATATTCTGGAGGGTTTTGGGTGGTGGCCACCGGAGAGTCGAGTGACCCGTTTATCCCGGAAGTGGAGGGTATGGATACTTTCCCCGACGAGGTTATTCATTCGACGCGGTACAAATCCGGGAAGGAATTCGCGGGGCAGAACGTTTTGGCCGTCGGCTCTGGCAACTCCAACATGGAAATCGCGCTGGACCTTGCAGAAAACGGCGCCAAAACCTCCATCATCATTCGAAGTCCGGTAAGAAACCTTTTACTTAACGAAAGCAGAACATCAGTATCTTCTTTCACACTCTCCATCAGAAAGAACAGCTTAAAACTCAGGGATTCATTTTATTTTATTTTTTGTTCTGAATCATTTCAGGTTCATTATTTGTCGAGGGGAATGGTGAACGTGGCGCTGCTGTTGCTGAAGCGATTCAGACTAGAGTGGGTGGATTCTTTGATTGTTCTTCTCAGCAAGATTATTTATGGAGATTTAAGTCAGTATGGGATAGTGAGGCCGAAGGAGGGTCCATTTTACATGAAGGTTAAGTATGGAAAGTATCCCACCATTAAAGCCGGAACTCTTGAGAAGATAAAGTCGGGAGAAATTCAGGTCTGCTTAATTGACAGTCATCAGTTAAAGGCGGCTGCGTTTGTCGTCGCCTGGAAAGAGAGCACGCAGAGAGGGAGGGAGGAGAAAATGAGTTGAGAGAGAAAAAACAATTAAAGAGGGGAGGGGGGGGGGGGGTCTTCGGGGGTTTTACGCAGAGAAGAGAGAGAGAGAGAGAGAGAGAGAGAGTTTAGGAATTTTGAAAAGAATCTGTTAAATTTAACTGAAAAATTGACGGTAAGGTTTGAATTGCAAACGTTTTATACGTTAGGGTTTGATTTGGTACAAAAAAAACGTTAGGTACCAAATGGCCACTGATCCCATACGTTGGAGTCTAAATGGTACTTTTCTCAAAAAAAAAAAAAAAAAACAAGTCCTGTAACGACCCCTTTTCCCAGCAAGATATTGTCCGCTCTGGGGATTGGGCCGTAGCACAATATCATCCCCTCACGGCTTTGTTTGACGAGAACTTCCCGGAAGGTCACCCAACCTGGGATTGCTTTCGCCGAAGCACTTTTAACTTTAGAGTTCTTATGGGATCCGTTGCCAATTGTGCTCCAAAACGCGTCTTGCTATGTTGGGAGGGTCTCTTTACATATGTTTCATTTCCACATACTTCCCTAAGCGATGTGAGATTGTGACGACCCCTTTTTTTACGATCCGTCACCTTCCGGTTCGTGCAGCCATCGTACCATACTTACACATCCGGGTCATCACAATCACCCCCCCTCGGGGGCCCAACGTCCTCGTTGGCCACATTTCCGGTTGGGTACAGGCTTTGATACCATTTGTAACGACCCCTTTTCCCAGCAAGATATTGTCCGCTTTGGAGATTGAGCCGTAGCACAATATCCTCCCCTCACGGCTTTGTTTGGCGAGAACTTCCCGGAAAGTCACCCAACCTGGGATTGCTCTCGCCGAAGCACTTTTAACTTCGGAGTTCTTATGGGATCCATTGCCAATTGTGCTCCAAAACACGTCTTACTATGTTGGGAGGGTCTCTTTACATATGTTTCATTTCCACATACTTCCCCAAGCCATGTGAGATTGTGACGACTCCCTTTTTTACGACCCGTCACCTTCCGATTCGCCCGCGCGGACATACCGCCATTCGGGTTCCGGCTCGTGCAGTCATCGTACCATATTTATACATCCGGATCATCACAAGTCCAACCCAACTCAACATACTATCAGCCCGACATTTCGAGTTCGGGTCTACCGTAGACACCATACGGACTTGCACTTGTTTTCTTAAGAACCTGCAAACGTTACTTATTTTCTCTAGGAACAATGAAAGGCCGACAACGATGATGATCAAGAGCTGCGTTGATTTCGTACTAAAAACAAATATATTTTAGGTGTTTTTATGAAAGAATTTGTTTTTTCTGTAGCATCGAAGAATTCCGAGTTTGAAAAGGTATTTTGTGATATTCTATATTTCTTCGTTTTATCGTATAGATTTTTCATCTTCATTTTCCCACACAATTCGTCTGTCAACAAGGTGATCTTCTTCTTCTTCATCTTCTTCATTGTTTTCTGATGACAAGTACAACCACCGGGCCAGAAAACTGGCCACCTCAGCCTGATGGCATAAGTCAAAAATTTCCATTTACAGCGTACCGTCAAGTAGCAAAGGTCTTGCCAGCTGATTGTCAACTCCTTAAAAGCTGATGAACAATTATCAATTATCGTACATTTAAGGGTTGAAAAAGACCACCTGTCGATGCGTTAGGATGTGAGAAGCACCCATGTGGACACGTGGCAAACATCGTCATATCTAAGAACACATGGAATGTTGCTAAGATGACAGAGAAGACAAGAGTGAGATACGTGTCTGAGCTAAGAGGCAGAGTTTGCTATTAAGACTAGTGTTTTTCCAACTTTTGTTCCAACTATGTTGCAGAGTTAAATTCTGCGTTTGTTTTTATTGTGCTTTTATTGAAGGAAAGACGTAAGAAAGAGCTGAAAAGATGAAGGTTTGTTCCATTTCTAGCTTGGATTTTAGCTTATTTCTAAGTGATTTCGATCAATTTTGCTTATTTTTGATCGATTTAGTGACTTCTAAATATCAATTTTACATCTTGAAAGTGACCCAAATAGAATAACAACAGTATTTCTTCAAAAAATTCAACACAATCTGAGTAAATTTTACTATGTGTATACCCAAAGACGAGAAAAATGGATTAAGCAGCTGAAATTGTACCTTTGGAAGGTCCATGAAACAAGGTCTCATGCCCATACGCATGGGTCCGGCGAAGAAGACAAGATGGTGACAAGGTCAAAGCAGAAGGCAGAGAACAAAGCACACGAGGCAGAACAGTCTCCTCCGAAGAAGGCCAAGTCCGAGGAAGAAAATGGACGTACCAGTGCATCAAAATCTGCTGAAGCTTCTATGTCTGCAGAGTTTGAAGATTTCTGCAAGGCAACCAGAGAAAATCTGTCAATCGAACAGATGAAAGACATTCTACGGACTAACGAGCAAGACTTCACTGGCCTTGATTATGAAATAGCCTCCAAATGGTTTGACAGTGCATCTATCAAAAATGATTTTTCCTATTTTCTTTTTTGGAGACTTTAAGGTGTGATGTTTGTTTGTGAACAGTCAGGATATGCTGTATTTTGGGGCATTAGAGAAATGCCCGGTCTGTAATGGAACATTGGTGTTTGATGGGAAGAGATACGGCTGCTCTGGATTTTACAGCGAGTGGTCGTCTTGTACGTTTAAAACCAAGAACCCACCTAGAAAAACTGAAGCAATCAAATTGCCTGATTCTGCGCTCAATACTTCTATTACAGATGTAAATCTCCATTCTTTCAATTTGTTTCTCTAATGACTGTATTTAAAAGAGTTCTTACCTTTGCTCTTCTCTCTAGTTGCTGAAGAGTTGTCAGAATCTCGGTCCTCGTTCTCAGAGGAATTTAGGCAAAGCCGACAAACCATTTTCAGGAATGATGATCTCGCTCTCTGGTCGACTGTCTAGAACACATGTACACAGTTCATTCATTGCTGATTCATTTTTTTTTTCTACTCTTGTTTGGTGATTATTCATTGACCTTTTGGCTGATGGTAAATACAGCTTTATTGGAGAAAAGAGATTGAAAAACATGGAGGAATGGTCAACAACTCTGTCATTGGTATATATAGCTGCTTACAATAATAAAACATCAAGAATTTTTTTTACCAGGTTTTGCGTTGTCCCTCCATTTGTTTAATACGTTTCTTCCCCATATCTCCCAGGCACCAGTTGTCTAGTCGTGTCGCCTTCGGAACGTGACCGTGGTGGGTCCTCTAAAGTTGCAGAGGCAATGTAGGTTTTTCAATTGCCAGCTGAAATAAGATGATGACCTGAAATTTAAGTGAGAAATATTGAGCATGTCATTTTCATTGCAGAGAAAGAGGCATAAGGGTTGTAAGGGAGACCTGGCTGCTTGACAGTATTGAGAAACAAGAAGCACAGCCACTGGAGGCGTATGATGTTGTCACAGATCTTGCGGTAGAAGGCAAAGGAATTCCATGGGACAAACTAGATCCAAGTGAAGAAGCCCTTGAGTCAATCTCAGCAGAAGTACAATCCTCACTCGTAAATCTGTCCAAAATCAAAAGATAGAACATGTTCTATCTTTCAATTTCTAAAATATCATCTGGATGATTGATTATTGCAGCTAAAGATGTATGGAAAGAGAGGTGTTTACAAAGATACTAAATTGCAAGAACAAGGTGGAGAGATATTCGAAAAAGATGGCATTATCTATAACTGTGCTTTCTCTAACTGTGATCAAGGCCGAGGAAGCAATGAGTAAATACAATACAGAAAAGCCTCTGTCAGAATGGTCTTTGATTATATTTTAGTGTTTTTCCATAGTTCATTTATTTCCATGGTGCAGGTACTGTATTATGCAGCTAATTAAAGTACCAGGGAGGCTATTAAACTTGTACTATAAGAAGGGAAAAGTGGGTGACGACCCTAACGCAGAGGAAAGGCTTGAAGAGTGGGAAGATGAGGGTAATGCTATTAAGGAGTTTGTGAGGCTGTTTGAAGACATAACTGGCAACGAATTTGAGCCTTGGGAGAGGGAGAAAAAAATTGAGAAAAAACGACTCCGTTTCTATCCAATAGACATGGTACAAACTGAGGTTCTCTCTTTCCTTTTTTCATGGTAATCATGCATTTAAGTTATTCTAGAAAGGGTTCCTTGGAAATGGTTAGGACGATGGAGTGGATGTAAGATATGGAGGACTTGGTCTAAGGCAACTAGGAATTGCTGCAACTCACAGTGCACTTGAGCCCATGGTGGCGAACTTGATGAAGGTGTTATGCAGCCAGGATATTTACAAGTAAACACTTCCATTTCTCTAAAGAACTTAGCCATCAAATCCTACCGATCTTATTTAATCAAGTCGCTGACTTGAACTTGGTTTTCATGGGTCTTAGATATGCCCTTATGGAAATGGGGTACGACTCCCCTGATCTGCCTGTGGGGATGCTCTCGGATTTTCACTTAAAAAGATGTAAAGACCCTTTGACACCCTCCCCATCCTCTCTCGTTCTTCCTCTCTAATTTATTTTTCTTCAGGTGAGGAGGTTCTTTTGGATTTCATTGAGGCTGTAAAATCAATTAAGGAAACAGGGCTGAAGGCTGAGGCTATCTGGACAGACTACAGCAATAGATGGTTTACTCTCATGCACTCCACACGACCTTTTATCTTCAGGGATTATCAAGAAATTGCAGAGCATGTGAGGAAGATAAATTCGTAAATATGAAGTAACAATGACCTTTTTATCTCTGATCTGATCAAATCCTGCAGGTTGCATCTGGATTAGAGGGTGTCCGAGACATAACCTCGGCCTCTCACCATATTGGAGACATGAGTGGCTCCACCATTGAAGACCTACTTTCTGATCGATATAAGAAACTTGGTTCTTCAATTTCTCCCCTCGACAAGGAATCTGAGGATTACAAAATGATCCTCAACTACCTAGAAAAAACCTATGAGCCAGTAAAAGTGGGAGAAATAGTGAGTATAAAAAAAAAAAAGATGACTAAAATGAGACCTCATGACAGATATTAACAGACTTTTTTTTCAGGAATATGGTGTTGCAGTTGATAAGATTTTCACCGTCGTGTCAGCTGCTATGCCAAGCTATGAAGAAATAAAGAAATTGCCAAACAAAGTCCTCTTGTGGTGTGGTGAGATGCGCTAGTAGTTAGCACCTTAGTTCTGTTTCCATCTTTTTAGTTCTCTTTCAATCTTGACATTAGTTCTGTTTCAATCTTTTTAGTTCTCTTTCAATCTTTTATGTCAAGATAGATCTCGGCTGGTGCTCCATGAAGTTCATTCTCGATGTTCTCTACAGGAACAAGAAGCTCGAATCTCTTGAGGCACTTGCAAAAAGGGTTCTTACCATCAATATGCTCTCTTCCAGTACCAGGTTACATGGTACAGACATTAGAAATTCTTACATATTCCTCTATTGTTAAGATTATAAAATTGTGTAAATAATATGTTGATTGTACCTTGCAGTTTGGCCGAGCAATAATCTGCTCAGATGCTGCTGCCGAAGCCGCAAGGTATGGTTTCACTGCTGTGGACAGACCAGAGGGGTTCTTGGTTTTAGCCGTAGTTTCTCTTGGGGAGCAAATAACTGAGATAAAAGCACCACCTGAGGTCTATAGACAAATTATGTTATCAGTTGAATATGTGTAAGAAATTGATTGCATTGCCTTACCTCGAACACATCGGCACTGAATTATGCAGGACACAAAGTCGTTAGAAGGAAAGAAGATCGGGGTGAAGGGGTTGGGTCAGAAGACAACAGATGAAACTGAGCACTTCATGTGGAAAGATGACATTAAAGTTCCTTGTGGCAAATTGATTCCCTCCGAACAAAAAAACAGTCCTCTTGAATACAATGAATATGCTGTCTACGACCCAAGACAGGTACTATAATTTACATAAAACACTCAGACAAACACAATTTCTGTTCCATTTAGTAAATCAAATAAGGGCTTATATGTGCAGACGAGCATAAGGTTCTTAGTGGGAGTAAAGTATGAAGAGAAGGGTGTTATCATGGAGACACAAGAATAACTCAAAAATGAAGGGAAAAAAGAAGATGCAAACGGCAAAAAGGGTCCACAGATTTACCCACGTTTTCCATCTTTTTAAGGGTATATAATAGTAAAGCGTTTTTATGTTGTAGATGTATAAAGTTGAACCAAATGACTTCGTATAAGCATATGTACACTAAGCTGAAGCTTTGTTCTTTCCGGAAGAAATGGAAAGTAAGAACTTACTCAAATTGTCGCTGCATTGGTACGAGGCTACGAGCATTTTTGTAGAAAGTGAAGGTCCTACATTTCAGTTTCAAATAAATTCTTCGCTACGAATTCTATTATGGTTGAACAGATGAAATAGCTCCTTGATTTGAATCAGTAGGTTATTTGTTCAGTTGGTTAATGATGTTTATCCGACCAAAAACATTAATCGAGAGAGGACATAGTAACTTTTGAATAATTTTCTTTCAACTGTTCCAGTGGGAAAAAACTACCATCACGGTACAAATACGTGGATACAATAATCATAGCCAAGGAACAATTCCAGCTTCATATTTCAGAATATGATGGCAAAACTTCACTGATAAAGAACGACAGGAGGTACCTTGACCTTGTCTGAAATGAAGGGTATTTCGTGCGGCTTCTCTATTAGATCGTGGTAAAAAGCATATTCTGCCTCATAGTCATGTAAACTCAGTTCAGATTTTTGATTTGTATGATAATGATGTTTTGCTGAAGCAACCTTGCCAAAGCCAAAAATACTTACTTTGTCACAAATTCCCACAGCCAGCAGAACAGCTTGCACACCAGAAGAGTAATGGAACATTGGCCCATCGTGTGCAGCACTCCACTCCTTTACAGACTTTCCAGTCTGCTCCACAAACCGTTTGAGGGAGTAATACTTAACAACCCTGGAACATAATACATCGAATCGAGGATCCGTGACTAGCAAAGGTGGTTTATGTGATGAATTGCAAATGGTATAATCCAAGAAATGAACTGGCTGACAGATATACATCACAATGGGTACACTGAGCCCATAAGGGTGGCAATAGCACCCTTCTCTTCTGGCACAAAGGTGAAGAATATTGCTGTTAATGAATGAAATACTAGTTTTTGATCCAACTTTGCTTTCATACGTCTCTACTCTTGCATTGTTCAATCGAATAACAAATGCGTGACTATCTATTAACTTACCATAATCACTTTGCAACAAAATCCCACTATTTCCAACGACAGCACAGGTTGAGTACCGTTGGTTTTGATTCGCTAAACCAATGTGCATGTCCAGCGGCTGCTTCACCATACTTAAAAGTTCTGACATAATCTCAGGCTGAAACTTTCTCTTTCGAGCCCAGTCATTCAAGGTTCTCCGGAAATCGAGCCAATATCTGTAAAATTCAGGGGAATTGAGCGATACAGGTAAGCCAGTCGAGGACCTTGATCTCACGTCATGATGATGAAATCTTCGCCAAGTAGCGAATGTTCTGTAAGTTCTACGATTTCCGAAATTTCCTTCCAGTAGCTGTTCTATTTCTTGTTTGAACTGTGCTTCTCCCGGGTCCATGGCTGCAAACTTTAGCAACGTAGCGTTAAACACGGGAGTGGCTGGCTTGTGAGCTACCACATTGGTATCCTGCTCAAAAGCAATTAAGCCGAGGCGGACTACGGTGCGGCAGCTGAAAGTAACGGCAAAGACAATGAGGATCAAAACGCTAAATAATGGACGGACCGTGCGTTTCATTTGAGCAGTGAACTCGCTTGGATCTTTGCTAGCGTTACCAAATCAGAACAGAAGTAGAGTGCACAGATCTTAAAGCCACGAATCTCGAATCAATTTTCAGAAAAACTGCCATTCAGATAGAATTGTTAAGCTACTATGGACACTAGAATTCTACACAGAGAGAAATGTGAAAAGCCATTTTGTACTCTGGAAACTAATGAATCTGAATTTCCGTCGGAGTTTCAAGCTTCGGGATGAAACTTGATACGAAATCTTCAAAATAGCAACATTCATAATTTTTTCCAGAACCAGATTACGGAACGGCAATCACGAAGGAAACAACTAATGGAAGCAAAAAGAGAGAAAATCTAGCAGCGCACAAGAGCAATGAAAGCAAAGTGAAATAGCTCCACAGTTACGATCGGATTAAACTGAAAATGCAGTTCGAAGACTGGTTTGGCTCGGGAGGGCACAGCTGTGACATTACAGCCTAAATAAGCACAAGTAGTTCATCAACATGAAAGAAGATGAGATTCCAAAGCTGGCGCCGCGAAGTTCTACGGCCAGAATCGGAAAAAGAAACCCTAGCACCCACCTCCATCCAGCCAGACAGATCGATTCGCCGAGGCGGAGAGGGAAGCGCGAGAAGGATATTGTACACAATCATTACCCGTGAAGAATTGAGGGCAGGGAAAAGATTTGGTGCTTCTGGAGGATGTGATCAAGCTCTGTAATTTGGATTTGTGGGCCCATTTGCCCACCCATTAATGGGAAGAGAGAGAACAACATTGCTATAAATAATATTAACTTATTTTATACGCGGTGAAATAATAATTGATGAAAATAATTATTTTTAATTTATGATATTAATTAATTATTATTTAATAGGAAAAAGTTTAATTTAGATCTCATATAAAGGATAAGTGGTTATTTGGTACCTAACGTATTTTTTTGACCAAATCAAACCATAACGTATAAAACGTTTGCAATTCAAACCCTCCCATCAATTTTTTAGTTAAATTTAACTGATATCTTTTCAAAATGACTAAACTACCCTCTGAGCGCCAGATCACCTCTCTCCCTTTTATTTTCTTTTTCTCTTTTTTCTCTTTTCCCATTTCTTCTCCTTTCTCTTCTCTGCGTGCTCTCTCCTCCAGGCGACAGACTCCTCCACGCGAAGAACGCTGACGACCAACGAAGCCCTCTTCTCCTTCGACGAGCATTACTTTGACCTCTTCCGATTGAATAAAAATGAATAGTCACACTAATTCTACAAGAAAAAAGACGATCTACTGAATCATCATAGCTGCTGCGGTGATTAAGAAGGCAGTGAACAAGCTGGTAACACCAAGTGATGAGGCGCTAGAAGGTGGAGGTGTAATACCCGGCTGTACGGAATATTAATATTTTAATGTAAATAACATTTTTGTAAACATGTCAAATCAAGTCCATTTTGGGAAAATAAAGCGTTATTTCAATCTTAATAATTAATATGGATTTTAAGAAAATTTCGGGAATTTTAGGAGTCGTAATGCTAGTTTTATGAGAATTACGTTTATCGTAATATAAAGGATACTTTGGTAAAAATAGTAAACGAGGTCCGTTTTGCGAACGGACAGTTTTAATAGAACCCTGTTAATAAGTTGGAATTATTGGTGAAATAAGGAAGTTTGGAGAAACCGAATCGTTAGCTAATTAATGAAACAAATGACAAAACAAATAGAAATCAAAGGAAGAGCAAAACGGTCATTTGACAAGTCAATATTATAAAAAAAAATTACAACCCACTTTCTTCTCCAGCACTCCACGGTTTTCTTCTTCCTCTGCGAACCCTCAGGCGGCTTTTCTCCCTCAACGACGATTCTCCCTCTCCAACGATGATTCATCCTCCGTTCTTTGAAGTTCCTTCGTGTTTCCTTCTCCATTCACGATTCTAAGTAAGTCTCTAACGTTTACCGGTTTTAGTTCTTAATTTTACGGAGTTTAAACGATTAGGGTTCGTTTAGGGTTTTGTGAAAAACGCGATTTAGAGGCTAGAAATCGATAGATTTACCTTAGTTGTGAATATAATGGACGTATTGAACGTTATTGGACGAAGTTAAGTCAATTTATGAGAAATGTTAAAGTTTGAGAATTTTAGGGGTTTTCGGAAAAACTCGTTAATGAAAATTTTGAGGTATCGAGCGTAAAATGCTTCAATGAATCAATTAGAGCTTTAAGGAATTTCCTTAGTTAAGGTTTCGTTAAATTTGGACGTTTAATAGTTTAAACTCGTTTTAACGACAAAATTGTGAAATTGTCTTAGGTGAACAACACTCGTGGACGAAGCTTGTAGTTCAACGCGCACGAGGTAAGTTCTCGTGACTTACTCTGGCCGATTGGCCTACACCGTACGTCGAAGTCGTCTCGAGGAGTTTTGGTGATGTGTTTGTTTAAATTGCTTTGGTTGGGTACTTAGGTTTAGTTCTTTTATAGGTTATGATTTTTGTAGTCTTGATGGTATATATGTTGTATGTTTAAATTATACTATAAATTGTTCACGCATCACGTATTTTGGAAAGAACATGAAAATGAATTTTCGCACTATATTTTAAAGAAAATGGCGATGTGGCCTGAAAGGAGGCTATTGATCTATTGTGTGGATCGATTACGGGTCTGTCACAATACCACATCTAATATGAATCGATGTATGTTTATGGTCATGCGAGGTGGGGCTCAGACATGGTTGTGCGTGTTGCAAGCATGTACCCCCCTCCTCTAGGTGGAAAGAGTTGTCCAACCGCAGGATGTGTCCTCACCATTTAGGGGGTTGAGATCTCGATGATAACCTATGTAAAAATAAGAAAATGTTGCATGATTTACGAACTCATATGTACAGCATGCATTGCATTTATATAGAACTAACTGAGATTTTTATCTCATAGATTGTCTGTATGGTGTAGGTGATCTTGACTTAGGTGAGGACGAGATCCCTCCACCCGAGGAGTGATGCAGTTGGCGGAGGATGGCTCGCGGGGTGTGCTGGCACAGTCGATGCTTAACCTGACCCGTGGGTGGTGTATGTATGTGTTTTGAGGGTTTTTGGGGATATTTTGGGTTAACGGTGGATTAGATAGGTTAATTGTATAGCTAAATGCATTTTAGGTTTGACACAAAATCCCTTAGAAAAGGGTTGTGTTCAAACCCACAAATTGATAGAAAATGTGCTGGGTGTGTTTGAATAGAAAATGACTGAAATCGGAGAAAAATATGATAATAAATGCAATGAATAAATGAGGTGAAAGTGTGTGCTATGGAGTGTGGCCGAACATGAAAGTGAAGAAATGATAAAAGTGCAATAAAAATATAAGAGATTAAAGGTGTGAAAATGTGTGTGTAAGGTGAAGAAAGGGAGATGAAGATGAAGGAATTAAAATGCAAATAAAATAAATGGTGGAGTGTGTGAGTTTGATGGCTGAAAATTAAAGGTGAGAGTGTGTGTGGAAGTGTTGCTGAAATGAAAATAATGGAAATACCTTTGGCGGATCCGTAGAGCGATCTTACGGTTTAAGCTCTCGTATAAACGATTTTCCGAAGAAAATCGACCACCTAGGGCCTATGTTTTCATCCTCAATCCTAATCTCAATGGAAAAAGTAAGGGAAAAGATAAGAATTAATCTAGCAACCCAAAGCTAGATTAATAATAGAGGGCTACTCCACTTGGTTCAAAGAACCAAGGAAAAACTCTAAAGGATAACCACCTTGGAGTAAAGAAATAAATATTTTATAAATGAGCCAAAAAAATTGTCATATACGCATCAATGTCATGAATTTATAGAGTCCTAGAGTGGATTATTAGGATTTCCATAAGGATGAATGAATGGTGGCCCTTGGATGAAAAGGGATGGATGGTCAAGATCAAAGCAAACAAGCACACATCATAGGGAGGAGATGAATGTCATGACTAAAGGGATCAATGGAGGGAATCTTGCCACATCATCAATCCATGTTGCTACTAACTCTTGTACCTGCAAAATTATACCATTAAATGTGGCTTCTTCTTTGGGTCATGGCTTCCTTTGGGCTCCATTTGTTGTAGACTTTTTCCTTGAATATTTGAGTTGAAATTCTTCAACCCATAATCCACCAACATTCATCTAATCCTAACCATTCAATCTAATGCATGAAATGCAATTATAAATCCATACAATAAATGTGAATGTATGCCAAATAAGTTCAAAAATAAAAATTACAAAGATAGGGCCCGGGAAGACAAATTCCCATTGGGCTGAGTGGTGACTCTTCCAAAAGCTCCTTTATGCATTCCTTTCCCACAAATATTCCTACAAAAGAGACAAACACGTAATAAATAGAAAACTTAGATAATGCAAGGGAATTTATTAGAATTCTTTTTTCATGCTAACCGAGGCATGTCAAGGTTGTTTGGATCTGGATAATTGATTGATAGTTATAAAATGTTTTGTTAAAAAAATTGTCTTTTGATGAACTGCTGGATTATTGAATTTCGTAGGGTTTTGTTTAGTTTTTAAACCGAACCACGCAGTTCGTTTTTATGAAATCGGGTTATGTTTTAAATATGTTTTGAGTCGTTTATTGGGGGAGCGACGAAATGTGAAAAGAAGTGAGGTTTGAGCTATTGTATGTTACACGTTTATGGTGTGATTTGTGTTAAAGTTTAAGGGAAATATGTGGTGAGAAGTGTGTGTAGGTGAAGAGGAAAGAAAGAAGAAAAATAGGGGAGGCAGAACCCTTGGCGAACAATCGCCAAGAGAGGCGATCGTGAACCAAGGGGATCGCCCAGAGCATGTGGCGATCGATCGCCCGAATGTGGGCGATCGATCGCCTGGTGAACGATTGCGTGGCGTTCGTTCACCACAACTAGGGGCGATCATGATTGATCGCCTGAAATGGGCGATCGATCGCCCATATATTTTCAAGGGGAATTTCTCTTTT
Source organism: Begonia masoniana (assembly GCA_022432975.1). Taxonomy (NCBI): domain Eukaryota; kingdom Viridiplantae; phylum Streptophyta; class Magnoliopsida; order Cucurbitales; family Begoniaceae; genus Begonia; species Begonia masoniana. The sequence continues at coordinate 1,990,932 of CM039512.1, read as the reverse complement.
TGCCCTCCTTTCCTCAGCCGATTGTTTTTCTTTGTTTTTAAATGTTTTAATATATTGTTTTAAGTTTTATCTAAATCGTTTTTTTAAGTTTGTTAAATGGTTTAAAAGCATAAACAAAAACGATTTCAATTTTTAAAGTATTATTTCCGCTTGAACGTTAGGTTTAAAGTTATAGGTATAAAAAAAATACGAGAAAATAAGGGTACAGTGTTAGGGTCGCTACAGGTGAAGCGTCCCTAGATGGGCTTGTCGGCGCGAAGGTTGGTGAGGATGCTGCCATTGGCGGAGGGGTGGCTGGAGGAAGGGGCGGAGGAGATGCAGAGGGTGGGGATGAGGCCATCGGCAGGGGAGTGGCTGATTGAGGAGGAAGAGAAGATGGTGTGGAAGAGAATGTAATACTTTTCGCCGGAAGAGGTCAAAGTAATGCTCGCAGGAGGAAAGAAGGGCTTCGTTGGTTGTCGGCGTTCTTCGCGTGGAGGAGTCTGTCGCCTAGAGGAGAGAGCACGCAGAGAAGAGAAATGAGAGGAAATGGGAAAAGAGATAAAAAAATAAAAGAGAGAGGAGTGATCTGGCGTTCCAGAGAGAGAGAAAGAGACAGAGGGAGAGGTAGTTTGGAAATTTTGAAAAAATTTAACTGAAAAATTGACGGGAGAGTTTGAATTGCAAACGTTTTATACGTTAAAATTTGATTTAATCAAAAAAATACGTTAAATACCAAATGACCATTGCCCCTATACGTTGGAATCTAAATTGAATTTTTCTCTATTTAGTAATTGAATATTAAATAAATAATTTCGGTGAGTTTGCTTCCACAAAGGATTTGCATTGTTTATTATTATTGCTTTTTAATGGTGTTTAAGTGGGGACACCATTTTCGATTACGACATTAAGCCGTGGTTAATTATAATTAACGAAAAACACGTGAAACTAATACATTTATAATCAACCACAGCCCAAAAGGGAAAGGAGGGGAAAATGACCATTTTAGACATTTCTCTCATATCTTCTTCAGTTTCTCGGCCATCACTACCGTATTGGCCTTGGCGATCTGATCCTTCCCCATCCCCTTGAAGTCGAACTCACACGCGTGTTGCTCCGGGTACCTGTGCGAACCACAGAAAATCGTCCCGCACCTGCACCTGAAACCTGTGAGCCCCACGCGCCTCGTACAACTTCCGCACTTCTTCGCCGGAGTTGCAACCGGCGTGGTGTCTCCTCCTCCTCCTCTTCCTTGTATTCCAATCTCCGACGATGGTTGAATCTGCTCGCAGGTTAAAGATCGAGCGACTGTCGGTGGAGCACCGAGAGATGAAACGGTGGAGGAAGAGGCTAGAGTTTGATTGAAGGCGAACGCGGCGGAGGAGGATTGCTGTTCCTTGAGTTGTAGGTCCCCATAACATCTGGAGCAGAGATTTCGAGTGGCCGGACTCCCGAAGAAGCCACAGTTGTTGATACAAAGCTTAGGCGCCTGGCATCGATGCTCTTCTGCCATTTCCTTTCCTCTCTTTTCCACCTAATCAAATACTACCGGCCGGTGATATTCTTTCGGACTCTGAATCAGAAGATCTAAACACAACGAGAGAAACAGATTAGATCATTGAAGAAACGAACCATTCTAAAACTATCAAACCAAATCATTACCTTCTACGGACCGATTCACACCAGCCGATCGATCTGAGCGCGATCAGGACAGGAGAGGAGAGGAGAGAGGAGCGAGAATCTGTAAGCCTTAAAAGGAAGAGAAATAGAAAAAACAAAAGGCCGTGATTCCTTACTTTGGGGTGGGGGCCTAACACAGAATTCCCGGCCGCCCCTCCTTCCTAATCCTGACCTCGATCTTATCTGCAATGAATGAATTTCTATGTTCCCGTCTGCTAGCATTTATTTGGATAGCTTTCTCCAAAATTTCTTTCCTGCCAAACAATCATTTCTCTCTCCTAATTACGCGCTAAAACAATAAACAAAACACGCCTTCTGGCCTCTTCCATGTCAATGTCATGCCGCCTACGAGCCGTTCGAGATACGCCACGCTTCGGATTTTGGACCCGGTGGGCCCGTTGATCAAGTGACAATGCGGTGGACGTGTACGGCGGCGAATCACTTCCCACCTCCAATCTGGCCCGTCGACGTCTTCCACGTTGTTCACCTTTCTGGCCCCCTCTAGATTTTTTGTTTCAGCTTTTTAATTCAAAGACTAGAAGTCATCTTATTATACCTAGTAAGCATTGTAAACTTGTGTAATTGTAAGATCAAAATGACTATTTTTGCAAATGATTGAGCTGCGAAGCTAATGCAAGACCTGCAATATAAGCATGTCTAAGAATCTCGGTTGATTGTGACACTAATGAAAGCTAGAACATCCTCAGACTCTTTATCCTTTTTTTTTTTGTTCGAAGCTATGCAACGCCCACAATATAAGCATTCCAAGAATCTTGTTGGTCGAAGCTTTCGATTTCTTCGTATTTCACGTCTATTCCGACACCAAATCCCTCGGTGCTTTTCGCTTCTTCACTGTCGGGCATCTGCCTGAGCCAAAAATGGATAGATGTAAATCCAGCTTCTTCCATGCAATCTTTAATCTCGGGCAATGACCAGCTGAACACAAATCAAACTTTTAGTAATTGAATCTATGAAACCAACAACCATCACCTCTGCCATTTTTGGAAGATCGATTGAGTTTCCAAATGAAAGAATTTACGAAACTTACAGTCTCCAGCTGTATGAGAAGGCGTGGCGAAGTTTTTTCCTCGGCTTTTGGAGATGAAAGTGGAGGCTGATCCTCGTTTTCCGCCCAATGATATCGAATTCAGCTTGCTCCCACGTATACTACATGCCCATAAGTTTCACGTTTGTGATAGTTTAGAAGCTTGAAATACACAAAACACGGGAGAAAGATAAGAAATAGTCAACAACACGGCCACAGCCAATCTTCAACATTTGAATTATGCGTGGATGAAGCTAAATCAAATGCATACTATAATGTAAAATAACATGAACTTTTAATTTAACACTACTCGTGTTTCTTGTGGGATTAAATTGTTCATTCAAATAACGGGGCAAATAATGGGGCAGTATGAGGAATGACAGCAGATACGCATTGAAAAATCTGGTGTGAGAAGACAAGAGAGATTTTGTGAGAGAGAAAAGACGTGAGAAAATATTCTTGGTATTTTTTTTTCCTAATAGAAATGTAACAATATTGCGAAAGTAGCAAAATTATACCGTAAAATTGGGAAATTTTCTCTGTAGCCTCAGCTTCTGCTCTGACGAGGTGCCACCGTATAAATCCATCACAAATATTCCACCTTTTTTGGACAACGAGTTTCGAGCATGCTTGAAATAAACAAGCAAATCTGCACGAGAATGGAGACAACAACAGCTGTAGTTAAAAGCACAAACAATGTCTCTGCTAGGCAGTGAAACATCATCATCTTTCACCGTTGCAGATTTGTCTTCGTCAGACAGAGCATAATCTTCTTGACAAACTATGCTGTTTTCTAGATTAGTCTTATTCATCAGCTCCACAGGCTCAAATGAGACTAACTTAGCTTCATCGGGTCGCAGTACATTGCCATTAAAGAGAGACATTCTGGAGTAGCCATCAGAACCGATTTTGTTGAAGTTGTTCTCCATGCACCACTTTAGTGCTTCAAGATCTAAATCCAATCCTACAGCAGTTCTTCTTGAATCACTTCGTAGCCATTCAACGCTGTTAGTAGTAGAACCAAGATCATTCTAACCCTCCAAGAAATGTTTTCCAGAAATTGTGTTCGAAAAGGGCCAAAAAACTAATGGCAAGTATCCAGACTGTTTTCATAACAAAAACTAAAGATTGAAAACAATGTAATCAAGGGTGTTTTTCAGAAATAGTTTTCAAAAACAATATGTTTTCCACCAACAAGACCAAAATATCTTTTTTACTTTCTAATATGTTAGAATAAATTTAATGAAAGTATCTTTCCAATGTCAATGACAGGTTCTAGAAGCATCTCTCAGACACACCTAAGTCTCCACAAGATCCCAATCATTTTTTTCCTGGAACGCTTATCAAATAGTACATTAAATAAAAAAAAGTCTAACTCTGCATCATAAAATCCCAATTCTAGGAGTTCTTGTTCTGAATTCATTCTCCAGACAGCATGATTCCACAATCTTGCACGCTGACATCAACATAGTGTCATGGAAGAGGCCTCAAGGAAGGAAAGACCGAGCCCAACCCGGTTTGGATTGAACCCTCTGCTGATGTGTCCAATCTGTTAGGAGGGGAAGGCAACAGATAAAGCGAGCGCTGGCGGCGTGAAGGGTGTGGAATGAATGAATTGTCTGTTTCTTTATTTTGTTTTTACTGTTTCTCTTTCCTTTTTCCATTTCCTTTCTCTGTAAACGTTTGGAAGCTATTAACGAAGAGCAACTTTGCTCATTTCTGAGTTGTGAACCCTGGGTTACACAACAGTGGTATCAGAGCAGCTACGATGGGAGGGATGACTGAAACGAGAGCAAAATCTTTGGAAGAAACGGTAGCAGAATGTAAAGCACAGCAGGAGGCGATTTTATCCATGCTTACAAAATTGGTTCAGTCTCAGGCGAGCACCGGATTAGAGCGGAGTAGATCCGAGTCGGTGCTGAAAATCCAGAAAGTGTTGCACGGATTTTTGGCGAGGAAGAGCATGAAGAAGATCTTGGCGTCGAAGCGAGGAGTTGATGAGATTGAGAAATGGCTTCTGGAAAAAGAGGTGGTGGTGTTGATTCAAAGCAACCCGAAAGAAAAATTGCAGGTGAAAGAGACGCTGATGAATCTGCTTTTCGATTCTTTAAGGGGTTTAGATTCTAGAGTTAGTGGTTGCTGGAAAATGGTTTTCAAGCAGGTAATCGACTTGCTGGTGAAGATGGACGCTATTGTTTCCGGAAAGAAGGCTGTTGATTTTATTAAGTATGTTCCAGCAGAGGAGAACGACAACTCCGCGGGCATAGTTATTCCGAAAAATGTCGAAAACGACTCGGCAGACTTTGTAGATTTGGAACAGCAGCGCGACGACGATGTTGAAAACGTAGCTTCCGATCCATTAGAGGATGACAGAATTTATTCAGAGGAGGAGGCTTTCAAAATTTATTCAAAATTTATCCAGCTTGAGTATCTTGAGGAGCACAGACTGCAGAATCTGGGTAAGGAGCACTCCGAGTTTGTTAGTTACCCAATCTCTCGTGGGATGGAGAAAACCACCGAGAAAGAGATCTCTGATGATGAACCAACTGCCGCTGCCATTGCGTATGGACTTGATACGAAGGCTGGGAGTACTGGAGAAAAAAATGTTCTGATTTTTGACCCTGGTGGTGGTACTTTTGATGTTTCCCTTCTTACCATTGAAGAGGGTATTTCTGAGGTGAAAGTTACCGCAGGAGATACTCCCTTAGAAGGTGAAGATTTTGACAACAGGATGGTGAACTATTTTGTCCATGAATTCAAGGGGAAGAAGATGGCTCGGTATCATTCGAACTATGCAATTCTTATGGGATCTCTGTATTGCTCAGAAGAGCATTGGGAGGAGGAGGAAGAAACAATGGAGGTCTATTTCAAGAATGAAGTAAGGGGACGCTACTACTGTGATCTGAATATTATGGAAAAACCGATAATCTTCTTAGAACAAGACCTTTTCTGGGAAGAAGACGAGCTAGTCTCTCTACTCTTAAAAGAACAGCCTAATAAACTCCATAAACACCTACTCGCCTACCCGTCTCTCGACGGAACTTGGAGGAACGCCGTCGAATGGATGCTCACAGTCAGTGACCACTATTGTTTTTCTGCTCGCACTGCCGTTCTCTCCGTCGACTATCTCCACAGGTTTCTCTGGAGCTTCGACTTTCAGAGAGGAAAGCCATGGATGATCCAGCTCGCAGCAGTGACTTGTCTCTCTTTAGCAGCGAAAATGGAGGAGACCCACGTTCCGTTTCTTCTGGATCTGCAGGTGAAAGAGAGTGGGTACTTATTCGAAGCGAAAACGATAAAGAGAACGGAGATTCTGGTGCTCTCGACTCTTCAATGGCGGATGAATCCTGTAACTCCGCTTTCATTCTTAGATTACATAACGCGACGGCTTGGGTTAAGGGATCGTCTCTACATAGAATTTCTCAGACGGTCTGAGCAAATCCTTCTCTCCATCATTACTGATTCCAGGTTCATGTCGTTTCTTCCATCTGTCATAGCCAACGCTATTGTGCTCCACCTTGTGTGTAACATAGAGCCAAGTCTTGCGGTTGAATACCAAAATCAACTGTTTAGTATTCTCAATATTGACAAGGCCAAGGTAGACGACTGTTACAGGCTTACTTTGTTACAGCTCTCAACGAGGAGAGCTGGACTTGATCGCCTCTCACTAGTTACCCAATTGACAAAACATTTTCGTGTTAGAGCCTCTGGAGAAAGAAGTTCAGTGAATGATCTTGGACAATTTTCCCCAATCTTTTGTTTGGCTGTTCCGTCATGGAAGAACCAGATTACGTTTAGAGCTTTGTTCGCTAGCTTTATTTGGAGCATCTTCAACTTCATTGTCTACAAGCCTAATTTGACGACTGGTGAGGAGAAATTGCTCTTGAGGGTACAAAATGGAGGATTAATGGGGAAGAAGACGAAGAAGTTGAATCCTTCTGTTTTGATTTTCAGCATAATTGGCTCTGTTGTGGTTTTAGGATTTTTTGCTGTAATGGTTCGGGTTTTACTGAAGAGATCAAGGAAGAGTAAGAAGGGAGGAGAAAAATACGGCGTTTTACCGTTACTAAATCTGAAAGTTTTCTCCTACAAAGAACTACACGCTGCTACAAATTTCTCGGAGAAACTTGGGCATGGCGGATTCGAAACAGTTTTTCGGGGACAGTTACTGGATTCCACCATTGTTGCAGTGAAACGCCTAGAACGCCCAGGTGGCGGAGAGAAAGAGTTCAGGGCGGAGGTTTGCACCATCGGAAACATTCAACATGTTAATCTCGTTAGACTCAGAGGCTTCTGCTCTGAAAATAGCAGACTTTTGGTTTACGAGTACATACCCAAGTTTACCTTTTGGGTTATACTGAGGACCCCTATAATATCGAATTTCAAGTGTCGACTCGTGAAAGGAATGGGGAGAGCGTTTCGAGAACTGGTGAAGAAAAAGGCCCAGGAAATGCTTCGTTTGATTTCCGAGAGTGGAATGCAACCTGATTTAGTCATTTACAATAGCTTGATGGATATGTATGCAAGAAGGGGAGAGTGCTGGAAAGCCGAAGATATCCTTGAGGACAAGGATCTGTTAAGGGGGAAGATTTGTCATGGAAGAGGCCTCAAGGAAGGAAAGACCGAGCCCAACCCGGTTTGGATTGAACCCTCTGCTGATGTGTCCAATCTGTTAGGAGGGGAAGGCAACAGATAAAGCGAGCGCTGGCGGCGTGAAGGGTGTGGAATGAATGAATTGTCTGTTTCTTTATTTTGTTTTTACTGTTTCTCTTTCCTTTTTCCATTTCCTTTCTCTGTAAACGTTTGGAAGCTATTAACGAAGAGCAACTTTGCTCATTTCTGAGTTGTGAACCCTGGGTTACACAACACATAGTTTAATCGTCTGATCTTTCAAGGGTTTTGACCATCGTGAAAGGGTGCAAACGAGTTAAATATTTGCATTTTCTTGGAAGAATGAACTGGAATTAAAAGATGATAATGTACCTTAGAAGAGCAGTGCCACAAAAATCTTCTTGCAGATGGAGGGGAAGTCTTCCTCCTACATACATCAAAAAGAACTTCTGCAGATAGCTAATGTCTCCTTTTGGCGACTGCATTCAAGGAAAATTCAACCAAACTCAGTACAGTTCTGCGTCTAAAAAGCACAGGAGACGACCCATTGTTCAATGAAAAAAATGCAAGAATCCTTCTATTACAGCAAATCGTTGCTATAATTTCACGAAAGCAAGACAATTGAAAAGTTTCATTAATCAGTATGTTCGATGCTCTTTTGTTTTCCGAGCAAGCAAAATAGGCGCATTTCTGGATTATAAACACAATTGCAGAAACAGATTAGAAAAAACCTGAACAGACTGTTGGTAAAGAAGAAATTTAGATGGCATATCCTTCGAGGACTGCCCATTATCTTCCTCTTCATCTTCCCCTTCCATCTCAATTTCTTCATCGTTTTCTTCTTTAGCAGTCGGAGAGCTTAGCTGGTAGCGTTGAAAATCCCCGCTGTCATCTACTGCTTCATCTTCATCGTTGGCGAAGTTAAAGATGCCCCGGCGAGAATGTCTATCTGGGTGTCTCTGCTTTTTGTCTCGCTTCCCCATCGTTACCTTTTCCCCTCCAGCTCCGCTCAAACTCCCTCCTTCCTGCGTCAACGTCTGAACCGTCTGAGCTACCTTCAGCTAAGAGCCAAAAGGGTTTTGATAATGGAGAATTTTCGAAAATGACACTTTTGAAACTGTACGGTTTTCTGTTAACCTTTTTTTTTTCTTCTTTGAACTTTAGCACGGCTGTAGTCCTTAAATTCTAAAATGCCCTTCAGCCATGTATATAATTTTTCTGTCATTTTAATTTTTACATAATATTAATTAATTATTACAATTAATATGAAATATCATAAATTATTAATCACTTATCAATGAGTGGCACATAAGCAGATAATAATTAAAAAATAAATAATATTACTCTTTACTTTTGTGCTAAATTTTGACGGTTTGAAATTCTAATTTAACATTTATATGTTAAATATAATTAATAAAAAATTTGAGGGCCTTAAAACGACTAAATTTACACCATTAAATTTCATCAATTTTAAATTATAAGATCATTAACAAACTAGTCATTTAATTAGGAGTGGGCAGGACGGGATCGCAGACCAAGAATCAGACCGGACCACCGGTTTCGATCCCACATAGCAGGACCACGGTCCACAGCCTAGATTCCCGAAAGTTTTCGGTTTGGTCCTTGATCCACAGCCTGAATTTTCGAAAAACGGGGACCAGACCGAGTGTTAAAAAACACTTATTGGTTCTCTCTCTCAGAAGTTTCTTCCAATTCCAAAAACCCGATTTTCCAAACAGTAAACACCAGACCTCGACTTGCGTTCCAGCATTCCCCCGACTCTTGTTCTGGCACTCCTCTACCTCCCTTCGTACTCACTGCTCGGCATTATCCGTGCTCCCTGGCCCCTGCTCCGATTCAGATTCGCTAGCCTCTGGGCTTTGTATTTAGATTTGCGCTCGGCTGCCTTCGGTTCGAAATCAGCTCGCCTTGCATATCCTCTGTCTTCGACTTTCTTCCTATACTGGTTTAAAATTTTGTAGAATGCGTTTTGAAGATAAAATTTGACGTTGTTGAAAAAAATAAAAGAAAAAATGCATGGGGGCCGACCGATCGCCTGAAGGGGGTGATCGATAGCTAAAATAGTGAAGAAGAGGAAATCGGGCATAGAGGGTGTTGATCGATCGCAGAATTTGGGCGATCGATCGGCTACTGTAAGGAGAAAACGAGCCGATCGTTTGACTTGAAAAAAATATATATATATTTGGTGGGAAGAATCGGGACTGGTTATGGTCTTCGGGAAAAAAATCCCTAAAACTTCGGGCCTGTTTCGGTCCGGTCCTGGGCTAGGGATCGGACCGAACCGAACCGGCCTGTGCCCACCCCTACATTTAACTATGTTGTATATTAAAATTACTCTTACATTATACTTCATTAATAAAACAACCATCGTCGTCCAGTTTTTTTAATTAAAATTCGTTCATGCGGATGCCTGTGCATATATGGCGGAAGCTATCATTTAAGTCGCAGGCTTCCGCAATAAGGAGTATTTTTGACTCCTTCATTCATGCGAACCCGTGTAAATCTGGGAGCTTTTGTAGTAGGCTCTTGTGTTAGAAAATCGTGCATCTCGCAAGACGCAAATTATTATTTTTTTAATGAAACATAGTTTAATAACGATTATATTAACGAACATAGATTTAAAGACGAATTTATTAATGATCCCGTAATTGAAGGGTTTCTTTTAGTTACCCTAAAAAAGAAGTTGAAGATCTATCTATGTCCATATACAAAATATCTATTTTCCTGGCTTTTAGATTATCTACTCATGAGATTATCCTTGTAAAAATACATGAAAATAATTTATTTATATTGTTGTCCATGTATTAATTATTGTACTAACTTTATTAAAGTAGATATAAAAATTATTAAGAAGAAGTAAAATTGGATTTATTTTAAAATAAAAAATACATCCATGTATTTTTCTATTTAAAAAAAGAAAAAAATTAATACCAAGGAAAATAAATGAATTATTTTAAGAAATAAAAAATAAATCAATAAATATAAATGAGAAATTTGCCTTTTCGGCATTTCCTCTCATCAACGCTAACGTTTCGTCAAATCTTCTTGCGCGTATTTTGTTTTATCTTTCCTTCCAATCCTGAATCTCGAGCTCAAATCTTCGTAATTTTTATGAGCTAATCTTCAATTTTTTGGGGAAGACCAGTTTCAGCCTAGGGTTTCTGTATATTGGCTTCGATCAATGTTGATTGGAGCTTTTTTGGGGGAGGTGAAGTGATCTGTTTTTTAGGGTTGTGTTCGTCTCGGAGTTTTGATTTTGTGATTCGTGTTTTTCTTATGCATAGTGATTGGAGGGGATACAGGAGATGTACAGCAATTTCAAGGAGCAAGCTATCGAGTACGTGAAGCAAGCGGTGCAGGAAGATAACGCTGGCAACTATGCCAAGGCTTTTCCCTTGTACATGAACGCGTTGGAGTACTTCAAGACTCACTTGAAGTATGAGAAGAATCCGAAGATTAAAGAGGCAATTACGCAGAAATTCACCGATTATTTGCGCCGTGCTGAGGAGATCCGAGCCGTACTCGATGATGGAGGTCCTGGACCTGCGTCCAATGGGGACTCAGCTGTGGCGACGAGGCCCAAGACAAAGCCTAAAGATGGAGAAGGTGGAGATGGAGAGGATCCCGAGCAGGCTAAGCTGCGAGCCGGGCTTAGTTCGGCGATTATAAGGGAGAAGCCAAACGTGAAGTGGAATGACGTGGCAGGCTTGGAGAGTGCCAAACAAGCGTTGCAGGAGGCTGTCATATTGCCAGTGAAGTTCCCTCAGTTCTTTACTGGTTAGTATAGTATGCGATTCAGATAATTTGGTGCTCTTTCTGGGACTTGTTATGGTTCGAATCTAGCGACTGAGTTTGTTTGTTATTTTTTGTTTGTGTTATACCTTTGTGCATGCTGAATGCTATGTTGATTCCAATTTACTTCTGTGTCATCACCTTGCAAACAATGATTTTTCGTGTAATCTAGTCAATGATGTATGCCATCTTAAGTAGATTTAATTCTTCCTTATTGTTTTCTTCAGGTAAGAGAAGACCGTGGAGAGCTTTTTTATTATATGGACCCCCTGGAACTGGGAAGTCATACTTGGCAAAGGCTGTTGCTACTGAAGCTGATTCTACGTTTTTCAGGTAGAGATTAACCTCACAATATGTTCAGATTACAATATTGAGTTCGATGCTCATTACCATCATGACGTGTAAATGCTTGTTTGTTTTTTCCTCTGATTTCAGTTCTTGATTTATTTTACCTTTTTTTAGTGTTTCTTCATCTGATCTGGTCTCTAAGTGGATGGGTGAAAGTGAAAAGCTAGTTTCCAATCTTTTTCAAATGGCCCGTGACAGTGCTCCTTCCATCATCTTTGTTGATGAAATAGATTCCTTATGCGGTCAGCGTGGAGAAGGCAATGAGAGTGAAGCATCTAGGAGGATCAAAACTGAATTACTTGTGCAGATGCAGGTATCTATTTGTATGGTGGGAAGGATGCTTCAACATACGAACTTTTGAAATCTGAAATGTATTGGTTGTTCTCAATTGGCTTAGGATATTACATGGAATTCACATTTCAATATAGACTATATGCCAAAAAAGGTTAACATTTTTTGTGCGTTTTGATTGGTTGTGAAAAAATTGAATTCCTGCTTGACC